>JARQOD010000004.1:293108787-293150850 GCA_033576555.1 Oophaga sylvatica | reverse complement strand
CCTTCTTGGGTCATGTAGGGTTGAGCATTCAGATACCGAAACCCGGTTCCGATACCTGAAATCCAATGTAAGTCTATGGGAACAAAATATCGGAAGTAAATACTTCCGATATTTTGTTCCCATAGACTTACATTGGATTTCAGGTATCGGAACCGGGTTTCGGTATCGGAATGCTCAACCCTAGTCATCAGATTGTTGTCTACTTTTAACTGTTTGATGGATGGGAGAAGCTTGATTTTTTTCAAGAAAAATGGATGCCACACTGATAGTAAAAACATCCCCTGGACCTGATTAGGCTGATGTACTTACAATGAATATCCAAATCCAAGTCTTATTGACTGTAATAGACCCTCTTTATTAACATTCTGTTTGCATGTGTCAGATCACCAATGCATAACAGTGATATGTCTGTAGATTTTCAAACACCAGAATATTTATTCAAAATACTAATTTTTCACCATAGTTATATAGCGTACAACCCCAGGATATGTTCTGTACTTAAATATACAGTGTCTTGTCTTTGCTCTTTTTAAGATAGCTAGTGTTATGCAAAGGATAGATGTCTGGCATGTTCTGTTTGGACATTGCAGTATGTAAATGAACATTAAAGGGGCTGTCCCACAAGCAAAGTACATTTTATTTAACAGATTTTGTTTTTTTGTAATGGCCGTGTCTGACCATGCAGGAACATGGTTTGACCATACCACAGCGGAAACAAAAGAGGGTATACAGACATTTCAGCATGGGATCACAGCTGCAGCTTGACGTGAGGTAAAACATGTTTTTAAACAGTCAATGAAATGTTTTATCTCACAGAAAGAATCAGCTGTGATCCTGTGCTGTCCTGTCTGTATAATTTCATATGCCCATGAGCTGTGGTATGATCAGATCATGTTCCTGCACGGTCAGACACGGCCATTACACAGTACACAGCAGGGGCACAGTGTGGTTCCCCAGCCACAGTCTGGTGCCTTTTGTAGCCACAATCTGTTAGGCTAAATAGAAAGTTATAGTCCTGTAAGAGGCATAAGGCCGGTGTCACACTTGAAAGTGTGATGCGAGTAAGTCGCATGACTTTCTCGCATCAACACCCGGCACAGCCGCCCGCTCTCGGACCCGAGTGTGCAGCTGCATAGAAATACATGTATAGAAATACATGCAGCCGTACACTCTGGTCCGAGAGCGGGCGGCCGTGCCGGGTGTTGATGCGAGAAAGTCGTGCGACTAACTCGCATCACACTCGCAAGTGTGACGCCGGCCTAAGACCACAAGTGGCTGTAGCTATAGATCTTGTCATGTCTTTTGGTTGGAGTTACCCCTTAGGCATCCTTACTGGGAAACCAATTTTACTTTGCCCATACCATATATGTAGCATCATAGTACTGCGACCCAGTTCCCAATCAGACTGTTCCCTCTGAGGCATAGTGAAATGGAATAACATTACTGATCCACAGACTTTCCATAGAAAATGGGAACATGCTTTAATAATGCTCATAGCTGCCAGATTTTAATATGATAGATTTAAACATAGAGATTCTACAGAAATTGCCACCATTGTCATTCTATAAGAGGTGTAAATAGAATTTCTCGTCATGTCCGCAGTGAAAATGAGATGCCTGTTTGTAGACTTGTAATATTCTGCTGATGTTTATAGACTGATTAATGTTATATTATTCCTGGACGCACAAATGGGTCCAAAAGTTCAGACTCCTGGCTGCATACATAAATCGCGCAGGACGTTCAGTTTACAGTGCATGTTATAAAGCGGCAAAAGCAGTGACGTTTGGCCTGAAATAAAGCAGCGTTCTATGTTTGTTACCACATATATATATGACAGCTTGATTTCTAGTGATAAACTTAATCCGTGCTATGGCACAGAACAGTAGGACTATTATCTAATGTGAATTGTGGCTGTATGTCGCAGGCTAATGAGTGGGTTGCGTGCCCCAGGGTAAATAATATCCACATATAAACCATTTACACGACTGGAGATTATTATGTCATAAAACAAATTACCAACATTAAATAGCAATTGAGACTTTAAAAACCTGCAGCAGAGCTTCCAAACTCAGCTTTTTTTAGCTATAGTTTAGGTTTGTTAAAGGGAAATGTGTCTGTCCCAATTATCTAGAGTAACCACGTAACTTTCAGGTAATTTATGGCATGTAGGATGTGTAGTTATGTATTGTAACATTTTCCACTAAGCCATATTTCTTTTTGACAATGCTCTGTTCCATAGATGAAGAGCTCTTTTCTGGAATGTATATTGATTTCATGGGCACTGATTCGGCCATTTTTCGCAGTCTTACAAAACGTAATCCGGTGAGAACAGATCAGCACAACTCTAAATGGTTAAGTGGTAAGGCTTTTTTTGCAATTTTAAGTACGTTACAAATGTTATTAAAATAATCATGTTGAATACTTTGTACATATCCCCTTATCTTAAGTTTACTAGTATCAGTTTCCACAGCTTAAAATTTCCAACTCGGCAAGAGAATGAGATTGATTGCTCTCAGTGGGAGAAACAAATAATAATCTTGTATTTATGATACCTTTTGCAAGGGTATGTGCAAGCAACATCTTTTTCAGGAGAATTCCTCTTGAACCCTCCCGAAAAAACTCTAAAAAATGTTAAAAAAATAAATGCACTATAATGTCAAAATGATTTGCAGTGCATATGTTCCATCTTCAGGCTTCAAAAGACGTGAAAAGGCTAAAAAGTGACTGGTCCATTCTTCTTGTGGCTTCCATTGGAAGCCGACACTATTTTATATATGGAACATGAAAAAAAGACGCTGGACAAGACATCAGAAAAGACCTTTGGCCCCTAAAAAATTGGATTTGTAAATTGTGTTGGAAAAATGAGAAATTTCTGATAAGCTTTTAACCCTTCTAACTTCCTAACAAAAAATGATGTTTCAAAAATGTTTATATGAAGTAGACATGTGGGAAATGTTATGTATTAACTTTTGTGTGATCTTACTATCTTGTTTGAGGGTATAAAAATTCAAAGTTCGAAAATTACAAAATTTTCAAATATTTAGTAAAATGTTCAATATTTTCATAAATAAACGCAAATCATATTGATCTAAATTTATCACTGATATGAACTACATCTCAGTTGAAGTGTTCCAGAGTTATTGCCACATAAAGTGACACTGGTCAGAATTGTAGAAATTGGCCTGGTCAGGAAGGTGAAAACAAGCCGGAGGGTGAAAGGGTTAAGTAACAGGTCATTTTCTGATGACACGTTACTTTTAAATTTGTTTTTTCTATGATTGGCCAAGTGGTCATTAACATAGTACATAGAGCACAAGGTGCTGAGTCAGTGTATGAGACTCGCACACATTCATTGCTTCTTATGCGACCACTAGCTGCACTTGCTCGTTATCCCTGGAATTACAATCTTTGTTACTAAACCAAATCCACTTATTTGCATATGTGATGTCTTGAATAGATAAAAAGGGCTTAATATTAATTTGACATGATAGTACATATTTAAATCACATAGGAGTTAGAGCGAAAGATAAAGGTATTTTATTTTGTGTTCTAGAACCAATTTTTGTGGACGCCCAGCTCCTACCAGATGGAACCGATCCCAACGATGCAAAGGTTTATGTCTTTCTCAAAGAAAGGTTGACTGACAACAGCGGCAGCACCAAGCAGATCCATTCCATGATAGCCAGGGTTTGCCCGGTAAGCACGTCTTCTTCATCTATAGCTGCGATGGTCATTGGAATACAATCTAATAATCACATTGGTTCTAAGTGCATTTCCTGCTCCTGATGAGTCCTAGAAGGAAGGCACGGACTACTGTAGGACATGTAATGTGGTGCATAACTCTTCTTCAGTGTCTAGTTATTTCCATCTGGACTTTGTCCAAAGTAATTACATTTAATCACTGGGCATTACTGAAACAGAATAGAAATGCTTTCAGATCCTGATGTTTCTCCATCCGAACAATGGTATGTGTTCTGTGACTGCATGCTACAGTTTTTTTTCTATCAGATTCAGGAAAGATTTCTTGAGTGCTAGAATTGCACAGTTATTTCTATAGTTGACAACATTTTTTCAAACAATACATGCGACTGCTCTCTTCATGGTGGCTAATTTTTAAATATTTACATTTTGCTTCACTTTTCTCAAACCCTTCCCATTAGAGTTACTTTTTATTTTTATGTTTTCCTTTGTTTTCTACAGTACAGACCAAAAGTTTGGACACACCTTCTCATTTAAAGAATTTTCTGTATTTTCATGACTATGAAAATTGTACATTCACACTGAAGGCATCAAAACTATGAATTAACACATGTGAAATTATAGACTTAACAAAAAAGTGTGAAACAACTGAAAATATGTCTTATATTCTAGGTTCTTCAAAGTAGCCACCTTTTGCTTTGATTACTGCTTTACACACTCTTGGCATTCTCTTGATGAGCTTCAAGAGGTAGTCACCGGAAATGGTCTTCTAACAGTCTTGAAGAAGTTCCCAGAGATGCTTAGCACTTGTTGGCCCTTTTGTCTTCACTCTGCAGTCCAGCTCACCCCAAACCATCTCGATTGGGTTCAGGTCTGGTGACTGTAGAGGCCAGGTCATCTGGCGTAGCACCCCATCACTCTCCTTCTTGGTCAAATAGCCCTTACACAGCCTGGAGGTGTGTTTGGGGTCATTGTCCTGTTGAAAAATAAATGATGGTCCAACTAAATGCAAACCGGATGCAATAGCATGCCGCTGCAAGATGCTGTGGTAGCCATGCTGCTTCAGTATGCCTTCAATTTTGAATAAATCCCAACAGTGTCACCAGCAAAGCTCCCCCACACCATCACACCTCCTCCTCCATGCTTCACGGTGGGAACCAGGCATGTAGAGTTGATCTGTTCACCTTTTCTGCGTCGCACAAAGACACGGTGGCTGGAACCAAAGATCTCAAATTTGGACTCATCAGACCAAAGCACAGATTTCCACTGGTCTAATGTCCATTCCTTGTGTTCTTTAGCCCAAACAAGTCTCTTCTGCTTGTTGCCTGTCCTTAGCAGTGGTTTCCAAGCAGCTATTTTACCATGAAGGCCTGCTGCACAAAGTCTCCTCTTAACAGTTGTTGTAGAGATGTGTCTGCTGCTAGAATTCTGTGTGGCATTGATCTGGTCTCTAATCTGAGCTGCTGTAAAACTGCGATTTCTGAGGCTGGTGACTCGGATAAACTTATCCTCAGAAGCAGAGGTGACTCTTGGTCTTCCTTTCCTGGGGCGGTCCTCATGTGAGCCAGTTTCTTTGTAGCACTTGATGGCTTTTGCAACTGCACTTGAGGACACTTTCAAATGTTTCCCAATTTTTCGGACTGACTGACCTTCATTTCTTAAAGTAATGATGGCCACTCGTTTTTCTTTACTTAGCTGCTTTTTTCTTGCCATAATACACATTCTAACAGTCTATTCAGTAGGACTATCAGCTGTGTATCCACCAGAATTCTGCACAACACAACTGATGGTCCCAACCCCATTTATAAGGCCAGAAATCCCACTTATTAAACCTGACAGGGCACACCTGTGAAGTGAAAACCATTTCCGGTGACTACCTCTTGAAGCTCATCAAGAGAATGCCAAGAGTATGCAAAGCAGTCATCAAAGCAAAAGGTGACTACTTTGAATAACCTAGAATATAAGACATAATTTCAGTTGTTTCACACTTTTTTGTTATGTATATAATTCCACATGTGTTAATTCATAGTTTTCATGCCTTCAGAGTGAATGTACAATTTTCATAGTCATGAAAATACAGAAAAATCTTTAAATGAGGTGTGTCCAAACTTTTGGTCTGTACTGTACCTTTCTTCCAAGCATGATAACTTTATTTTTTTTTCTTGTTGACATAATTGTAAGACGGCTTGTTTTTTTGCACGGCAAGTAGTTTTGAATTACCGGATTCATTTTCCCATAAGTGCAGCAAAGATACAAATGCCAAATCATGCTCGCCCATACACATTAAAGATGTTAGAAATATGCAACACCTTACAGTCAGGATTCAAATAGAGTGGACGCCTTTAACAATATTTGGTCATCCTACAGGACGGAACATGATCTGTAAATAGTTGACAACCTGATGACCTATGCGAGCTTCTTGCTAAGGACTCATACTCACATGCGAGAAACTCGGACGAGTCTTCCACGTCAATACCCGGCACTGCCGTCGGCACTTGGATCGGAGCGTTCAGCTGCATAGAAATACATGCAGCCGCACGCTCCATTCCTAATGCTGGCGGCAGTGCGGGTATTGACGCGCGAGACTCGTCCGAGTTTCTTGCATGTGAGTATGAGTCCTAATTCTGAGTATTGTAGTAAAGAATATCAAATTGTGTCTTGTATTTCCTGGATTTTTGATTTTACCAAGTTCTGAGTGAGTTCTGAGCTCACTTATGTTATGTTATAAGAACATTGCAATCACTTGACTTTTCTCTATTTATGAAAAGGTTAAAAAACACAAATTCAATTAAAAAGAAAAGCAAATTAACAGCAACTTCAGCAAAACCTTTACAGAGATCAAAGCCTGACAGCTGCCTTTAAAATGATCGTGTAAGCAGGAAAATACGATGTGCAAGGAGATATTTCTCTTTACGCTGCAAAAAATAGCAACTAAATTGCTCTCTGTTCTTCCTAGAATGATATTGGTGGACAGAGGAGCCTTGTTAACAAGTGGACAACTTTTTTAAAGGCAAGACTTGTGTGCTCGGTGATGGACGATGATGGGACTGAGACTCATTTTGATGAACTAGGTGGGTAATTATTTGTGCGCTGTAACTTATATGATTAGAAAAGTGCAGTCTCTGCAGAAGCCATATTTTTCTCAAAGATTAGAACCATAGAATAATAAATTAGGGAATAGCATGGTTTAATAGGTAACCATAATAAGTCAATATAACAATAAGTAGTTTTTCTTTTTCTTTTAAAAATATGTTTTACTCAATTTGCTACGGTGTTTGTTCACCGATTCGGCATGAAAAAATAATCGCAGCATGCTGCTTGTGCATTTTAGGATCAGATCACGCGGGCCTATACAAGTCTATGGGTGCAAGTGAAACATTGAACTGCCATCGGATGCCATCCAAGTGCAGTCTAATATACTCGCACAGAGTCATTGGATAAAATAGAGAAATTAAGTTTGCCTCTGCATCTGCTGTGAAAGAATCAGATCACACACAGATGACACTCTGACAGAGTTTGAGACGAGTATCATTAGCATAATCGTCCCGATTCTCTCCCATTAGAGAATGTGCGGCAGTGTGAGCATACCCTTACTGTCTAATTTTTAAATAATGCAGACTTTTACACTGTGTACATCCGCAGTGTCCAACCCGCAGCGTCCAGATGTTACAGTATATTGGATAGGATTTCAAGAAATCCCATGCCCACTGTGCATACACAGATGCCTGTAGATCACCTGCGGAGACGGACATGCGGCGCGTCTTTCCAGACCGCAGCATGTCAATTTATCTTGCGGAAACGTGAGTATCTTGTGAATCTCTGCAAGATAAATGTCACCCATATAATGTATTGGATGCGGTAATTCCGCACAATTCAATGAAAATATGTGGAATCACCTGCATTTAAAAGCCAGCAGTGCTTTGGACACAGCAGACATGTGCTGCATCCAAAGGGCTGCCGATTACTGACCGTGGGGACGTAGCCTTAGGGCCCCGTCTCACATAGCGATCCCGACAACGATATGAACTTGTCAGGATCGCTGGTGTGTCGCTACATGATCGCTGCTGAGCTGCCAAACAGGCAGCTCAGGCAGCGATCAGGACAGCGACACTGCGGGTAACGTCGCTTAGTAACCCGCAGTGTACATTGGATACCAGCCCGCTGATGCATCGAGCTGGTAACCAAGGTACACATCGGGTTTCCAGGCGCTGCGTGGTGCCTGGAAACCCGATGTGTACTTTGGTTACCAGCTCCCCTGCAGCAGCGCGCTAGTATCCAACGTACACATTGGGTTTCCAGGCACAGCCCCGCGCCTGGAAACCCATGACCCGATGTGTACCTTGGTTACCAGCTGATCGCTGGTCTCCTGCCTGCCACACGCAGCGATGTGTGCTGGCCAGCGGGAGACCAGCGTTCAAAAAAAAGTCCAGGCATTTCTGACACGACTAGCGATTCACAGCAGGGGCCTGATCACTGGTACGTGTCAGACATAGCGAGATCGCTGCGGAGATCGCTGTTGCATCACAAAACTTGTGACAGCAGCGATCTCGCTATGTGAGACGGGGCCCTTACTGTAGAATGGACAGTCTTAAAATGCCCCAGATTTATAATAGTGGTTCATGCTGATTGATAATCTGTCTAATTTTAAGACTGTCTAATCTAATCTAAGCTTACACCACCTATGAGTTGATTTACTTTGTGGTCCACCATAATTTTGACGCATTTTTGGCACATACGCTAATATCTGACCCTATGTCCATTTTCTGATAAGACACCCAATTCAGCAGGGCGACTTCCCTGGTCATGTAAGTAGTGGAAAGTATCTGAAACACTTCATGAACATGGTGCAGATCATGGAAGATAATTTTTTTTATGCAAATTACCCCAGAATACTGGCACATTTAGCTTGGTAAATCTCCCCCAGTGCTTCTATAACTTCATACTTTGGATTCGTCCGCACTGTGCTAGCTGCGTTATGGGACCCTATTACTGATGTATTTACCCCTCACCCACCGATTGGACATTTTAGCTAAATGTACAAAAATAAAATCTGAAATAGTCATTAGAAGTGATAATGACCGAAATAAAATCCTTCTTTTTTATTGCTTAACCTAGAGGATGTCTTTCTCATGGAAGCAGACAATCCCCGATCTACACTCATCTATGGAATTTTCACAACTTCAAGGTATAGCATTGTTAATGTAAAAGAACTGCACGTATGATACTTATACTGTAGTTACATTATATATTAACTCATTCAGGACCGGGCAATATTTTGTTTTTGTGCTGTACTTTTTTCTCTGCTTTCTGCAAACAGCCATAACTTTTTATTTTTTCCATCAACATAGACAAATAAAGACTTGTTTTTTTGTGGGATGAGTTGTAGTTTTAAGTGACATAATTCTTTCTAACAAGCATCAGAGGCAAAAAAAAATTAAAAGGATGAAATGTTGAAAAAAAAATGCAATCCTGTTATTGCTTTTTGAGTTTTGTTTTTCATGGCATTTATTGTATGGTAAAAATGAGCTGTCAACTCGATGCTCCTGAGTCAGTACGATTACAGTGATGCCAGATGTGCATAGATTTTCTTTTTGTTTAGTGGTGAAAAAGTGTTTTCTGATCATATTTTCTAAGACTTGTAATGTTTTGATTTTTCCATCAGCTGTGTGAGGACTGGCTTTTTTGCGTGTCGTACTGACATTCTCATTGATATCGTTCTGGGCTATATACAACGTTTTGATTTGCTTTTATTGTATTTTTTAAGGAGCTGTAGTGATTTTTTTTTCTTCTTACACATTTACCATATGGGTTCATTAATTTTATATTTTGGTAGACCGTAATATTACAAGTGCAGCAATACCAAATATTTTTTTTAATTTCTTTATGGCTGAAAATAGCCATGGTTCAAATGTTTTTTTTTTTTATTTTATCATCTCGTCACTTGTTCCACATATTGCAATAATACAGTATTGTGGTACACAGTGTAAAACGCAGTCGCCAATGAAGCTGAGTTTGTGACTTGGCTTCACATGTGCACCAAGACACAGTGGCCTTCAGCAGTCTGCCAGAACCAGTACCCTTTGATTGTGAAGTAGGGAGCTGGTGGGCGCTGATGTGCGTATGCACCCATGAGTGCACCACTTCAATACTGCTGTCAGAGATTAATGGCGGCATATACATGGTTACATGGTTAACAGCACCAATCAGAGCTCAGCTCCATCAGTTGCTGTTAACATAGACGTTATCTATCACATGTAAAGAGAGACTAGCTGCTGAGTCCCTCAAAACTTGCAGACCCCGCCAGTTATGTCCGCATGTTTTAAGGAGTAAAGGATTAATGGATTTCTGAGATGTATAATTACCTTTGTAACATATTTTAGATGTTAGATAAGTGGATTAGTATTGTTTATTCATTATCAGTTACTGTAAAAGCCAGTCATACACATCAGATGGCTGCGGGCTGAATGAAACTTTAGCTGTTTGTTCAGCCGACAACCATCTTGGCCGGCTCTCTCATACACAGGAGAGCTAGTTCAGCTAAATGCTCCCGTGTTCTCTATGAGACACCCGTCATTTGACGTATCTGGCAACAGCTTATCTCTGAGAGCAAAATGGAAATCAGCAGCCCAAATTTAAAAATGCCCAATCGACATCTTTCCCAATGATCAGTTGTCTGAGGTCCCCATACACATTTGTCTGTCGTCCAAACCTGTTGAAATTAGCGGGGTCAGCCAACATGAGTCTAATATGTATGGAGGTCTTAAGGTTGATCTTAGACAGCTTTTCTATGTCTATTTACTGTTTATTTGAAGAGGACTTGTCCCTTGCTCAAAAAAGTTGAGTTAAATATTTTGGAAATATCACTAAACTCCCCTGATTTTGCCATTTTTTTTCCATTTTTCTTTGCATTGCTCGATTGCAGAGCTATTCACAGTTGTTGCTTTTGGAGCACATTATGTGAAATCTTTACTTGTAGCATAATTGGACATTTCTCCAGAGTCCTTCTCTGGGGACGTGCGCTTTGATTTTTTTTCCCAGACACTAAGGCTATGTTTCCACGTTAAGGAAACGCTGCGGAGAGGACGCAGCTCTGCCCAAAGTGCTGACCCCTTTTTTACGCTCGGTGATTCCGCATGTCCGGTTACGCAGGTCTGCCACCTGCGTGTTTGCACGCATAGTGGAGATGGGATTTCATAAAATCCCCTCCACTATGCTGTAACATCTGGACACTGCGGATTGGATTGTGCGGCAGTCTGCAGCGTCCAATCCGCAGGGTTTCCTGAATGTGGAAACATACCCTGACAGTCACTGCTCTGCAACGTCCGAGACTTCTTGATCAATTGACGAGCTTTGATTTGCAGCATCTGTAAGGCTAGGTTCACATAGCGTTAATGCAGTCCGTTTAACGCATAGCGTTGACGGACTGCATTAACGCTACTGTCATTTTGTGATCGCGTTTACCGATCACGCTAGCGCAGCTTCTCCATCTGAGCTAGCAGTGACGGACCCCCGAACGCTGCAGACCGCTTCCGAGGGTCCGTCACAGAATGATTCCGGCATGCGTTAGGATGCGCTACTGCTATTGCGGGCAATGGCGGCGTTAACGCATCCGTTACATAGCGTTAGTGCCGCTATGTGACGGATGCCGTCAGCGCATTGCCCGCAACGCATTGTGAACCCAGCCTAAGGGATGGGTGAAAACACACACCGCCAAAGACGACTGGAGAAGTACCCTGTTTCTCTACAAGCAAAGATTGTACATTCTGCTCTCCAAAAGCAACAAATGTGAATTTCTCTGCAATGGATTAGTGCAGCGCAAAGTAGAAAAAAGCGGCAGAATCAGGGGAGCTGAGGGACTTTTAGAAGATATTTAACTAATTTTTTGGAGCAAGTGACAAATCTTCTTTAATGAATTCCAATTGCACATATGGAGTAACAGTTTCTGGTGTTCAGAAACTTGTTATTAAACTTCTGATATGATTTTTACATTTTTAGTGGTGGGAAAAAATTTACATATAGCCAAATTTGACTTCTCTCTAAATTGCGCTGCTCTACAAATTAGCTTATTTGAACTAGATCACAAGTTCATCCCAACAGATTTTTGAAGGGTAGGTTGGTGTCCTCTGATCATTTTCTCTGCACAGTATGGAACGTCACATGTCACACACCACTTATCCCCAATGCTCCCTGCTCTTCTTCCTTCCTTTCTTACAAGGGATAATATTTCACATGCTGGCTTATCAGATAGCAATGTCTAGGAAGTGAAGATAAATGTATCCATAGCAGTTCAGAGTAGTTTGCTAAGCCATTATGTGTTTACAGCACTACTTTACACCTTGTATTAGAAGAGCATGCAGACAGCTATAGAAGAGACTGAATATCTGTGAGGGAGGAGAGCAATAATGGTAGGTTTACTCCATCGCATTGTTAATTCCTCACACAACAAATTCTGGCAGCATCAAAACAAAGGTGCAGCACAGCAAAGGGAAAAATAGTGAAAATACAAATACTTCTGAGTAATGGTAGCATAGCCTGCTAAGCACTTGGAACAGGTTTGGGTATTTTGTTTTTGCTGGGTCTTCAGTGTTTCCAACCATAGGAGTTTCCTTTTTCTGTACAAACATGATATTTCACTATTTTTTTTGTAGCTGCCCCAGAGGCTATTTTAATGGCTGTAGAAGCAGAGCATTGAAGTATCCAATCCCAAGCAGTGGGTGGCGTGCGCTGGCTGAAATGCCATTTATTATCTTTCCACCATAATTAAGATGTTTATGGGCAGAAGTTCATACATTCCAAAGGCTGATGATATTCAGATTTACTTGGCAGTTTGAACAGAAGTCTGTTGATGCTACAATTTAATATGAAAAAAAACAAGACAGCAAAGGATGAAGGAAGCAACATCTTTTCTTGGGACGAGTGGTGCATTAATATGGCAGACAAATGTTCTCTTTAACTCCGAAAATGATTTGAACAGGAAAATGATGTCCTTCCTCCATCTACTTCACTGAAAAGCCAAATTGAAGCCCTACAATACATCAATCATGAGGCACAGAAATATTCAGATGATAAAAGGATCATATGGCACCTTGCCAATGATGTTATGCAAAATAGTTCAATAAATTTCTTCAATTAGCCTTTAGCCTTCCAGAGTTTTAATGTATTTGGAAGTTTGCAGAGGAAGCTTATCAAATACACCAATAAAATAATAGCCATCTGCCATTTCCAGCTGTGTGTGGTCTTCCTAAATAGATCATATAAAGAATTTTTTGTCAAGAACCTTCTTTTTGGAGCGCAGGCTGTGCTTTTCCAGTATGTGAAGAGACGTTTATATAAGAAAGTAGATCTCCAAAGTCTGACAAATGCAAACAGAAAATGATTTAAATGAAGAAAAGATGGAATTGTTAAGACCTACATATTGGTTGCCAGCCACTAGGTAGGATTTCAGGTTTTGCTGTATAATCCTTTAAACATGTGGATTGAGACCTACAGGGAATTACCTTATGAATGAAACAACTGAACGGAGAACACAAAATGAGCTACTGTTTCCATACACAAGTTTTGTGGCACTCTTGGAAGACAGTTCTTGGAAATCTACAAGGCCAGTTAAAAGAAATAAGCCTTTCTTTTCAGCTTGGATTTATTGCTTATCACTTATTTATTACTGTCTGGACTGTTACGTGTTATTTTTATAGAAATGTATCTTGGAAACTTGTGAACTAGTGTAAAAGATTGCATTGCTTTTCTTATTGTTATTTGTATTCACTATTATTATGGTTCTATTTTCCAGCTCAGTTTTTAAAGGCTCTGCGGTGTGTGTTTATCACATGTCCGACATTCAAACCGTTTTTAATGGTCCATTTGCTCATAGAGAAGGTCCAAACCACCAGCTGATTCCATATCAGGGCAGAATACCTTATCCAAGGCCTGGTACGGTAAGTTACTAGGAAGTTGTTATGTCATCTACATTTTAAAAGCATGATCTCATCATATAATTATGTTTCAAATGTGGTTCTGTCAACGACTGAAGGAAGTTGTGGACGCATAGACAGATATTGATAGTTTTTAGCCAATCAGCACTATTGATAGAGATCCTATGATAGCGCTGAACTTGGCTATTACCATCAGTCCCATGGAGTGGCAGTGCTCATGTTCCATTCCTGCACCAATCAAACTGGGCACGAGACTCCTGTTGTCCTGCTTATGCGGGATCCCAGCTGTGAAACCCCAGCAAACAAGTATTTTTGACCTATCCATTGATTTTAGGAAAACCTGATTAAAATACCAATGCAGGGATTATTAAAAGAGTTATATGATTTTCCTAAAAAAAAGTCAGGTTTTATGATAAAGTATTAAAATAAGCTATATTTGCCAACTGTTACCCCTGCTCTAATGCAGATCACTCTGATTTCTACAGGGCCAAGAAATGATGATGTTGTGTTCTCAGTCATCTGAGTTCTGTCATTGGCTCTAGTGATCAAATGACTGGAATGAGATGTGATCTAAGGCACATCTTATGACTTGCCATTCCAGTCACTTAAATGCTACAGCCAATCATATTCCTTTGCACTCAGGTGTCAAAACAAAGGAATATGATCCATTGGTTTTACAACTGTTAAGTATAGCTTCTATTATTTACCACATGCCTTGCTCTTTTTAAAAAAAATTGGGAAAGTCAGACAGCTCCAGCATATCATTGTAAACATTCATTTTATACAGCAGATATTTCCTTGGCTACATCCACAGAAGCCTTAAAATGCTAGCTTGCAAACGTATGGTTTTCATTTGTTTTAAAAGAAGTTTTACCGTTCTTCCTCAGTTTTGCACTTTGGACCACTGGTATGATTTTGAAAGTATAGAAAATGAAATCAAGCAAATATTTGCCATGTTATTGAAAGGGAGCTTGTTTTTAACCAATGGTCAATTTCCATTAGAACATGAAAAAGTAGTGCACCTGCTCTCACTCTAACAGTGCTGATCCCCTTCTGTTAGCACAGACACAGCAATGGGATGTGAGTACTGTCAACACTGTGCTACTGTCATGGGTGTATCGCCACGAGGATCGTCGCGATTACACACTCTGACTTCTCACAGCTGAGTTGCTGTTTCTTTGTGTTTGGTAATGAGGGAGTTAATTTTACCTAGCTCTTTGCTAAGACTAGGTCCAGCCTCGCCCGGCTGCTTTTGATTATGTTCTAATTAGATTCCTTCATATACCTGCCAGTCTGCTTGTTAGATGCCGGTGAAAGCATTCATGTAGTCTAGCAGACTGGATCGGTTCTGAGAATACTTAAGCTAAGAGCTCCTTAGTTGTTTTTACTCTTACAGCTTATAGTTTATCTCTGAGACCTTAGGTGTTCCTACTGTGTGTGAGTGTTGTATGTAAGACTTTATTTACTTTATTTCTTGTCTTTCTTGTATGTCTTTCTGTTCATTAACCGTTACCTGTTCATTCCCTTTGGTGGTAATCAGGGTCCTTCTTAGGACTAGATTACAGTTGGCAGGGATTGATAGGAGACAGGGTTTACGCTGGTGGCCTGGACCTCTGTACCTTTAACAGTACCTCCAGGTAGAGGGATTAGTTAGGACCCCAGTTTAGGGTCAGCATAGACCCCGGTCACCCTCTAGCCAGAGACAGTGTATAACGGATTCCGTATTGACCCACTGGACATTGTCAGGTAATTCTATGTTATCATATATCTATGCGCATGTTATATAGGATGTTGCCCTTTTGATATAGATTACTGACATCACATATATATATATATCTGCTATACAGCGTGACAGCTACAGCTCAAATAATCCCCTAGATGCTGTGGTCAATAGTGATGTCATGACTCAGGACAGGGTGGTTCTGACTCCGTCCTGGTCAGGTCAGGGTTAAGTCTGTCTGCCTCTCTTTGATTCTGGGATGGCTATTTAATGTTGGTAGTTCCTGTGTCGGTGATACTTCCGTCTTCTCGGTTTGAGGTCGCTGACCCAGGTTACTCTCTGTATCGTTGTTCCTCTGCATGTGTTTGTTTCATAGAATCATAGAATGGTAGAGTTGGAAGGGACCTCCTGGGCCATCTGGTCCAACCACCTGCTCAAAGCAGGATTCTCCAAATCATCCCAGACAGATGTCTGTCCAGCCTCTGTTTGAAGACTTCCATTGAAGGAGAACTCACCACCTCTCGTGGCAGCCTGTTCCACTCATTGATCACCCTAACTGTCAAAAAGTTTTTTCTAATATCTAATCTGTGTCTCCTCCCATTCAGTTTCATCCCATTGCTTCTAGTCTTTCCTTGTGCAAATGAGAATAAAGATAATCCTTCTACAATGTGACAGCCCTTGAGATATTTGTAGACAGCTGTTAAGTCTCCTCTCAGTCTTCTTTTTTGCAAGCTAAACATTCCCAAATCCTGCAACCGTTCCTCATAGGACATGGTTTGCAGACTGGTCACCATTCTGGTGGCTCTTCTCTGAACTTGCTCCAGTTTGTTGATGTCTTTTTTAAAATGTGGTGCCCAAAACTGGACACAGTATTCCAGATGAGGTCTGACCAAAGAGAAGTAGAGGGCAATAATGACCTCACGTGATCTAGACTGTATGCTTCTGTTGATACATCCTAGAATTGTATTTGCCTTTTTTGCTGCTGCATCACACTGTTGACTCATGTTCAGTCTGTGATCAATTAGTATACCCAAGTCTTTTTCACATGTGCTGTTACTTAGCCCTATTCCTCCCATTTTGTATATGCTTTTTTCATTTTTATTGCCCAGATGTAGTACTTTGCATTTTTCCCTGTTAAAAACCATTCTGTTAGTTGCTGCCCACTGCTCCAGTTTGCTGTGTATGTCCCGGTTTGCACCCTGACTATTGTCCCTTGGCTTGCCTCTGGTTACTCGTCTGTCTTGTCCCTGGTTACCTCGTTCCCTTCTGGCTCTCTGACTACATTATTGGTTTTGTCCTTTGTATTCTGTGCCCTCGGCCAGCTCCCTGTCCTTGTGTGGGGTAGCTCCACCCCTGTGCTCTCTGACTACATTATTGGTTTTGTCCTTCGTATTCTGTGCCCTCGGCCAGCTCCCTGTCCTTGTGCCGGGTAGCTCTGCCCCTGTGGTGATGTGACCGCCTAGCTCCACCCCCTGTGATCACGTGACTGACTAAGCTCAGGTCCTCTGCGCACTTAGGAAGATTTATGAATTTGGTACATCTACACATCCTAATCTGGTCATCATATTGCAGTGTCTACACACAGCACAGACAGATACCTTTCTGGCTTGACCCAAAGTCTTGTGTTTAACATTATTAGGTAAATGATATAAACTAATAAAAAAGCCCATTGTATTGTAATCCTCTTTATTTTCAATATGATCATCTTTTTCTATGTAAAGGTTTTTCCCCAGGTTTCTACCTTCTAAACTGACACCTTGATTATAGCCCATATTGCTTATTTTATGAATTGGTAAAATAATGTTTTTTTTCTTGTTCCATGTTCTAGATATCTTATTGAGTGAATATGTACTAATATCATGTATTCTGTTTCTTTCAGTGCCCAGGGGGTGCTTTTACTCCAAATGTGCATACAACTAAGGAATTCCCAGATGATGTTGTTACCTTCATAAGAAACCATCCACTTATGTTCAACTCAATTTATCCAGTGCACAAGAGACCGCTTTTAATAAGAACAGGCACGGATTACAAGTATACAAAAATAGTGGTGGATAGAGTAAATGCAGCGGATGGGAAGTATCACGTCTTGTTTCTTGGGACAGGTAAGCGGAATAACAGAAATGCAACTATAGATAAAATGCAATTCCTACAGCTTCTGATAGAATTACCAGGACCCCACCAACCACCTATGCAGAGCACGTGCCTGCGTTATAGACTATTGGACCACTTCGGTCAGGTTCTTCCAACAACTCATACATTCAAGAGAAAAGACAAAAATGAGCGTTACCTAGTGCAATATTGGTTCAGTCTTCATTTTTTTGACTAGAAGGCAGATTTACTTAACTGATTAGGTTAGATGAGCAAGCAATAGGTTGGTACAGAGCATGGAATCGAAACTGTGCTCCACTCTTACTCACATACAGCTGTTGCCTTGCTGCAGAACTGTCTCTTGGACAGCACCAGGAGTATGTGGACAATTGAAGGAAGGAGAAGGCACTCATTTGGTAGCTGACACTGCTGGCGTTCAATGTCAAGGTAAATTAACTTTCAGAAACTATCTTCATATAGATGTTTGTTTTTTTTAAATTACAAGGTGTTTTAATTCACCCTGGTGTCTTCCTTTGGCAAAGTAACAAAAATCTCAGTGTGGATCAGAACACAGTGTCTCAGTGGTTATCATTGCTGTTCAAATCCCACCAAGGACAACATCTGCAAGGAGTTTCTATGTTCTCCCCGTTTTTGCGTGGGTTTCCTCCGGGTTCTCCGGTTTCCTCCAAAACTCCAAAAGACATACTGATAGGGAATCTACATTGTGAGCCCCAACGGGGACAGTGATGATAACTTCTGTAAAGTGCTGCGTAATATAATGGCGCTATATAAGAAAAGCATAAAAAATAAATATTAGAGCACATTTCATGTTACAAATAAAAAACACTATCTTAAGATTTAGAAACTTCACTAACACCAGCATTGTCAGCTACCAAAGGAGAATCTTTTCCTCCATTCTACTTGCATAGAGTGTGATTTATATATATAGAGAGAGTATATATATATATATATATATATATATATATATATATATATATATATATATATATTGTAAGCTTTTCAGGGGATATAGCTCTGAGATCGCCGTCCAGGTAGACGAAGTGGCACAGAAACAGTTCATTCAGACAGCAGTTCTGATGAAAACTGGCCGCAACCAGCTTTATTAAAGTCCACAGCAAACAGATAAAAACAAATCATAAACATAAGACCTGGGCTTGTCCAGCCACTAATTACACTTAGATAGATTTCCCTATCTATCCGGGTCCCGACTCTAACAGCCAGGGCCAAAACAACACATATGTTCAGCATTTACCAGCATGGAGGTTCACAGAGTCTCCTCCTTGTGTCTGAAGGCACCTTCAACGTCCAGACTTGAGAGAGCTCCCCTCCTATTCAGCAGCTATCCGCATGGATTCTCACAGAGACTACTCCTGTGTCTGGGGTACATCGAGCACCCAGACTGAGATAGCTCAAACTCCTGGAGACACCTTCTGTGCCTGGACCCCTCCTGTGTCCAGACTAAGCGAGCTCTCTGTCTGTGTTTGCAGACACCTACTTCTGGTCTCCTAATTAACAGCTGAATGGTTTCAGGCCTGAGCTGCAAGTGTGTACTGAATGTAAGGTGTAGTGACCTTTCTCTACCACTAGGTTTACAAAGCCACACATTTCCCTTATACCATACAGCACAGTACCTAGGTGAAATGTACACCCCATTCGACACATATTCCTTCACTGTCTCACATATCCCCCCCCTCTTCTCCAGACCGGAGGGCTGGTCATCCAGACCGGAGGGCTGGTCAACAATCCAAAAGAGACAGTGAACTCTGGACCAGTCATGGCCTTCATCAGCTTCATCTTCACTACTGTCATCTGTATCTTCACCTGAGCCATAGCCAACATCAGCTTTCTCTTCATCTGAAGCATCCGCACTACCCTGTACCCTCCCAGGCCTATGCTCTCTGCGGGCCTCGGGTATCCTGCACGGTTTCATCTTGACCTTAGGGCCGGGCTCAGTTTCGATATAGTGCCTGGCCAGAGAAGTACGACCCGGCACATCAGAACACTTCTGCTGACTCTTCCTCAGAAACTCACGTACCTCCTGTCCTTGGTGCACTGACCATGTGTCACCAACTATCACAGGAGGTATAGGGGGTTTTTCACTTTTCTCTAGTTCCCCTTGAACCTTCTTTAGCACATCTACTTTCTCACGAAGATGCTCATAGCTTTCATCACACACCTTCATCACAGTTTGGAGTTTTTTCTGAGAAGTAATCAATTCATCTGGTACCTGTGCAACCACTTTTCCTGGATCCTGCAAGGTACTATATACACTTTCCCCTTCATTTCGTGCTCTCTGGAGCAACTGCTGGAACCGCTCACGTTCCCGGCGAAAAGATGCCACATCCAGTTCACACTGCTGCAGCTGCTCGCGTAACGCAACATTCTCAGTCTTCATTTCTTTGGTGGAGACCTCATGGAGACGCATCTTCTCCTGTAGCTGTTGGACGTCCTTTACGTCCTCGGCCCCTTCTTCAGGCTCTTCTGGTAGAACATGCTCAGAAGCCGTACCGTCAGTCTTACATTCTACCTCTTCAGTCACATCACTATGGTATCCAATATCTCCATTTATTCCAGCTTTCAAGTTCTCCTTGATAGCTGCATCTGTATACTCAGAACCCGCCGGATTCTTCTCTTCCACCACGTTCTGCATCCCATCTGAGCTCCCGTGTGTCTGCAGCGGCAACGGAGTGACACACCGCTTCTCCCATTTGTTGGGACGTGGCTCCGATGTAGATGTATCGACCCGCCACCACAATTGTGGGTTACCAGGGCAATGGGGTACTCAGAGCCGAGCCCGTAGAAGTCTATGGGGTTGTCACAGGTAGCGGTGGCTCGGTCTGTGGCCCTGGCGGTCAGGCGTATGTTGGGGGGTATTTACAGGGGATAGATATATTTACAGTTCGTGACGCCACCTGTAGTCTTCTGGTAATTTGTACCAGCGCTGCTGTAGAGCTCTGAGGGGATGGTGAGGCAGCTAGATGTCGGGTCCCCTACAGGTGGGACTCTTCCCTCAGGTCGATGGTTAAGGCAGGGTTGTGCAGGCATGCAAATGAATAACTCAGTCTCACACGGTCAGCGTCTTTCCATACCTTTACTTGTAAGATGGTAAGGCAGGTCCCAGGGAGGCTGATCCAAGGAGAATGTATTTCGAGATAGCAGCTGGACAAGTTAGGGGCCTCCTTTACTTTCACAACGATGAGTACAACCAGCATGAAGCGTAGTTCCCTCTATAACTCCAGCTATTCCAAAGCTGTACTGCCCAGTCAGTTTTGTGGTCGGAGCCTTCCTGTGAGAGAGCTGAGTTCCTATTCTTGCTGATCAGGCTCAAGGTTCTCACTCCCCTGACCCCAGTTACGTACCGACTATTTAGGGGCTGCTTTCCGCTACCTAAGGTCCGGTAAGCCTCTGGTTTTCTTACCACTAAGCGTGAAGCTTTAGTGATGCTTCGGTCCCCAGTGACCGGTAACAATGTGCAGGACTTCTTCAATCCAAAAGCACTTTTCAAATATTCCTTTCCACTGTGCCTTTCGCCTTGTCCGCGCTTGTAGCATAAACACTCACACTTGCAAAAAGTCATATAATCACTCCCTTCTTCTCTTCCTTCAGAGTTAGTTGACAGACTCTCAGTAATCCACTAGGCAGGAGCACGTCTCTGAACCTTTCACTGTCCTTGGGACAGGAGACTGAAGTATTTCTGTACTAAGCTCTTCTTTCTTTATCAATGTCTTCAAGTGAGGTACAGCTCTGACCAGGCTGAGGTGATCTATATCTCGCCCTTACTGGCCTCCACTTGCTGAACTGCTGATAGAACCAAGCTGGACTGCTTCCTCCCTCCCAGTCCCAGCTAGACTCCACACGTCTGCTCTGTCCGAAGACAGGAAACTGACTACTCTAATCACTCAACGAATACACACTGACCACTCCCTCACAAGTGACTACACTACCCTAAGGGTGTGTCTAGTGTATGTTGAGTGAATGGGTATTGAGCATTAAACTGCTATCTCTCCACACACTCTCCAGGGTACTGCGTGTGCCTAACACCAGGGCTACACATTCCCCCATGGTAAAAGACATCACTCCCGGGCTGTAAAATATAAAGAGACAGTTTTGTTTATGCATTTAACATCAACATTAAACATTAATTCGTCCCATCCGGGAGGTAAGGATGTCTTAAAACGTTGCAAACAAAACATTATATATAGAAAAATACAATAGTATTAAGGCATCAAAACATTCAATAAATACACAGTATTCTTGTGAAGGACCCGCACCAAACCTTCAACGTGGGTCCTGGGTGGGCTGCAGGACATCCGAATGCAGACCTCACTCAGTGCCACACCACACGGGTTTTTGTATTCAGAGGTAATTGTGATGGTTTTATGTAAAACCAAGATAAAGCACCGAAGCGCAACTATATACAAATAAGTTCTGGGCTGGCACAGTCCTCAACCTCTGAGTCCATTGTTAGCAAAACGACACATATTATATCACATTATAATAATAAAGTGCAAAAACTTTTTATCTGATTACCCAGCCGGGCATTCTACTTTTGGCAAAATATATATATTCGTTATATACACATTTAACTTGTGCAAAACATTTTCACTTTTATAAAACTTATGTACAACTTCTTAGTTGCGGTAAACCCTGTCTGGGTCCTACCGTTCTTCACATTTCTTTGTTAACTTCGGTTACACTTTCCATCCCGGGGGCTGGAACACTGCGATGCTCGCACAGGACCGTTCCTATTCCTGGGCCCAGTGCCCAGCACCAAGATCATCGACTCCACCATCGGGTCTGTGTGGCTGGTGTGCACTGGGCTGGTGGGGATGTCGGGGGTTCCAGCAGGGTGTCATCATCGCTGGTTACCTGCAGGGCCGGTTCACTCCGGTCCTCTAGGCCGCAGGGCCCGTCCTCCTCTGGGGACGCTGCTGCAGCATAAGATACTGGGCAAAAAGCAGGCTTTTGTAGTGGCTCAATTGAGATCGCATCAGACTTTTGCGATGCAGAAATGGTCGCAGGTAGCGATGCGGAATAGGACGCACAGTGCTGGTATGATGCAGAGCAGGAAGCAGGTGTGCGCAATGGCTCAGTTGGGAACGCACTAACCTGCTGCTGTCGCTGCTCCATCACAGACGGCTGGGTTTCCTCCGGTGTCCCTATCGGGGATCGATCATCTGCTGCGGCCTCCTGGCCGGGCGGGCGTTCCGGAACTGGCGGTACCTCCTCAACCTCCTTCGCCTCCACCGCTTCACCGGTGGGATCAGGATTGGTACTTTCGGGGGCAGCCTCCGGTTGCTCCTTTGCCTTGGGCAGCAGAAGTTTTGGTAACTCCAGACGTAGGGGGTCATCGAAGGGAGAGATCACCGCGTCCCACAGCCTCCGCTGCTCCAGGGTACGCCGGCGTCTCTCGATCTCTTCAAATCCAAGTTGTGGCGAAATCATCTTTCTTAGTCGTGCATTTTCTTCTTTAACCTCCAGCAATGCTTGCTGCAGGTGCAGGACCACGGATGACTCCGGTGCTGGTGGCAGCTTGGCTGGGGCACGGGGCCTGCCTTCCTCCGCTTCCCTGCTCGGCTGCACACGTCCTGCTTCCATGATGTTCCAGAAGATTCTTTTCTCTTCCTCCAGAGACGTCCGGTCTCTTCCGTGGAGGCGGGGTTTGCGTCTTCTCCTCTTTGCAGGAAAGGTGAAGAGGAGGCGGACCTCCTTTGCTGTAGGGCAGGATCGCATATTGTAATAGCACTTTGAGAGGACAGGCATCTTCTTCGCGCCACAGAGGGGTACACGCCCACGAAGGTACGCCCACCTTCTTCTCCAGCGCCTGAGGGCGCGAATATGGCGACAAAGATGGCGATTTTTGGCGCCAAAAGTGCAAACAGTCCTTTTCACAAAAACAACTCCATAGGCACACAGGGCTCGCAATTTTGCGAGTTTCGCATCCTGTTCGTGACGCCAATTTGTATCGACCCGCCACCACAATTGTGGGTTACCAGGGCAATGGGGTACTCAGAGCCGAGCCTGTAGAAGTCTATGGGGTTGTCACAGGTAGCGGTGGCTCGGTCTGTGGCCCTGGCGGTCAGGCGTATGTTGGGGGGGTATTTACAGGGGATAGATATATTTACAGTTCGTGACGCCACCTGTAGTCTTCTGGTAATTTGTACCAGCGCTGCTGTAGAGCTCTGAGGGGATGGTGAGGCAGCTAGATGTCGGGTCCCCTACAGGTGGGACTCTTCCCTCAGGTCGATGGTTAAGGCAGGGTTGTGCAGGCATGCAAATGAATAACTCAGTCTCACACGGTCAGCGTCTTTCCATACCTTTACTTGTAAGATGGTAAGGCAGGTCCCAGGGAGGCTGATCCAAGGAGAATGTATTTCGAGATAGCAGCTGGACAAGTTAGGGGCCTCCTTTACTTTCACAATGATGAGTACAACCAGCATGAAGCGTAGTTCCCTCTATAACTCCAGCTATTCCAAAGCTGTACTGCCCATTCAGTTTTGTGGTCGGAGCCTTCCTGTGAGAGAGCTGAGTTCCTATTCTTGCTGATCAGGCTCAAGGTTCTCACTCCCCCTGACCCCAGTTACGTACCGACTATTTAGGGGCTGCTTTCCGCTACCTAAGGTCCGGTAAGCCTCTGGTTTTCTTACCACTAAGCGTGAAGCTTTAGTGATGCTTCGGTCCCCAGTGACCGGTAACAATGTGCAGGACTTCTTCAATCCAAAAGCACTTTTCAAATATTCCTTTCCACTGTGCCTTTCGCCTTGTCCGCGCTTGTAGCATAAACACTCACACTTGCAAAAAGTCATATAATCACTCCCTTCTTCTCTTCCTTCAGAGTTAGTTGACAGACTCTCAGTAATCCACTAGGCAGGAGCACGTCTCTGAACCTTTCACTGTCCTTGGGACAGGAGACTGAAGTATTTCTGTACTAAGCTCTTCTTTCTTTATCAATGTCTTCAAGTGAGGTACAGCTCTGACCAGGCTGAGGTGATCTATATCTCGCCCTTACTGGCCTCCACTTGCTGAACTGCTGATAGAACCAAGCTGGACTGCTTCCTCCCTCCCAGTCCCAGCTAGACTCCACACGTCTGCTCTGTCCGAAGACAGGAAACTGACTACTCTAATCACTCAACGAATACACACTGACCACTCCCTCACAAGTGACTACACTACCCTAAGGGTGTGTCTAGTGTATGTTGAGTGAATGGGTATTGAGCATTAAACTGCTATCTCTCCACACACTCTCCAGGGTACTGCGTGTGCCTAACACCAGGGCTACACATAGACTCCATGAAAGTGCGCATGAGCTCACCAATGCCAGCCTGATGTCTCAAAATCTCATCTTGTGATTTATCCAGATCCTTGGTATCACTCGGGAACACTGCTGGGCTCCGGGCGCCGAACTTCCAGCCTGAGCTTCACGAGTGGCAGCTACTGATCCGGACCGTAACCCGTCCACGCCGCTGTCTTCGGCAGAAACAGATTCCTGGACAGAGTCAGCCCCATATCTTCAGTCTTGTTCCTCACAGCTTCACTTGAGACCTCAGCTTCTGATGAGGCATCTGGCTTGGTGACCACCACTTCCATGGCTTTTTCCACCTCTGCAGCATTACCTTCAGAGTCCTTGGCATGATGCAGCTCCATACCATACATTGATAACTTCTCATCTTCAACAGCATCCACTTGTGCTGTGTTCAGTTTCAGAGTCCTGCCTTTAAAGCTCAGCTCTCCTCCTTTCACCTTGGTCTTCGCCAGGGAACCGGCCAACTGTAAAACATCTTCAGATGCCATCTTCTGTCCGGCTGTAAGGTCAGCATCAGCTTTCTTCTCAGGACTCTCAACCTCCCCTGCTACCATGCCTTCCTCATTTGCACTGGTTGCTTTATTGTCATCAGATGATTCACTATCACTACCACTATCCCTGTCTGACCCCTTTTTCTCAGCCACATCCGGCTCACTTTCAGGGGTATACAATTCATTCTCATTCACATCCTGATCTGGAACCTTAGTTAACATCTCATCCACAACATTAACTTCACCATCTGGTCCCTCAAGTATGTGACTATGTGACAACCCCAGCACTATACTTCCATATAGCTCAGGTACTAGGAGCTGGCTCACGACCTCTCCCTGGACTTTAGTGTCCCTATACAATAGGTTATTGTTTATGGCAACCTGAGGAAACCTCTCCTCAGAGCCAGGCTCTTGGGAAACCTCATTTAGAACTCTTATATTTTCCTGTGCCGTTTTAAGAGTGGGGTCTCGCCACTGCTCACTCTCAAAATTGTCACAGGACACAGGTAAGTCAGGGACACTCGGTTCCCGAGAACCACCATCCTCGTCTCCCAACATCACCTGCAAAGGAATTTCATCTCTATCACAGTCATCATCATTATCAATATCATTATCATGATTAGGATCAGTATCATCATCACTATCATGATCATCATCATTATCAGTATCAGCATCATTATCATGATCATCATCATCATCATTATCAGTATCAGCATCATTATCATGATTATCATCATCATCATCATATAAGTTTAACGGCCCACTAGCATTGTGTTCCGCCCCTCGGGACTGCGCACCCTCAATAGGAGCTTCATCACACTGTCCATCAGAAACATTTTTCCCCCAGAGATTCTTAGATCGGGGAAAGTCATTACCCAATATAACGGGTTGCACCAGGTTCTTCACTACCCCCACTTTATATGAAACCTCCCCGAGTTTGGGGACCAAGTCCACGGCAGTCTCTGGGTAGACTTTGTTGTCTCCATGGATGCACACCATACTCAGGTGCTTATCAGGGATGAAGTCCCTATCAATCAGGCTGTCACATACGGAAGTCACTGGACTCTCTGAGTCCAAGAGGGCCTGTGCCGGGCAGTCATTTACAACCACCGGGGACCCCTGTGGTCCAGTCTCTTCAGCTGAGGTGGACACACACACAGGCTCTGCGCAGGGAGAGAGGGATCCGCCAACATCACAACACATAGGCTCCCCCTCTATTGGACAGCTGGCTGCAATTTCACGACATCTCCAACACTGTCCATCACACTCTCCCACCCACACGACCCCTCGGGCCTGAACCCGCTTATCAGCATACCCCATGTCCCCAACAGCTGGAACGCTCTTACCGCGAGAGTTCAGCGTCTGGGAACTCTGAAGTGACGACCTCTCAGACGACTGGTCACGGAGACAGTCTTTGCTGGCGAAGGCCTTCTCCATCAGGCTGACCAGACGATTGGCGTCCTGGTGGTCTCCTTGTCCGACCTCTGGCTGTACCTCAGGAGGACATGCTCGGGTGTAGCGGTTCACTATCACCTTTCCAACTCCATAATCAGGTTTGCTGACTGCAGACTCCCAACTGCATCTCCAGTCATGAACTCCCCTGACACGGGCTGTCACCGTAACACCCAGCCGGGTAAGAATCTCTGCTTTCAGCTTGGCATAGTCTTGGCTGTCCTGCTCGCTCAGGTCAGCATAGGCCCTTTGGGGTTCTCCAATCAGATAGGGTGCGACCATCATGGCCCATTCAGATAGGGGCAGATTCTCCTTCTCTGCCAGTCCCTCAAACCTAGTGAGATATACCTCCACATCATCACGAGGTGTCATCTTTTTCAGGGACCGTCTTACCGCCTTCTTTACAGCGGACAATGCAGGTGACTTTGCAACATTACTTTGGGACGATGCGCTGCAAGTCTTTTGTAGTGCTGCCACCTGCTCAAAAAACAACCGGTTATTCTCCTGCTGCTGCTTCAGGAATTGCTGCTGGGCCTGCTGCATGCGCTGCTGGTGCTGCAGGCGCTGCTGCTCCATGCTCTGCTGCATGCTTCGCTGGGCCTGGACCAGGTACTCAACGAGCTCCTCCATACTGCCGGACTTATCTGTGTCAACCACGGCAGTCTTATGTTGCACATTAACTTGCGCCATTTGTTCAAACAGCGCCTCCATGCTGTCATCCATGCTGTCAGACTTCTCTGTCTCAACAACGGCAGTCTTCACTCAAGACATACACACTCCACAGTCTTTTCCACAGAAAATTCAGCTTTGCTGTGCAGACACACTTTTTTTTTTTTCTTTTGCAAACTCTATTAGGGCTACTGTCCCTTTAAGACTGCTCCAACAGACGTTTCTTTTGCTGACACACTTTTTTTTTCTCTGCTGTTGCTTCAACAGACTTCACCTTTTATTGCTGTCTCTCGCCACTGTGCTGCACACACATTCTAGCACTAATTGTATCAGCCACTGTGCTGCCCCAGCATTCTCCGCCAATTGTAAGCTTTTCAGGGGATATAGCGCTGAGATCGCCGTCCGGGTAGACGAAGTGGCACAGAAACAGTTCATTCAGACAGCAGTTCTGATGAAAACTGGCCGCAACCAGCTTTATTAAAGTCCACAGCAAACAGATAAAAACAAATCATAAACATAAGACCTGGGCTTGTCCAGCCACTAATTACACTTAGATAGATTTCCCTATCTATCCGGGTCCCGACTCTAACAGCCAGGGCCAAAACAACACATATGTTCAGCATTTACCAGCATGGAGGTTCACAGAGTCTCCTCCTTGTGTCTGAAGGCACCTTCAACGTCCAGACTTGAGAGAGCTCCCCTCCTATTCAGCAGCTATCCGCATGGATTCTCACAGAGACTACACCTGTGTCCTGGGTACATCGAGCACCCAGACTGAGATAGCTCAAACTCCTGGAGACACCTTCTGTGCCTGGACCCCTCCTGTGTCCAGACTAAGCGAGCTCTCTGTCTGTGTTTGCAGACACCTACTTCTAGTCTCCTAATTAACAGCTGAATGGTTTCAGGCCTGAGCTGCAAGTGTGTACTGAATGTAAGGTGTAGTGACCTTTCTCTACCACTAGGTTTACAAAGCCACACATTTCCCTTATACCATACAGCACAGTACCTAGGTGAAATGTACACCCATTCGACACATATTCCTTCACTGTCTCACAATATATATAAAATGTATATACGCTGTATGCTCATGGTGTACTGTAATGATGTAATGATTCTATACAGTATTTTATCTGAGATGCAGTTTCAGAGGCACTTAATATCAGTAGTAGTGATGAGCGAGTATACTCGTTGTCGGGTGTCCTCCGAGTATTTAGAAGTGCTCGGAGATTTAGTTTGTGTAGACGTAGCTGCATGATTTGCGGCTGCTAGAAAGCCTGAATACATGTGGGGATTCCCTAACAAACAGGCAATCCCCACATGTATTCAGGCTGTCTAGTAGCTGCAAATCATGTAGCTACGGCGACACAAACTAAATCTCCGAGCACTTCCAAATACTCAGAAGACACCTGAGCGTGCTCTGGAAAACCCGAGCAACTGATCACTAATCAGTAGCTATAATTTGCTTTTGTATATGTAGAAATTTCACCTAATTTATTTGCCAATTTTAATATGCAGATAGCTGGATCAAGTTGCACGCAATTTCTTAAGCTTCCTCTAAGAAATGTAACACATGTCTGGCTATTCATTTTACCATAGCCTCATTACTTGATGTAACCAATCACATCTGTTCTTGTTTTGTTAGTAAAGCGTGTAACTGTTTTCCATGATTTTTTTGGGAGGGGGATTCATAGGACACAAGTAATAGAAGAAGGCGCGGTGTGTTATAGTTCTGGGTGATCATTGACATCCATCCCCAAGGAAAGAATAGCGTTACATGAGGCTCTATACTGTTGAAGTGACAGTAGCATCACTATAATAAATATGTATTTTATTGAATCGAGCATGATTTGTCCAGTGACTGGATGATATTCCAGTGATACTCATTTAGTGTGTGCCAGTGTATTGCCTCACACTCTGGGTGACATTGTATAAACATGTTAATATATTCCACATTCAGCAAATCAGTAGCTGGCTCTGACATAGTCTCATCTTTTACACATATGTTCCCAGAATGTAAATGTTGCAGTTTATGGATATTTTTCTAAATGGATGCACAGTTTCAGCACATCAGAGGGTAAGCGTTGCTCTGATGTTTTGCCATCTACCCCATTTGATCCTGCAAATTGTTGTATGCTGTAATCAGCAAAACCACACTATTGTTGTATAAAGCATATTACTGTGTTTACACCGAATTATAGACAGCAGAAGCACATATATTCCTTTGGAATGTATCTAGCATTCTGTATATCTCATTACAATGGGTAAAATTGGCACTAAAATGTATTTCACGAGTGTAAAACAATTGCATCCAACTAGACAATTCTCCATGCCAGCTCAAGTACCATTTATAGTAGTGTCAGTGTAACATATTATCTATTAGATACATTACTTATCCTGCTATAGATGTGACCCAAATGAGTGGAGAAGTGGGTATGACAACCTGCATAAGCTTCTCCTTTTACTCCTTTTACAAAGTAGCCACCTTTTGCTTTGATTACTGCTTTGCACACTCTTGGCATTCTCTTGATGAGCTTCAAGAGGTAGTCACCGGAAATGGTTTTCACTTCACAGGTGTGCCCTGTCAGGTTTAATAAGTGTGATTTCTTGCCTTATAAATGGGGTTGGGACTATCAGTTGTGTTGTGCAGAAGTCTGGTGGATACACAGCTGATAGTCCTACTGAATAGACTGTTAGAATGTGTATTATGGCAAGAAAAAGCAGCTAAGTAAAGAAAAACGAGTGGCCATCATTAATTTAAGAAATGAAGGTCAGTCAGTCTGAAAAATTGGGAAAACTTTGAAAGTGTTCTGGTGACTACCTCTTGAAGCTTATCAAGAGAATGCCAAGAGTGTGCAAAGCAGTAATCAAAGCAAAAGGTGGCTACTTTGAAGAACCTAGAATATAAGACATATTTTCAGTTGTTTCATACTTTTTTGTTAAGTATATAATTCCACATGTGTTAATTCATAGTTTAGTTTTGATGCCTTCAGTGTGAATGTACAATTTTCATACTCATGAAAATACAGAAAAATCTTTGAATGAGAAGGTGTGTCCAATCTTTTGGTCTGTACTGTAGATAGCAGAATAGGTGATAATTTAATTGTCGGCATCTGTAAAATCATTACAGAACCTGGCAGGATATGAGACATGGTTTACATACAGTAAACCATTGCATATCCGTTATTTTTTTATATGTCCCTCACTAATAATGTTAAATGTGTAAAATTTTGGAACTATAGGTGTTAAATTAAAGGATTACATACCATAGAAGAAAAGCAGGATGCAGGCACAGCCGTGAGCGCAGCTGATCGCGATGACGTTGCTTTGTCCGTTGCCGCCGTGCAAACAATTTTCGACAGAGGCCATCCGTCGCTAATACAAGTCGATGAGAAAAAAACGGATCCGGTGGCATCAGTCGCCGGATCCGCTTTTTTCAAAATTCAACGGATTTCGACTGATAGCAAAAAACTGATGTGTGAAAGGGGCCAAAGGCTGGTCATACACAAAATTATCGTGATCATTTTGGCTATATCCTCGTACTAGCTAATGTGCTTGGAGTATCTCAAGAACCCCCAGCCTTCAGATATTAAGACATGTTGGCTTTCAACATGGCCAAACCTTTGTTCCCCTCAAGAAAACAAGCTTCCAAAGTGGTCGGGTAGTAGCTTATTCCCCAAAGAAGACATGTGTATTTGACTAAACGTGTGCGACGACTATAGCACATCCTCTCCCATCAATCTAAATAACTAGTTCCCATATAATTCGGAGACTCTGGTAAGAGGGGGAGCGGTAAGCTCTCCAGCCAGAAGGGAGTTGTCGGGATTTGTGGAGGGGAATATTCGTCTGTAATATAACTTATTGTTGGCTGGAGGTTATAATGGTGCACACTGTAGCACAGCTTTTTAGATTTCCTCATTTTACTCTCTGGAAGTCTTTAATTGAGTCAATGCAAAGTAGATCAAATTACACTACATCACCAGGTTGAACATTTCGAAGCAAGCTGCCTGTGTATCAATGGATATTATTTCTTTTTACAGTCCATTGTTAATCACTGTGACACTTCTAGTTGTTTCTGCCATAAAATACTTGACATAGGCACACTGAAGTGATGGAAGAGGGTCGTTTTCATCTCAGACTGCATTAACTTTATAGCCGTGCAGTCACACAAGTTTATCGCTCTGGCTGCCAAGGCATATAGCTCTGCCAGGCTTAGCATTCTTAATGGATGGCTTTATAGTTCTGGACTGGACTCCGCTGTAGTGTTTAAATGATATGGACTTACTATCACTCCAAAGGAAGATTCATGTAAACTCACTATATGCTTATTTGACATAGATTTATCTAGTGCAGACAAACCCGCTGTCATGAATAGAGCTCCATTAGCCCTTTGTTCTGAAGAAGCTGCATTCACACGCAACGCTGTTCACACAGATGCCGTATGATGAGTAGCAGGTTTTTACACAAATGAGAACGGTCTTATCTCGATAGATATATTATATTTATCTGCCTGCATTATGCAATTCTATAATTTATCTTTGCTTTCTCATAAACAAGATTGTGCTAAAGAAAAGAAAATTAATTGTATTATAACTGCTGTAAATTCAAATTATGCGTCTGAATGAAAACAGCAACACAACCATATCTTGGCACATGCAGCCTTACAGAGTAACCATTATTAGTACTAATGTTTCATAAATCAATAGTTTATATGAAAAGAAGAGACTTTTTAATATATCTCATCAGAGAAATCTACTTTCTTTTCCTGCACTGATCTTTCAATTTCAATTCATGGGTAAAAGCTGAATTCATTGTAGACAGATTTTCCCATTGCTGAGATGGAGGATGACAGCTGCTACTCATAAGATTCTATGAAGAGGGAGAGAGAGGAGGAGGGAGGAGATAGAGGCAGGCACAGTCGCCTTCTGCAAATAGTCCTGAAACAGCAGGGCTCGCTCATACAAGTATATATTCTGTCATGCCAGAGAATCTGAGCGACTATGTAAATGACAACTCCGCTCCAACTCTCATCAGAGTTTGAGCTGAGTGTCATCTTAGTGTGATCCGATTCTTTCAGGTGAAAAGAAGATGGAGAACAAGATTTCTCCATTTTCTCCTTTCTGTGAGTACGCGGAAATTGGACTGCACTCGAACGTCATTTGTTTTCCACTAACCCTTAAACTTAAATGGGTGAGAGCAATCCCATTTGCCCAGCAACTTTCAGCATGCTGCAGTTTTTTTCTCATACCAAATTGGAATGAGAAAAAATGCTAATCAGCACTGCACCATAGTATATTTCGCCCAGTGCTATCCAATAAAACACTGAATAGTATTCAGCCGTGTTATACACTTGTGTGCGCGAGCCCTTACACTTTATATAGTAAATTAAATGTTAGTGTAAATGTTGTTTCAGAAGAACTTGTAGTAGAATATGTCTTCTTCTAGCTCTTCCCTACTCTTCTCCCCTTTCCATAGACTCTTATAAACACCAACTGTCATCTCCTATCTCAGCAAGGTCAAATTCTGTCTTCACTGAATACAGAATTTACCCGGGAATTGAGCATGAAAGATGAGTACAGGACGAGAAAAAAGTTTATTTCTCTGATAACATATGCCATATTTTTCGGACTATAAGACACACTTTTTTTAAATAAAATTTGGGGGGGTGAAATGGGGTGTGCCTTGTAGTCCGAATGTATTTACCAGGAGTGTTGTGGCAGCAGGAGTCAGGCAATTCTCCCAGCCCTGGGCTGGGAAGATGGGGTGCTCGGTGGTCTGACACTGCAGGGCTATGATCTGACTCCCATTCCAGGCTGGTGCGGCAGGTTCGGCAGTGCTCGGTGGTGATATTTTGTGAAAGCCTGGAGCCACCGTACTCCCATTGCCGAAATGCGGTGGCCCCCGGGAAAATGGCTGCCGGAGGTGGCGCATGTGCATATTGAGATCTCAGCAACGAGATCTCGTGCCGAGATCTCAATCTGCAGACCCCCATTTGACGCATTCAATTTTTATCCTATTTTCCTTATGAAAATTTGGGGTGCGTCTTATGGTCCGATGCTTCTTATAGTCCGAAAAATACGGTATTACAAAGTGACTTATTTTAATGTGTATTATTGATTTATGAAATGAAAAGTAAAACAACAGTTATTCTTTAAATGTTTCAGCATTGCAGATCCCACAGAACTTTTTCCTCTGGTTTTCAGAGTGGAAAAACAACACCAGAACAAACTACAATAGACTGGGCGGACTGCTTATATAAATCTCACTACATTATGTAATGTCTGTAAAAGCAACTTAAAATCAGAATTTAATTCTGTATGTACATTTAAGCAAAATGTTGTTTTTAATTGGATTTCCTGTGTGGATTTCGTTTAGAACATTTAGGCTAAGTTCACACGTTGCGGAATTGCCGCGGAAATTTCCGCGGCAATCCCGCACTTCTCCTGCAGGAAATACGCACGTTTTTTGTATGCTGATTCCCGCCAGAATAATAGCGTTTTGCAAGCGTAATTAGCTTGCAGAATGCTAGCGTTTTCCTAGCGATCTGTAGCATCGCTTGGAAAACTGATTGACAGGTTGGTCACACGAGTCAAACATAGTGTTTGACAAGTGTGACCAACTTTTTACTATTGATGCCGCCTATGTCGCATCAATAGTAAAAAGATCTAATGTAAAAATAATAAAAAAAATAATAAATAATGATATTCTCACCTTCCGGCGGCCCCCGCAGCCTTCCCGCCTTCAGCGACGCTCCCGGCAACTCCGGTCCCAAGGATGCTTTGCGACAAATCACACCGATGACGTACATCTCGCGAGACCGCTACGCCATCTGGGTGATTCTCGCAAAGGACTCTTGGGACCGGAAGTTGCCGGGAGCGTCGCTGAAGGCGGGAAGGCTGCGGGGGCCGCGGGAAGGCTGCGGGGGCCGCCGGAAGGTGAGAATATCATTATTTTTTATTTTAATTATTGTTTTACCAGGGATATGGTACCCAGGGCCTGGAGGAGAGTCTCCTCTCCTCCAGACCCTGGGTACCACCGCACATGAACCGCTTACATTCCGCAAAATTAATGAACATGTTGCTATTTTTTCCGCAAAGCGTTTTTTTCGCGGAAAAAAACGCAACATGTGGCCAAAACATGCGGAATCAATTAACATGTATAGGATGCTTAATGCTTGCGTTTTTATCGCGTTTTTACCGCGGAAAACCGCGGAAAAACCGCGAAAAAAACGCAATTATTCCTGATCGTGTGCACTTAGCCTTACAGTTTTGCCAGCTCCTCCTTAGCAGCTAACTATAAACTCTAATTTGTAAGAAGCAGCGTATGCTCATGTAATCTTAGCATTTGTGCCTAAAACATCATTTTCAGGTGGATTCCACCTGGAATCCACCTGAAAAGCGCGGCAGGTCCATCACAAAAAAATGATCAGAATCCACAATGTAAAAAAGATATATCTGTGCAGATTTTCACTCTTTTTTTACTTCTTTTAACCACTTTAGTGGTTAATACATTTCGTGCAAAGTCAAAAATTGACTTTTATTCAGTTTTCACTGTTTTGCGTCTTTTGATGCCAAAATTTGCTACTCAAAAATACAGCGGGGGGGAAGGAAACTGTAGTTAAATTGCTTCAAATTTTGCAACTAATCTTTGAAATTTATGAATCAGGCGAAAATATCTGGAATCGCTAAATTCCACCCATGAAGCGAAGAAAAGTGAGCACAAATAAAATAGATTTATAAGCAGAAATAGAATAAAGAATTGTATGCAAGCAAAGAAAGGCACAAAAGTAGACAAAAAAGACGAAAAGGCAATGATGATTCAAGAGTGTTCCCATTTCCAAGATCCTATGCCAATATGTAGTAGGTGTAATAATAATAATATTACCAAATTCCTACAATTAAAAATGTAGTATAGTTTTTGTGATTCCCCATGTCTCTTTCTTCAAGTGCAGGCATTGCAGGATCTTAGGGATCCATGGTTACGACCACTAGCAAAAAGCTAATTAACTGTCCCTATATCAGTGGTCGTAACCATGGATCCCTAAGATCCTGCAATGCCTGCACTTGAGGAAAGAGACATAGCGAATCAGAAAAACTATACTACATTTCTAATTGGAGGTATTTGCTAATATTATTATTACTACACCTACTAAATATTAATAATCTTTAAAATAATAATCTTTATTTTTATATAGCGCTAACATATTCCGCAGCGCTTTACAGTTTGCACACATTATCGTCGCTGTCCCCGAAGGGTCTCACAATCTAGATTCCATATCTGTATGTTTTTGGAATATTGGGATAGGATCCTACGTGACAACTGGATACTTGTCGTAAGTTTGTCTTCTGTAGTCTTTCTTTATCGTAATGCCAATATCAGCTATGGCTGCTCTGTTTTATAAGCTAGATCTGTGAATCTCGGCAGGGATTGTCTGTCACTGCCACAGCCCTGTCTTGTACATTAACAATTCCGTTTTTTCCTAAATACAATGTTTAACATTTTTGTTCAACACCATAATTAGCAAAGGTGAGATATTATTAGTGCAATAAGGAGTACTATTGTATATTTTTGCAAGTGATGAAAAGTCAGTGTAATTATGTACTATACAATATGAAAGAGCATATTCAGTATAAGGAATTGAGACTTCTTTTAAACAGGTACACCAAAGTATTGGGTGGGGATGTTTATTAGACGAAAAATCTGCCATATTTGTCTTTCTCTTACCTTGTATAATAACCATCCTTTCATCAATAATGTATAGACAAATCCTTCTAGCCTCAGGTTGCTGTTTAGCAGTTACTGATAATTCAATGTATCCATTGGTGAATAGATGAAAAAAGTGGGCGAATAACAAGTAAACCAACTTTATTGGGTGACATTGTTTTTACATGTAAAGTTGAACTGATCATTATTAGAAAGTAGGTCATTTTTTACATAATTATTTTTACATAATGTTTAGGTCACCAGCAGACTGACATTAAAGCACCACTTCAGCGTCTTTTTTATTTTTGGCATTAGAGTGGTGCCATTAGCGTAATGTCCCTGACCCTAATGTTATACTTACCAGGTGACATCTTCAGCTGTTCCTGGCGCTATTCCGCTCACATATCACCATTTTGTGACCGCTAGAAGAGCCTTGATCTGGCCTAACGGTGTTTGCCTGCTCTGTAGAGCCTCTTTTCGCTTGTGTGGTAATCCTGATGATTTGTTTAACAGTTTTCTGTGCTAGGAACCCTAGTAATTAGCTGTAATTTCAAGGAAAATCCATAAACACTTGTTCTATTTCCCTGCAGCGCCTCTACAGGACAAATTAAGCATTACCAAAAATTACCAAATATAATTGAAATCAAAAGGCTGTTCTCTGAATGTGGTGATGTGTTATGCTCTCCAAATGTTCTTTGTAGTTATTCTTTGCTCTGATTATTAAAGGAGTTGTGCACTGCTTTGATATCGGTGACCTATCATTGGGATAGGTCCACAGACTGTTTAGTGGTCGCTCCCAGGAACTGCAGATCAGGCAATCAATTAAATAAATGTACTAAACTTTCTGAAGCAGGCTTGACTGTGCAGCTTCAGTGTGTATAAATATAGCGGGAGGATCAGATCAGTTTTAGACTCAAGACAGTGATAATCTGATTTGAAATGAACAGGCCTCGGTATATTGCATTACAATGTTCAGGATTTTTTTTTCCGATGTTTATGTACTAATATGGTAAAATCTGTTTCAGAACTCACAGAGAATGCATGCATATTTCTTAACCTTTATCACATTAGATTTTAATCTGTTACCAAGAGATTGAGCAGAAATAAAATAAAATTTGATTGTTTGTGACCCTACAAATACTCTATTAGATGACATACTGCTTTCTTCAAAATCTTACTACAGTATATGGTGACCCTTCTAAATTAGCATATATTTATGTATAACCACCTACCATCCCTTGTAGACTGTGAGCCCTCACGGGCAGGGTCCTCTCTCCTCCTGTACCTGTCAGCGACTTGTTTTGTTCAAGATTATTGTACTTGTTTTCATTATGTATACCCCTCCTCACATGTAAAGCGCCATGGAATAAATGGTTCTATAATAATAATAAATAATAATAATGCAAAAGTGATGCAAAGGAAAAGATAGCTGGCATTTATTAACCCCTCTCTGCCATCAGACGTACTATTCCGTCCATGTGACCCTGGACCTAATTCCCATGGACGGAATAGTACGTCATGGGCGATCAGCTGCGCTCCCGAGGGGGAGCGTAGCTGATCGCGGCCGGGTGTCAGCTGTATATCACAGCTGACACCCAGCACTATGTGTCAGGAGCGGTCACGGACCGCTCCCGGCACATTAACCCCTGGCACACCGCGATCAAACATGATCGCGGTGTACCCGGGGCACAGGGGAGGATCGCGCAGGGTGGGGGCTCCCTGCGCGCTCCCCTGTGACCCTCAGAGCAGCGCGATGTGTCGAGCTGTTCCGAGGGTCCGTCCTCCCTCCAGGTCCCCGGATCCAGTATGGCGCCGGGGTCCTGCAGGGAGGCGGCTTCCTCAGTGCCTGCAGAGAGCAGGCGCTGAGGAAGCCTGCAGCGATGCCAGAGCGATCGCTGGTGTGACAGAGTGCTGTGCACACTGTCACACCAGCGATCTGATAAAATACAGTGATGTCCCACACTGGGACAAAGTAAAAAAGTAAAAAAAATAAAAATAAAAAGTGGTAAAAAAAAATCCTAAAAAAAAAAAAAAATATTCCCCAATAAATTAATTTCTTCCTGTAAATAAAAAAAAAAAAAACAATAAAAGTACACATATTTGGTATCGCCGCGTCCGTAACGACCCCCCTATAAAACTGTCCCACTAGTTAACCCCTTTAGTGAACCCCTTAAAAAAAAAAAAAACTAAGCAAAAAATCAATGCTTTATCATCATACCGCCGAACAAAAAGTGGAATAACACGCGATCAAAAAGACCGATATAAAAAAACATGGTACCGCTGAAAACGTCATCTTGTCCTGCAAAAAAGGAGCCGCCATACAGCATCATCAGCGAAAAAATAAAAAAGTTATAGCTCGCAGAATAAAGCGATGCAAAAATAATGATTTTTTATATAAAATTGTTTTTATTCTATAAAAGCGCCAAAACATAAAAAAATGATATAAATGAGGTATCGCCATAATCGTACTGACCCGAAGAATAAAACTGCTTTATCAATTTTACCACACGCGGAACGGTATAAACGCCTCCCCCAAAAGAAATTCATGAATTGCTGATTTTTGTTCATTCTAACCTCCCAAAAATCAAAATAAAAAGCGATCAAAAAATGTCACGTGCTCAAAAATGGTACCAATAAAAACGTCACCTCGTCCCGCAAAAAATAAGACCTCACATGACTCTGTGGGCCAAAATATGCAAAAATTATAGCTCTCAAAATGTAGTGATTCAAAAAACTACTTTTTGCAATAAAAAGCGTCTTTTAGCGTGACAGCTGCCAATCACAAAAACCCGCCATAAATAGTAAATCAAACCCCCCTTTATCACCCCCTTAGGGAAAAATAATAAAATTAAAAAAATGTATTTATTTCCATTTTCCCATTAGGGTTAGGGTTGCGGCTAAAGTTAGGGTTAGAGTTGGCGCTAACGTTAGGATTAGGGTTGGGATTAGGGTTAGGGGTGTGTTAGGGTTAGGTTTGTGGTTATGGTTGGGACTAGGGTTAGGGGTGTGTTGGGGTTAGGGTTGGAGTTAGAATTGGGGGGTTTCTGCTGTTTAGGCACATCAGGGGCTCTCCAAATGTGACATGGCGTCTGATCTCAACTCCAGCCAATTCTGCGTTGAAAAAGTCAAACGGTGCTCCTTCACTTATGAGCTCTGCCATGCGCCCAAACAGTAGTTTACCCCCGCATATGGGGTATCAGCGTACTCTGGACCACAAGAGTTATTGTGCAATTTGTCCTATTTCTTCTGTTACCCTTCGGAAAATAAAAAACTGGGGGCGACAAAATCATTTTTGTAAAAAAAAAATGATTTTTTTGTTTTTACGGCTGTATGTTATAAATTTTCTGTGAAGCACTTGGGACTTCATAGCGCTCACCACACTTCTAGATAAGTTCCTTGTGGGGTCTATTTTCCAAAATGGGGTCACTTGTGGGGGGTTTCCACTGTTTAGGCACATCAGGGGCTCTCCAAATGCGACAAGACGCCCCCAGACCATTCCATCAAAGTCTGCAATCCAAAACGTCACTACTTCCCTTCCGAGCCCCGACGTGCGCCCATACAGTAGTTTACTCCCACATATTGGGTATCAGCGTACTCAAGACAAATTGGACAACAACTTTTGGGGTCCAATTTCTCCTGTTACCCTTGTGAAAATAAAATATTGGGGGCGAAAAAATCATTTTGTAAAAAAAAAAAAAAAAAGATTTTTTATTTTACGGCTGTACGTTATAAACTTCTCTGAAGCACTTTGGGGTTCAAAGTGCTCACCACACATCTAGATAAGTCCCTTGAGGGGTCTAGTTTCCAAAATGGTGTAATTTGTGGGGGGTTTCCACTGTTTAGGCAGATCAGGAGCTCTCCAAACACGACATGGCATCCAGCCAATTCTGCGTTGAAAAAGTCAAACGGCGCTCCTTCCCTTCCAAACTCTGCCATGCACCCAAACAGTGGTTTACCCCCACATATGGGGTATCAGCGTACTCAGGACAAATTGCACAATAACTTTTGGAGTCTTGTTACCCTTGGGAAAATAAAAATTGGGGTGAAAAGATCAATTTTGTGGAAAAAATATGATTTTTTAATTTTACGGCTCTACGTTATAAACTTGTGTGAAGCACTTGGGGGTTCAAATTGCTCACCAAAGATCTAGATAAGTTCCTTAGGGGGTCTAGTTTCCAAAATGGGTCACTTGTGGGGGGTTTCCACTGTTTAGGCACATCAGGGACTCTCCAAATGCAACATGGCGTCCAATCTCAATTCCAGCCAATTTTGGTTGGAAAAAGTCAAATGGTGCTCCTTCCATTCCGAGCTCTGCCATGCGCCCAAACAGTGGTTCCCCCCCCCACATATGGGGTATCAGCGTACTCAGGACAAATTGGACAACAACTTTTGAGGTCCAATTGCTCCTGTTACCTATGGGAAAATAAAAAATTAGTGACTAAGAGATAATTTTTGTGGGAAAAAAATAGGATTTTTTATTTTCATGCCCGGGCATTATAAACTTGTGTGAAGCACTTGGGGGTTCAAAGTGCTCACCAAAGATCTAGATAAGTTCCTTAGGGGGTCTAGCTTCCAAAATGGGGTCACTTGTGGGGGGTTTCCACTGTTTAGGCTCATCTGGGGCACTACAAACGGAACATGACCCCCATCAATGTTTGCATTCCAAAACGTTACTGCTTCCTCTCCAAGCCCTGCCGTGCGCCCAAACAGTTCCCCCCCCCCCCCACATATGGGGTATCAGCGTACTCAGGACAAATTGGACAACAACTTTATGGGTCCAATTTCCTTGGGAAAAATCAAAAATTTGGGACTAAAAAATCATTTTTGTGGAAAATTGTTTTTTTTTTCACACCCAGGCATTATAAACTTTTGTGAAACACTTTGGGGTTCAAAGTGCTCACAACAGATCTAGATAAGTTCCTTAGGGGGTCTAGTTTCTAAAATGGTGTCACTTGTGGGGGGTTTCCACTGTTTAGGTGCATCAGGGGCTCTCCAAACACGACATGGCGTCCAATCTCAACTCCAGCCAATTTTAGTTTGAAAAAGTCAAACGGCGCTCCTTCCCTTACGAGCTCTGCCGTGTGCCCAAACAGTGGTTTTCCCCACATATAGGGTATTGGCGTACTCAGGAGAAATTGCACAACAACTTTATCTGCCCATTTTCTCCTTTTACCCTTGTCAAAATAAAAAAAAGTTTGTAAAAGATCATTTTTGTTGCTAAAAAGTTGAATATTATTTTTTTCCTTCCACGTTGCTTCAGCTCCTGTGAAGCACCTGAAGGGTTATTAAATTTCTTGAATGTGGTTTTGAGTACCTTGAGGGGTGCAGTTTTTAGAATGGTGTCACTTTTTGGTATTTTCTGCTATATAGACCCGTCAAAGTGACTTCAAATGTGAGGTGGTCCCTAAAAAAATGGTTTTGTAAATTTTGTTGTAAAAATGAGAAATCACTGGTCAACTTTTAACCCTTATAATTTCCTAACAAAAAAAAATTTTGGTTCCAAAATTGTGCTGATGTAAAGTAGACATGTGGGAAATGTTATTTCTTAACTATTTTGTGTGACATATTTCTCTGTTTTAAGGGAAAAAAAATTCAAAGTTTGAAAATTGCAAAATTTTCAAAATTTTCGCCATATTTGTTTTTTTCAAAAATAAATGCAAGTTATATCGAAGAAATTATACTTTTAACGTGAAGTACAATATGTCACGAGAAAACAATCTCAGAATCGCGAAGATCCGTTGAAGCGTTCCAGAGTTATAACCTCATAAAGAGACAGTGGTCAGAATTGTAAAAATTGGCCCGGTCATTGACGTGCAAACCACCCTTGGGGGTGAAGGGGTTAAGCATTATATTTGATCAATTTTTGACTTCTTATTAAAATTATATCAAAGATATTCATTATTGGTTCTAAAAATATTTTTAGGAACACGGCATTTAAACAAGTTGTACAAGATTGGAAAAACATGGCTAATTTCTCCCAATAACAATGCC
>JARQOD010000004.1:293040856-293108687 GCA_033576555.1 Oophaga sylvatica | reverse complement strand
AAAAGGCCTGTGACCACCAGGTGGAGTGCTCAGGCAGAAGGTAAATGAATACATATCAAAAAACTGACCGGCACATCCAAACTTAGATTCAGTGTGAACAGGTGCTAAACCTAGAGTCACCAACTCATATACATACAAGAAGAGAAGGTAGCAACACTGTAGCGCTATAGCTTGCAAACACAAATATGAAAAATATGAAAAATGAATTACATCATTACCTTAGAAATATGAAAAATTGAGAAGTCTTAGCGCATAAGATGGCCAAATTATGTGAGCCTGATAGCCACGTCAAGGCTCATCTCGTATTCAGGTCCCTAACTAATGCCTATCCTCGCTTTAGAAAATCTGTCTGCATGGGAACCTATGAATCCTCTTTTCAGACTAAAATCTACATCTCTGTGGAGGGGTATGAACTGCTGTAATTAAAAGGCCTGTGACCACCAGGTGGAGTGCTCAGGCAGAAGGTAAATGAATACATATCAAAAAACTGACCGGCACATCCAAACTTAGATTCAGTGTGAACAGGTGCTAAACCCAGAGTCACCAACTCATATACATACAAGAGAGAAGGTAGCACACTGTAGCGCTATAGCTTGCAAACATCAAATATGAAAAATATGAAAAATGAATTACATCATTACCTTAGAAATATGAAAAATTGAGAAGTCTTAGCGCATAAGATGGCCAAATTATGTGAGCCTGATAGCCACGTCAAGGCTCTTCTCGTATATCAGGTCCAACTAATGCCTATCCTCGCTTTAGAAAAGTCTGTCTGCATGGAACCTATGAATCCTCTTTTCAGACTAAAATCTACATCTCTGTGGAGGGGATGAACCTGCTGTAATTAAAAGGCCTGTGACACCAGTGGAGTGCCAGGCAGAAGGTAAATGAATACATATCAAAACTGACCGGCACATCCAAACTTGATTCGTGTGAACAGGTGCTAAACCTAGAGTCACCAACTCATATACATCAGAAGAGAAGGTAGCACATGTAGCGCTATAGCTTGCAAACACGAAATATAAAAATATAAAATGAATTACATCATTACCTTAGAAATATGAAAAATTGAGAAGTCTTAGCGCATAAGATGGCCAAATTATGTGAGCTGATAGCCACGTCAAGGCTCTTCTCGTATATCAGGTCCCTAACTAATGCCTATCTCGCTTTAGAAAAGTCTGTCTGCATGGGAACCTATGAATCCTCTTTTCAGACTAAAATCTACATCTTGTGGAGGGTGATGAACCTCTGTAATTAAAAGGCCTGTGACCACCAGGTGGAGTGCTCAGGCAGAAGGTAAATGAATACATATCAAAAAACTGACCGGCACATCCAAACTTAGATTCAGTGTGAACAGGTGCTAAACCTAGAGTCACCAACTCATATACATACAAGAAGGAAGGTAGCACACTGTAGCGCAAGCTTGCAAACACGAAATATGAAAAATATGAAAATGAATTACATCATTACCTTAGAAATATGAAAATTGAGAATCTTAGCGAATAAGAGCCAAATTATTGACCTATAGCCCGTCAAGGCTCTTCTCGTATATCAGTCCCTAACTATGCCTATCCTCGCTTTAGAAAAGTCTGTCTGCATGAACTATGAATCCTCTTTTCAGATAAAATCTACATCTCTGTGAGGGTGACTCTAGTTTAGCACCTGTCACACTGAACTAAGTTGGATGTGCCGGTCAGTTTTTTGATATGTATTCATTTACCTTCTGCCGAGCACTCCACCTGGTGTACAGGCTTTAATACAGAGTTCATCACCCTCCACAGAGATGTAGATTTAGTCGAAAAGAGGATTATAGGTTCCCATGCAGACAATTTCAAAGAGGATACATTATTGGACTGATATACAGAAGAGCCTTGCTGGCTATAGGTCACATAATTTGGCATCTTATGCGCTAAACTTCTCAATTTTTCATATTTCTAAGGTATGATGAATTCATTTTTCATATTTTATATTTCTGTTTGCAAGCTATAGCTACAGTTGCTACCCTTCTCTGTGAGGTGGTGACTCTAGGTTTAGCACGTTCACATGAATCAAGTTGGATGTGCCGGTCAGTTTTGATAGTATTCATTACTCTGCTGAGACTCCACTGGGGTCACAGGCCTTTTAAATTTCAGCAGGTTCATCACCCCTCACAGAGATGTAGATTTTAGTCTGAAAGAGGATTCATAGGTTCCCATGCAGACAGACTTTTTAAAGGAGGATAGCATATTGGACCTGATATACGAGAAAGAGCCTTAGTGCTATCAGGCTCACATAATTTGGCATCTTAGCGCTAAGACTTCTCATTTTTCATATTTCTAAGTAATGAGTAATTCTTTTATATTTCAATTTCTGTTTGCAAGCTATACCTACAGTTTACCTTCTCTCTTGTTGTATTGAGTGGTGACTCTAGTTTAGCACTGTTCACACTGAATCTAAGTTTGGATGTGCCGGTCAGTTTTTTGATATTATTCATTTACCTTCTGCCTGAGCACTCCACTGGTGGTCACAGGCCTTTTAATTACAGCAGGTTCATCACCCTCCACAAGATGTAGATTTTAGTCTAAAGAGATTCAAGGTTCCCATGCAGACAGACTTTTCTAAAGCGAGATAGGCATTAGTAGGGACTGATATACGAGAAAGCCTTGACGTGCTATCAGCTCACATAATTTGGCCATCTTATGCGCTAAGACTTCTCAATTTTTCATATTTCTAAGTATGATGTAATTCATTTTCAATTTTTCATATTTGGTTGCAAGCTAACCTACAGTGTGCTACCTTCTCTTCTGTATGTATATGATTGGTGACTCTATTTAGCACCTGTTCACACTGAATCTAATTTGGATGTGCGGTCAGTTTTTTGATATGTATTCATTTACCTCTGCTGAGCACTCCACCTGGGTGTCACAGGCCTTTTAATTACAGCAGGTTCATCACCCCTCCACAGAATGTAGATTTTAGTCTGAAAAGAGGATCATAGTCCCATGCAGACAGACTTTTAAAGCGAGGAGTAGCATTAGTTAGACCTGATATACGTGAAAGCCATTGACGAGGCTATAGGCTCACAAATTTGCATCTTATGCGCTAAACTTCTCAATTTTCATATTTCTAAGGTAATGATGTAATTCATTTTCATATTTTTCATATTTCGTGTTTGCAAGCTATAGCGCTACAGTGTGACTACTTCTCTTCTTGTATAATATAGTTGGTGACTCTAGTTTAGCACCTGTTCACACTGAATCTAAGTTTGGATGTGCCGGTCAGTTTTTTGATATGTATTCATTTACCTTACTGCCTGAGCACTCCACCTGGTGGTCACAGCCTTTTAATTACAGCAGGTTCATCACCCCTCCACAGAGATGTAGATTTTAGTCTGAAAAGAGGATTCATAGGTTCCCATGCAGACAGACTTTTCTAAAGCGAGGATAGGCATTATTAGGACCTGATATACGAGAAGAGCCTTGACGTGCTATCAGGCTCACATAATTTGGCCATCTTATGCGCTAAACTTCTCAATTTTTCATATTTCTAAGGTAATGATGTAATTCATTTTCATATTTTTCATATTCGTGTTTGCAAGCTATACGCTACAGATCTGCTACCTTCTCTTCTGTATGTATATGAGTTGTGACTCTAGTTTAGCACCTGTTCACACTGAATCTAAGTTTGGATGTGCCGGTCAGTTTTTTGATATGTATTCATTTACCTTCTGCCTGAGCACTCCACCTGTGGTCACAGGCCTTTTAATACAAGCAGTTCATCACCCCTCCACAGAGATGTAGATTTTAGTCTGAAAAAGGATTCATAGGTTCCCATTGCAGACAGACATTTTTAAAGCGAGATTAGGCATTAGTTAGGACCTGATAACGAGAAGAGCCTTGACGGCTATCAGCTCACATAATTTGGCCATCTTAGCGCTAATGACTTCTCAATTTTTCATATTTCTAAGGTAATGATGTATCATTTTTCATATTTTTCATATTTCGTGTTTGCAAGCTATAGCGCTACAGTGTGCTACTTCTCTTCTTGTATGATATAGTTGGTGACTCTAGGTTTAGCACCTGTTCACACTGAATCTAAGTTTGGATGTGCCGGTCAGTTTTTGATATGTATTCATTTACCTTTGCCTGAGCACATCCACCTGGTGGTCACAGTGCTTTTAATTACAGAGGTCATCACCCCTCCACAGAGATGTAGATTTAGTCTGAAAAGAGGATTCATAGGTTCCCATGCAGACAGACTTTTAAAAGCGAGGATAGGCATTAGTTAGGGACTGATATCGAGAAGACCTTGACGTAGCTATCAGGCCACATAATTTGGCCATCTATGCGCTAAGACTTCTCGAATTTTCATATTCTAAGGTAATGAGTATTCATTTTTCATATTATTTCATATTTCTGTTTGCAAGCAAGCGCTACATTGTACTTCTCTTCTGATGTATTGGTGTGACTCTAGGTTTAGCACCTGTTCACACTGAATCTAAGTTTGGATGTGCCGGTCAGTTTTTTGATATGTATTCATTTACCTTCTGCCTGAGCACTCCACCTGGTGGTCACAGGCCTTTTAATTACAGCAGTTCATCACCCCTCCACAGAGATGTAGATTTTAGTCTGAAAAGAGGATTCATAGGTTCCCATGCAGACAGACTTTTCTAAAGCGAGGATAGGCATTAGTTAGGGACCTGATATACGAGAAGAGCCTTGACGTGGCTATCAGGCTCACATAATTTGGCCATCTTATGCGCTAAGACTTCTCAATTTTTCATATTTCTAAGGTAATGATGTAATTCATTTTTCATATTTTTCATATTTCGTGTTTGCAAGCTATAGCGCTACAGTGTGCTACCTTCTCTTCTTGTTAGTCTTAAACACGTCTGCTCGCCGCTGACCAGTACTGGCTACAATAGCAGAACCTGGAGAGGCGGCAGTAATCCTCTGCACAGTGTTAGACTGGGCGAGACGCTGGGACCGAAGTCTCTGCCGAGCAGAATCCACTGTGGCTGGAGACGAATCGGAGACCGCAGCAGGTACGGCTCGAGACTCCCCTTGTGCAGAAGCGAGAACTCGAACCCTTACAGTATCCTTGTGTGAACGGCACCCTATGCGGGCCTCTATTGTGAAATTGTATACTGAGCAGTCAACCCTTCCTTGAATGGGTATGTGGAGAGTGGCTGTTTAATCTGGTATTTTGCACCTGTGCTGCTAACATCTTGCTTTATGGGCTGGCTTCACCCTGTAGTGCATTTGTTCTGAGATCTGGGCAGGTGAGTGCTGCTGCCTTTTTGTGCTGTTTATATTGAATTTTTGGAGACATTGAGTTTCCTTTGTGGCTAGTGTAGTGTAGTCTTGTAAGCGTGGGGACCTTTGGCGCAGGTTACAAGCTTACGTATTTTGGCCAAAATATTAACTAATACCCCATTATTTTTGTATTTTTTGCACTTTATTTTCGGGGTGCAGCCAAGCCCAAGCACGTTTTGGTCTCGCATGAGGGGTATTCACACTAGTGCGCATGGAGAGTGTACTGGCCAGCCCGCCTAGTCGAATAGTAGGGGCGTAACTAATAGGCTGTGAACCAGACACTGTGCAGTATCCCTGTGTGAATGGCACCCTATGCGGGCCTCTATTGTGCAATTGTATACTGAGCAGTCAACCCCTCCTTGAATGGGTATGTGGAGAGTGGCTGTTTAATCTGGTATTTTTCACCTGTGCTGCTAACATCTTGCTTTATGGGTTGCCTGCACCCTGTAGTGCATTTGTTCTGAGATCTGGGCAGGTGGGTGCTGCTGCCTTTTTGTGCTGTTTATATTGAATTTTTGGAGACATTGAGTTTTCTTAGTGGCTAGTGTAGTGTAGCCTAAACGAGCCAAAAGGCTCACACTTGCGAGTGCAATGCTAGAAACTTGCATCAATACCCGGCACTGCCACCAGCACTCGGACTGGAGTGTTCAGCTGCATAGAAATAGATACAGCCGCACACTCCAGTCCCGAGTGTCGGCGGCAGTGCCGGGTATTGAGTCGAGAAACTCTCGCGAGTTTCTCGCATTGCACTCGCAAGTGTGACCCCAGACTTATTCTGACAGACCCTGGAACCACAAATCTCCTATGTTAAAAGTTGTACTTGTCAATCAGATGATCACTGGATCAGCTTTTGAAAAAGGAGTTATTATATGAAAAATAGCAGTGCTACGCTTATTGCAGAATAATGCTATTAAAATACATATTTGCCATATTTTGCCTGTCACACCCCATTCTTCAAAAAAGGATATATGTGCGTGCTCTTTGACCTATACATTAGTAATAGTTGTCTACTATTCAGATCTTTCTATTTTTGATAAGTAGCCAGTAATCATAACTTAGAGTTCATGCACTCCTATTGCCCTGACTCATCACTGCATGAACCTGTAGTTCATTGGAGATACCCGATGAGTGCTCCTTTGGTTTGACCTTTGTGCTTTTCTGATTTTATAGAAGAAGCAGGAGACAGGATATAAAACATGGAAATCCAGTTACACAGTGCCGTGGATTTAATCTGAAAGGTATTTTACAGAATTATTTTTAGTGATTTCTACTAGAAAAACTGGTCATTTTTGACCTCCTTGAAAAACTTAGGGGCCAATTCATCAAAGCCTTTACGCCTTAAACCTGGTGTAAAATCTTTGAAAAGTCATACAAATTTATGGCATTTTTTGCCACTTTGACTTTGCTGCAATGGTTGGGGCTGGACAAGGTGTGGCTACTCCCGCCCATCAAATCCATGATAAATACTGCCACTTTCTATGCCAAAAATGCTATTCTAGTGCCTGACTAGAGTAGCATTTCAAACTGCACACGGAGGCGATTGCCACTTAGAAAAGGCGCCGACTTCATTATGTGGCCTCTTAATGATTTTGGCGCATTTTATTTCAGTGAGACTGGCATAGCACAATTGTGCACTACACTAATCTTGATGAATCTGCCCCTTGGTGTGCATATACCCCAAGTAGTCAGTTTGAAAACTGATACTTATAATTATTAAAGGCGTCATAACAGTAAGTAGTGTGTACAGTTGTGCTCAAAATTTTACGTTCACCGGCAGAACTTTTGCTTTCTTGGCCTTTTTTCAGAGAATATGAATGATAACACCAAAACTTTTTCTCCACTCATGGTTAGTGGTTGGGTGAAGCTATTTATTGTCAAACTAATCTCAATATCATTCAGCCACTCTGGGGAGATCTCAAGCACGCAGTTCATGCTAGACAGCCCAGGAATTTACAGGAACTGGAGGCTTTTTGCCAAGAGTGGGCAGCTTTACCATCAGAGAAAATAAAGAACCTCATCCACAACCACCACAAAAGACTCCAAGTCCAAGCTGTCATTGATGCTAGAGGGGGCAATACACGGTATTAAGAAATGTGGTATGTGAACTTTAGATCAGGGTAATTTGGATGTTTTGAGTTGTCATTATGATTTAAAAAGAGAAAAGACAGTAGTTTGACAATAAATGGCTTCACTCAACCACTAACCATGAGTGGAGAAAAAGTTTTGGCATTATCATTCATATTCTCTGAAAAGAGACAAAGAAAGCAAAAATTCTGCCGGGGTATGTAAACTTTTGAGCACAACTGTAACTATACCGCTACATACTGTCAATTATTATTGTCACAATTCTATTTGATATTAAACACAAAATAAAGACTGAAATGTTTTAAGTTTATGCAGTCAATGCAGATATACTTATTGCTAATATTAGTAGTAGTACTATTATCCATTTTTAGCCTTGTATTGTAACAGATTTTTTAATGTGTGACATACTTTGTTGGCTTTGCGTTGTTTTCCATACACGTGTACTATTTTTTATGTAATATAATCGAAAGCACACAAAATAGAAAACATACATTTTTACATGTTATATGACAGAAAGACCCCCACTCTCAAATGGCTTATACACTTTTCAATTCAGTGAGTGGCTTATTGCTGCATGTAAAAGATCTCCACGGTCACTTCCAGCATGATTAGTAATTACCAGTTTATTTTTAACGGTTCTAATTTAAGATATGAGCTGACATATCACTTGTGCTCTCGGCTTCTTTCCTTCCATGCTCTTCTTTGTAACATGCCTTGACAAGACTTGTTTTGGGACACTTGATAAACCAGAATATCTTGGGTTATTGTAGAAATAATTATTACTTTTCCCACTTTTTTGTACAAAAAGAAAAGTCCTGTAACTGTAAATCATCTAGAAAGAAAACATTGACTATAGTAGTACAGTTTAAACAAATGACCACAAGATATTTTCTTTTTCCGAAGATATAATGTATAAAAAATATATGTAGCTCCACATTTCTAAGTCACCTGATTATGTTTCCAATTTACATTGTGTACCTTGAACTTTGATCACTGAGCGCAATTTTTGATTAGCTGGGGTTTCATTTATAGATTTTTCCAGTGTAAACTCATGATTCTCTAGTCATTGATGATTTATATTCTTAAAACCAGCGGTTGTGTAAGCTTGTGGCAAAGAAGCTGTGATGTGGCTATAATACCTTGTATTTTCTTCCACTTGGCTCAGATCTAGGTAGCTAGATATATTTAGCAGTTTTAGGCTGATTGGTGTTTTTGGCATGGTTTACCGGCCCTTATTTCCTTTTTGTGCAGAGTATAGGAACACTGAAGAGATTATACAGTATGGAGTCAGAAATAACACAACTTTCCTGGAGTGCACAGCCAAATCTCCCCAAGCTTCTGTCAGATGGCTCCTGCAGAAAGATAATGATCGAAGGAAAGAGGTGAGTTCGGGGAACATGGGGCAGATCATGACCCAATCAAAAATTCTACCAAAGATTCCATATTATGGTAATTCTGTTGATAGACAATTTCACATTACTCTACAGCAGTGTTCCCCAAACTCCAGTCCTCACGGCCCACCAACAGATCATGTTTTCAGGATTTCTTTAGAATGCACAGGCCATGGACTTATTGTCAAGGCGTCAGAAATAGCCCTCACCTGTGTAATAATAAGGAAATCTTGAAAATATGATCTGATGTGGGCTATGCTTTGTGAAGCACTGCTCTAGACAATGGAGATCTCCATATCATGACTAAGGCTACTTTCACACTTGCGTTTTATCGCGCAGCGCATCGTGCGCTATCGGACGTATGCGCAATGTTCCCCTATCTTTAACATGGCGGGCGCAGGGTCTAGCGCTTGCACGCGTTCATTAGTGTTTGGCGTGCGCTGCACATTTTCCAGGTGTGCGTCCATACGCGCTAGACGCTACATGTTGGAAAAAAACGCGTGCGCACGTGTGCGCATGCTATGCGCAAAAAATAACATTGCAGTCTATGGGTGCGCTGGCTTTTACGCGCACGCGATTTTGGAGTAAATAATGTCTAAACACTTGTTTAAACCACCCCCTACACAAGATACATTGTTTGTGAGGAGTGTAGATAAAAAGTTGATAGAGACAGATGATAGAGACAGAGATGATAAAGACAGATGATAGATGATAGAGACAGATGATAGAGATAGAGATGATAGAGACAGATGATAGAGACAGAGATGATAGAGACAGATGATAGAGACAGAGATGATAGAGACAGATGATAGATGATAGAGACAGATGATAGAGACAGAGATGATAGAGACACAGATGATAGAGACAGAGATGATAGAGACAGAGATGATAGAGACACAGATGATAGAGACAGAGATGATAGAGACACAGATGATAGAGACAGATGATAGAGACACAGATGATAGAGACAGAGATGATAGAGACACAGATGATAGAGACACAGATGATAGAGACACAGATGATAGAGACACAGATGATAGAGACACAGATGATAGAGATAGAGATGATAGAGACAGATGATAGAGACAGAGATGATAGAGACACAGATGATAGAGACAGAGATGATAGAGACAGATGATAGAGACAGAGATGATAGAGACACAGATGATAGAGACAGAGATGATAGAGACACAGATGATAGAGACAGAGTTGATAGAAATGTGACACGTAGACAACCCATGCGCCGAAAAAACACAAACGCATGCAAAAACGCTTGAAATCGCATACAAACGCTGCGTTTTTTGGTCATAATGCGCACGCTGATGCGACTAAATATCGCAGCGTTTATAACCGTTTGCCTGCGTTTTTTTAATGCGTTTCATGTGCGCACGATGCGCTGTGCAAAAAAAACGCAAGTGTGAAAGTAGCCTAAGTGGCTGTGACACAACTACAAATCCCAGCATGCCTTGGCACCAATATGTTACTGAAAGTTGTAGTTTTGCCATAACTTATAAGTGGAAAGCCACACGATGCAGATACCTGTTGTAATGGAACCAGTAAATCTTGAGACAAATAGCGTATGTATTTGTGTTTAGATTGGACTACATACAGAACAAAGTTTATACATTGACACTACATTTCTAATATGTAGTTTGAAATGTCCCTAAATTATTGGTGTAGTTTCTCACTTGGGACTTTCCAAGTATCGGTAAACAAAAAGTCTTGGCATAATTTACAATCGCATAAAATGAGGTGACTATGCAGTTCTAGACCTCAGCTTATATTCTGTCCCCTCATGTCCTGCTGCTGGGTTATTAGCTGAAAAATCAGACCTATACTTATAGTATCAAACAGATAAATATTCTCTTCTTCACTCTCTGCTATTGGTTTCATAGAGAGATGTTTTTTCCAGAAGCACTTTTCTTTGACATCTGTGGCTATTTCCAGAAAGCATCATTTCATTTCTCTATAATTAGACATCTTATCTCCACAATAACCATAATGGGCCATTACCCAACAGTGTTTGTGACGCAGACAGAACCACTAAAATACATTAGTGCTTGTAAGGGCTCTCTGTGTTCACCTCTCCACTTCTATGATCCTCCATAAGATTCTGTAGAACAGGATGCCCTTTGTGCACAAATGCTTCTTCTTTTAGGGGAATTTACATTTTCCTCTTAATAGACTTGTTCCATGTAAGATAAGAAAAAAAGATTCAATTCATTCCAATAAATCCTGCCTACGATCGTAGCATTTTTGGTAATTGTACTGGTGTGCTACAGCGGCCTGATGTTAGATGCCTTCTTGTCATCTGTCACGTGTCCCCACAATCTCATTTCACTGTCTGATGCATACACACACTGGGGCCAATTTAATAGGAAGTTGATGAACTTGTTTCATGTTTTTGGGACTGTGGATGGAAGTTGGATGACACTGAGCATATCCAATCTAACATGAAGGTACAAACTCAATTCAGGTTTTGGTCAGATTTTATGCTATTGTTCACCTGTGACATTATTCCTCTTTATAGACTCAATTTTGTAATCTTGCATCCATTAGAGGAAAAATGAAGGACATACTGTATATACGGTGTATAACTGAATATTGTAGAATAGCATGGAAAAGTCATGAATTTAGTATACCGAGTGAGTAATGGAAGCAGTTCTAGAATCATTTCTATAAGTTTAAGAAAAAAAAACATTGTCGATTTCAGCAAATCCATGCAAAACCTATACAAACATTCGACTCTATCCTTAAGCTTAAGGGGTTATCCCACTAGGTAAATAAATAAATCTATTGAGCAATGCACAACATTATTTTAATACAAAGAAGTTATTTGTCCTGTATATTTTTAACCCTTTAGACACCTTTACACACTTTTCTAAAATTCTGGTCTCTTCCTTCCTAAGGGTGGACAATATCTTGTCCAATGTGAACAGGAAATGGCAGAATCTTCCAGGAGTGCACTGCCAACACCATATCTCCTGTCTTCTTCATCTATCTATCTATCTATCTATCTATCTATCTATCTATCTATCTATCAGAAGTGGCTTGTAGTGTAGAGCAGGGACCCATCATAGGGAGGTTACCTTGCCATGGTTGATGGGCATACAATTGGCCAATTTATGCGCTATGAACCTTCATTTTTCATCTATTACTGTAAGTAAAAAAAAAATTTTGAAAACAATTTTTTGAAAATGTTGAGAAATTTGGTCTAAATTGAGTGTTTTTAATGTTTTTCTGTGTTTTCACATGGCCTAGATTCATGCACATGTGCTGCTGTGAATTTTTTTGTCTATATTGTGTGGTCCTCGCAGCTTGCACGTGTTCACACTAGGAGGTGCTGATCGGTTTTTCTTTGTTTATTCAAGTATCTGGATGCTGGCTGCCTCCAGTCTGATCTTGCACGCCTCCCATTGGCCTTGCAGGTGCCGCAATCAGCTCTACAAGCCCATAAATCGTAGGCTTAGCACAGTAGTGACATGTTTGTCCAAAGTTGTAGGCTGGTGGCCCAGAAGTGGCTTGTAGTGTAGAGCAGGGACTCATCAGAGGGAAAGGTCGGTGTTAGGAACGAAACGTCGCCACTATGGGCTTAATAAATTAGCTGTATCTTCCACAAGAAACGGTGTGCTGTTCCTGCTTTTTGATTACTACATGAAGGTTTGGTATTTGCCTTTGGGAGCGACATTGCACCCGGACTCTCTTCTTTGCTCTTTGTGCTGCTCTAAGTCTATTTTTTGTTATCTATCTCTCTCTCTCTCTCTCTCTCTCTCTCTCTCTATCTATCTATCTATCTATCATCTATCCATCTCTTCTCTCTCGTTACCTTTGTTACAGCTATTGCCAACCTCCTTTTATCCTCCCGTTGCCAAATAATATACAGGCGGACGCTTCTCTGTCAGATCACTATGCATCACGGTGCAGGGACAGGGAAGCAGGGCAGCTACTGGCCATATGCATCCACTACTGAAAGGGAACCAACATTCCTGTCACAAGAGAAATGGCATGGGACACCATTAGAGATGAAAATTTACTTTTTATACTAAACCGCACACTAATGTTACTAGATGTACAGTATATTGCAAATACACTTCTTTCCACATGCTACATGGCGTTTCGAACAACACGTTTCATGGGACAATCACTTTAAATCTTTACCTGCTTCTGCACAATTTGCAAAGATGTCATAGTAGGGTACCTACAAAAACTGGCTCATCTGTAGCTACAGAGATGCCATAAAATTACATAATTGATAGCAAATACCAGAGATTAGCGTACTGAAGATAACAAGAAGTCACAAATATTGTCTCTTTTGTAATACATCAATTTATTTTTGGTTCTTTTCAGCATGAATTTGCTAAATAAAGTTTACACACAGGGGGAGAGGGTTTTATCCTCATGATTCAAGGCTACGTAATCAGGCTTCTTATTTTGGATGAGGGTTTTAGTTGAGAATGGGACGTCTACACTTAACAAGCCAAGGAATTGTTCAACTCTTTAATCTTTCACTTCCCAGGAAAGTCGTTCCTCTTGTGTGGATGTCAGGGATTCTTTACAATTTGGAACTGTTAACCTTTACTGCCTGACCAGATCACCAGCTGTGCTTTCTTTCTAGACAATACCAGCATCACTGTCTGGAAATTAGGCTTCTGATTGCCAAGAAACAAATGTTACTTGGACATATTTTTCACTGTAAAACAAACCTAAGTATCTTGCGATCTTTGGAGTAAACATACAAAGAAGAATTTTTCAGAACCAGATATAATCCACAATGAAGCTGATGATGTTAGTGCTTTCCTATACACAATAGAGCCTTTATATGGATCAGACAGATAGGCATCTAATAAACCTAAGTACATTTATGGTTAATGCTAGGAGCCTACACTTATGTCAGCTGCCTTATATTGCACTGCATTGTATTTTCCATTACCACATACTATACAGTGGGGGAAATAAGTATTTGATTCCTTGCTGATTTTGTAAGTTTGCCCACTGATAAAAACATGAACTGTCTATCATTTTTAAGGGTAGGTTAATTTTAACATTGAGAGATAGAATATCAAAAATAAAATCCAGAAAATAACATTGTATAAATTATATAAATTTATTTGCATTTTGCAGTTGGAAATAAGTATTTGATCCCTCTGGCAAACAAGACTTAATACTTGGTGGGAAACCCTTGTTGGCAAGCACACCAGTTAGACGTTTTTCGTAGTTGATGATGAGGTTTGCAAACATGTCAGGAGGAATTTTGGTCCACTCCTCTTTGAAGATCATCTCTAAATCATTAAGATTTTGAACTTCAACTGCCGCCATAAGTTTTCAATGGGATTAAGGAAAGGAGACTGGCTAGGCCACTCCATAACCTTAATGTGCTTCTTTTTGAGCCACTCCTTTGCCGCCTAGGCTTTATGTTTTGGGTCATTGTCTTGCTGGAAGACCCAGCCACGACCCATTTTTAATGTCCTGGCAGAGGAAAGGAGGTTGTTACTCTGGATTTTCCGATACATGGCTCCATCCATTCTCCCGTTGATGCGGTGAAGTAGTCCTGTGCCCTTAGCAGAGAAACACCGCCAAAACATGTTTCCACCTCCATGCATGACAGTGGGGATGGTTTGGGTCATAGGCAGCATTTTTCTTCCTCCAAACACGGTAAGTTGAATTAACGACAAAGAGCTCAATTTTAAGAGCTCAATTTTTGTCTCCTCTGACCACAGCACAATCATCCAGGTGTTAATTTGAAAACTTTAGACGGGCTTGCACATGTGCCTTCTGGAGCAGGGGGACCTTGGGGACACTGCAGGATTTTAAACCTTTACGGCGTAATGTGTTACCAATGGTTTTCTTGGTGACTGTGGTTCCAGCTGCCTTGAGATCATTAACAAGTTCCCCCCATGTAGTTTTAGGCTGACCTCTCACCTTCCTCATGATCAAGGAGAGCCCACGAGGTGAGATTTTGCATGGTGCCCCAGATCGATGTCGATTGACAGTCATTTTGTATTTCATCCATATTCTTACCATTGCACCAACAGTTCTCTCCTTCTCACTTATGGTTTTGTAGCCCATTCTAGCTTTGTGCAAGTCTACGAATCTTGTCCATGACATCCTTATGAAGCTCTTTCCCATGTTGTAGAGGTTAGAGTCTGACTGATTAATTGAATCTGTGGACAGGAGTCCTTTTATAAAGGTGACTATGTAAGACAGCTGTCTTTAACCCCTCTCTGCCATCCGACGTACTATCCCCTCCATGAAACCCGGGACAATCTGACCATGGACGGGATAGTACGTCGAAGCGATCGTACGCGCTCCCGGGGGAGCGATCACGGCCGGGTGTCAGCTGATTATCACAGCTGACACCCGGCACTATGTGTCAGGAGCGGTCACGGACCGCTCCCGCCACATTAACCCCTGGCACACCGCGATCAAACATGATCGTGGTGTACCGGGGGCACAGAGAAGCATCGTGCAGGGAGGGGGCTGTGATTGCGCTGTTCTGAGGACTTCCTCCCTGCAAGACCCCGGATCCATGATGGCCGCCGGGTCCTGCAAGGAGGCGGTTTCCTCAGTGCCTGCTGAGAGCAGGTGCTGAGGAAGCCTGCAGCAGTGCCTGTGAGATCGCTGGTCTCACAGAGTGCTGTGCGCACTGTGAGACCAGCGATCTGATAAAATACAGTGATGTCCCACCCTGGGACAAAGTAAAAAAGTTTAAAAAATGAAAATCACAAGTGTAAAAAAAAATTCCAAAATAAAGGAAAAAAAAAAATTCATTTCTTCCTGTAAATAAAAAAAAACAAAACAATAAAAGTACACATATTTGGTATCGCCGCGTCCGTAACAACCCCCCCATAAAACTGTCCCACTAGCTAACCCCTTTAGTGAACCCCTTAAAAAAAAAAAAATCAATGCTTTATCATCATACCGCCGAACAAAAAGTGGAATAGCACGCGATCAAAAAGACCGATATAAATAAACATGATACTGCAGAAAACGTCATCTTGTCCCGCAAAAAATGAGCCGCCATACAGCATCATCAGTGAAAAAATAAAAAAGTAATAGCTCGCAGAATAAAGCAATGCAAAAATAATTATTTTTAATATAAAATGGTTTTTATTGCATAAAACCGCCAAAACATAAAAAAATGATATAAATGAGGTATCACCGTAATCGTAGTGACCCGAAGAATAAAACTGCTTTATTAATTTTACTACACGCGGAACGGTATAAACGCCCCCCCAAAAGAAATTCATGAATTGCTGATTTTTGTTCATTCTAACCTCCAAAAATTGAAATAAAAAGCGATCAAAAAATGTAACGTGCTCAAAAATGGTACCAATAAAAACGTCAACTCGTCCCGCAAAAAATAAGACCTAACATGACTCTTTGGGCCAAAATATGCAAAAATTATAGCTCTCAAAATGTGGTGCTGAAAAAACAAATTTTTGCAATAAAAAGCGTCTTTTAGCGACAGCTGCCAATCATAAAAACCCGCTATAAATAGTAAATCAAACCCCACTTTATCACCCCCTTAGTTAGGGAAAAATAATAAAATTTAAAAAAAATATTTATTTCCATTTTCCCATTAGGGTTAGGGTTGCGGCTAAAGTTAGGGTTAGGGTTGCGGCTAGGGTTAGGGTTGGGATTAGGGTTAGGTTTGTGGTTAGGGTTATGGATAGGTTTGGGACTAGGGTTAGGGGTGTGTTGGGGTTAGGGTTGGAGTTAGAATTGGGGGGTTTCCTGTTGTGAATGGACTTGAAATGAGTTCTGAGCAGAGGCTCCCTCTGGTGGTTACAAACGGTACTGGACTGTCCAGTGAAGATTGTGAGGATTGGGAATCAGGTGTTACTGACTGGTCTTATATAAGGGAGTCACCTTCCCATCAGGGTTGCCGGTGATCAATTGTTCTGGTCTCAATCCTTGATTCCTGTTTCCTTTGTAGCCTGCTGTTTCGTGTCTGCATCTCCTGCTAACAGATAAGACATTTTCTTCTTTTTGCTTTTGTGCTTGATTTTTGCATTTTATCCTGCACTTCTGTGGGGTCCTTCAGGGTCCCCTCCGGGGCTTTTGCCCTCTCAGTTTTGTTCAGCCACTGATGTTTGTACATTTGCTTTTTCCAGTTTTTTCAGTGGCTGCTGTTTTGATTTTGTTACACCAGAGAACTAATTTAGGTGGTAGAGGTCGTGTGATCTCAGGTGTTTTTGAAATTAGTAAAGTTAGTGCTTTTCAGGGTTTTTTGGGATTGCAGTAAGTGCCCTTCCTATCCTTTTCTATTTAGTTAGTTTGGGCCCCAACGTTTGCTCATACTATTTTCTGTCTGTGTCGGTATTTCTTCTTGTCTAACCGCCATTACATGTTTGGGGGCTTTCTATGTTCTTTGGGGATCTGCTCCGGGGCAGATAGCTTTCCTCTTTCTATCTTTAGGTATAGTTAGTTTCTCAGGCTGTGACGAGGCGTCTAGGACCAACGTAGGAACGCTCCACGGCTGCCTCTAGTTGTGGTGGTTAGTCAGGGTACTGCAATCTCATAGATTCCAACTGCTCTGGTGTATTGCCCTTTTTACCTGCACTCCTCAGCTACCAAATCATAACAGTATCACCGGCCAAACTGAAAATTATATGGTACTCACAGAAGGGAAAAATATTGTGAAAGAAAAAAAAAAGGGTTGTCAGAGTTGTCAGAGATATTTTTTCTGTTTGTTGCATTTTTTTTTTCCCTCTGTATCTCTGGGTGCTGGGGAGGATTTTTTTTTTTTCTCTCAATGGAGTTTGCACAGTTGTCTGGCTGTGTGGATCAGCTGGCCACTGAGGTTCAGAGTATTGCTACCTATCTTGCTAGGTTGCCTGTTGTGGAACCTAGGATTCCCATGCCAGATTTGTTTTTGGGGGATCGAGCCAAGTTTCTGAATTTCAAAAATAATTGTAAATTGTTTTTTGCCTTAAAATCTAAGTCCTCAGGGAACGCAGCGCAGCAGGTTCAAATTGTCATCTCTCTCCTGCGCGGCGATCCTCAGGATTGGGCTTTTTCCCTGACACCTGGGGATCCTGTTTTGAGTGATGTTGATGCATTTTTTCAGGCCTTGGGGTTATTGTACGATGAGCCTAATGTCACTGATCAAGCTGAAAAAGCCTTGTTGGCATTAAATCAGGGGCTTGATGACGCTGAGTTATACTGTCAGAGATTCCGCAGGTGGGCAGTCCTGACCAAATGGAATGACGACGCTTTGGCAGCCCTTTTTCGGAAGGGTCTGTCAGATAATGTAAAGGATGTTATGGTGGGATTCCCTGTCCCCTCTGGTCTCAATGATTCTATGTCATTAGCGATTCAAATTGACAGACGTTTGCGTGAGCGGAGAAGTATGCGTGGAATAGTGTTGCCTTGTGAACCTGCTTCTGAACCCATGCAGTGTGATAGAGTGGTTTCTGGGGCACAGCGTCATGAGTTTCGAAAGCGCAATGGGTTATGTTTCTACTGTGGTGACGCCTCTCATGCTATTTCAGTCTGCCCTAAGCGGGGAAGACGTTTTGCACGCTCAGTTGTCTTGGGTAGTGTTCAGACTAAGTTTTTATTAACTGTTACTCTGATATGCTCTCTGTCCTCATTTTCTGCTCAGGCTTTCGTTGATTCAGGAGCAGCTATTAACCTGATGGATTTTGATTTCGCTAAACGTTGTGGGTTTCCCTTGATACCCCTACAGAAGTCTATTCCCCTACTGGGGATCGATTCTACCCCTTTGGCTGAGAATAAACCTCAGTTCTCTACTCAGGTGATAATGAGGGTTGAACCTGATCATCAGGAGAGCTGCAAATTTTTGGTTCTGTATAATCTGCATGACATTATCGTGCTGGGTTTCCCTTGGTTACAGTCTCATAATCCTGTTTTGGATTGGAAATCTGTGTCTGTAACCAGTTGGGGTTGCCAATGTGTTAATACCAACACTCCTGTTTTTTCTGCCTCCCCCCAGGCTCAGGATGTTCCTGACTTTTTGATTGATTTTTCTGATGTGTTTAGCGAAAGTAAATCTGCATCCTTGCCCCCCCCATAGGAGCTATGACTGCGCTATTGAATTAGTGCCTGGTAGTAAATTCCCTAAAGGTCGCCTTTTTAACTTGTCTGTACCTGAACATGACGCTATGCGGTCTTATATCAAGGAGTCTTTGGAGAAAGGTCATATCAGACCATCCTCTTCACCCTTAGGTGCCGGTTTTTTCTTTGTGGCCAAAAAGGATGGTTCATTAAGGCCGTGTATTGATTATCGTCTTTTGAACAATATTACTGTGAAATATCAATACCCGTTACCCTTGATTTCTGACCTGTTTTCCAGGGTGAAAAACGCTACTTGGTTTACCAAGCTTGACCTCAGGGGGGCATATAACCTTATTCGCATTAAGCACGGGGATGAATGGAAGACGGCATTTAACACCCCTGAGGGGCATTTTGAGTACCTTGTGATGCCCTTTGGGCTCACTAATGCTCCTTCTGTCTTCCAGTCCTTCATGAATGACATTTTCAGGGATTTTGTGGATAAATTTCTGATTGTTTATTTGGATGATATCTTGATTTTTTCCAATGACTGGGACTCTCATGTGAAACATGTTCGAACTGTATTCCAGATTTTGAGAGAGAATGCTCTGTATGTGAAGGGATCAAAGTGTCTTTTTGGCGTACAGAGGATCTCATTTTTGGGATTTATTTTGTCCCCATCTGTTATTGAAATGGACCCGGTCAAGGTTCAGGCCATCTGTGATTGGGTCCAACCTACTTCATTAAAGGCTCTTCAAAGATTTTTGGGTTTTGCCAATTTTTATCGTAAATTTATTGGTAATTTCTCGGTTATTGTTAAACCATTAACTGATTTGACCAAAAAGGGTTCTGATGTGGTGAATTGGCCTCCTGAGGCAGTCTCTGCATTTCAGGAACTTAAGCAGAGATTCACTTCTGCTCCTGTTCTACGGCAGCCTGATGTTTCTCTGCCATTTCAGGTGGAGGTTGATGCCTCTGAAATTGGGGCAGGTGCCGTTTTGTCCCAAAGAGATCCAGAGACCTCTAAAAGTAACCCTTGTGCCTTTTTCTCTCGAAAATTTTCTCCTACTGAACGTAATTATGACGTGGGTAATCGGGAGTTATTGGCCATGAAGTGGGCTTTTGAAGAGTGGAGACATTGGCTGGAGGGAGCCAAACATCAGGTGGTGGTCCTTACTGACCATAAGAATCTGGTTTATCTGGAATCTGCCAAGTGACTTAATCCTAGACAGGCCAGGTGGGCCTTGTTTTTCACACGTTTTAATTTTGTGGTTTCCTTTCTTCCTGGCACTAAGAATGTTAAGGCGGATGCCCTTTCAAGGAGTTTCCTTGCGGACTCTCCTGAGTTATCTGATCCTCCTGTTATTTTGAAAGAAGGTGTAGTTCTTCCCGCCATCTCGCCCAATTTGAGACTGGCTCTGGAGGGGTGTCAGGAGGATAGGCCCGAGCGCTGCCCTGTTGGGAAATTGTTTGTCCCGGACCACTGGAAAAAGAGTGTGATGTCTGAGATTCATTGTTCCGCGTTGGCTGGTCATCCCGGAATTTTTGGTACCAGAGACTTGGTTAGTCGGTCCTTTTGGTGGCCTACCTTGTCTCGTGATGTCAGGGAATTTGTGCAGTCCTGCGGGACTTGCTCTCGCTCCAAGCCTTGCTCTCGCTCTAGTGGTTTGTTGATGCCATTGCCTGTGCCCAAGAGACCATGAACCCATATCTCTATGGATTTAATTTCCGACCTCCCTGTTTCTCAGAGAATGACCGTCATCTGGGTGATTTGTGATAGGTTTTCCAAGATGATACATCTTGTGCCATTACCTAAGTTGCCTTCCTCCTCTGAATTGGTACCTTTGTTCCTTCAGCACGTGGTTCGTTTACACGGCATTCCTGAGAACATTGTGTCTGACAGAGGAGTCCAGTTTGTTTCCAGATTTTGGAGGACCTTTTGTTCTAAACTTGGTGTTCAATTGTCTTTCTCCTCGGCGTTTCATCCTCAGACCAATGGTCAAACTGAGAGAACAAATCAGACATTGGAGACTTACCTAAGATGCTTTGTGTCTGCTGATCAGGATGACTGGGTCTCTTTTTTGCCTTTGGCTGAGTTTGCTCTTAATAATAGGGCTAGCTCTGCCACTTTGATGTCTCCATTTTTCTGTAATTCTGGGTTTCACCCTCGATTTTCTTCAGGACAGACGGAGGCTTCTGTGTGTCCAGGTGTTGACTCTGTTGTGGAGCGTATGCAACAGATTTGGGACCAGGTAGTGCAGAGGTTGTCCCTCTCTCAGGAGAAGGCCCAGCGGTTTGCTAACCGGCATAGGACTGATGGTCCCTGGTTTAAAGTGGGGGACTTGGTCTGGTTGTCCTCAAAAAATATTCCTATGAGAGTGGCATCTCCTAAATTTAAGCCTAGGTTCATTGGACCTTATAAGATCATGGAGATTCTTAATCCTGTTTCTTTTCGTTTGCTTCTTCCAGGAACATTTAAGATCCATAATGTGTTCCACAAGTCCTTGTTGAAGAGGTTTGTTGAGCCTGTGGTTCCTACTGCTTTGCCTCCTGACCCTGTTCTGGTTGAGGGCAATATGGAGTTTGTGGTTGAGAAAATTTTGAATTCTCGTTTTTCTAGACGGAAACTCCAGTATTTGGTTAAGTGGAGAGGTTATGGTCAGGAAGACAATTCTTGGGTGTTTGCTTCGGACATCCATGCTAGGAGACTCATCCGTGCGTATCATAGAACTCATCCTGACCGACCTGGTTGCTCAAGTGAGGGTTCGGTGACCCCTCCTCAAGGGGGGGTACTGTTGTGAATGGACTTGAAATGAGTTCTGAGCAGAGGCTCCCTCTGGTGGTTACAAACGGTACTGGACTGTCCAGTGAAGATTGTGAGGATTGGGAATCAGGTGTTACTGACTGGTCTTATATAAGGGAGTCACCTTCCCATCAGGGTTGCCGGTGATCAATTGTTCTGGTCTCAATCCTTGATTCCTGTTTCCTTTGTAGCCTGCTGTTTCGTGTCTGCATCTCCTGCTAACAGATAAGACATTTTCTTCTTTTTGCTTTTGTGCTTGATTTTTGCATTTTGTCCTGCACTTCTGTGAGGTCCTTCAGGGTCCCCTCCGGGGGCTTTTGCCCTTTCAGTTTTGTTCAGCCACTGATGTTTGTACATTTGCTTTTTCCAGTTTTTTCAGTGGCTGCTGTTTTGATTTTGTTACACCAGAGAACTAATTTAGGTGGTAGAGGTCGTGTGATCTCAGGTGTTTTTGAAATTAGTAAAGTTGGTGCTTTTCAGGGTTTTTTGGGATTGCAGTAAGTGCCCTTCCTATCCTTTTCTATTTAGTTAGTTTGGGCCCCAACGTTTGCTCATACTATTTTCTGTCTGTGTCGGTATTTCCTCTTGTCTAACCGCCATTACATGTTTGGGGGCTTTCTATGTTCTTTGGGGATCTGCTCCGGGGCAGATAGCTTTCCTCTTTCTATCTTTAGGTATAGTTAGTTTCTCAGGCTGTGACGAGGCGTCTAGGACCAACGTAGGAACGCTCCACGGCTGCCTCTAGTTGTGGTGGTTAGTCAGGGTACTGCAATCTCATAGATTCCAACTGCTCTGGTGTATTGCCCTTTCTACCTGCACTCCTCAGCTACCAAATCATAACAGTTTCCGCTGTTTAGGCACATCAGTGGCTCTCCAAATGTGACATGGCGTCTGATCTCAATTCCAGCCAGTTCTGCGTTGAAAAAGTCAAACGGTGCTCCTTCACTTCTGAGCTCTGCCATGCGCCCAAACAGAAGTTTACCCCCACATATGGGGTATCAGCGTACTCAGGACAAATTGGACAATAACTCTTGGGGTCCAATTTCTTCTGTTACCCTTGGGAAAATAAAAAATTGGGGGCGAAAATATCATTTTTGTACAAAAAAAATATTCCTTGTGGGGTCTATTTTCCAAAATAGGGTCACTTTTGGGGGGTTTCCACTGTTTAGGCACATCAGGGGCTCTCCAAATGCGTCATGATGCCCGCAGACCATTCCATCAAACTCTGCAATCCAAAACGTCACTACTTCCCTTCCGAGCCCCGACGTGTGCCCATACAGTAGTTTTCTCCCACATATTGGGTATCAGCGTACTCAGGACAAATTGGACAACAACTTTTGGGTTCCAATTTCTCCTGTTACCCTTGTGAAAATAAAATATTTGGGACGAAAAAATCATTTTTGTAAAAAAAAAATATATTTTTATTTTTACTGTTGTACGTTATAAACTTCTGTGAAGCACTTCGGGGTTCAAAGTGCTCATCACACATCTAGATAAGTTCCTTGAGGGGTCTATTTTCCCAAATGGGGTCACTTTTGGGGGTTTCCACTGTTTCCACTGTTTAGGCACATCAGGGGCTCTCCAAATGCGACATGACGCCCGCAGACCATTACATCAAAGTCTGCAATCCAAAACATCACTACTTCCCTTCCGAGCCCCGACGTGTGCCCATACAGTAGTTTTCTCCCACATATTGGGTATCAGCGTACTCAGGACAAATGGACAACAACTTTTTGGGTCCAATTTCTCCTGTTACCCTAGGGAAAATAAAAAGTTGGGGACTAAAAGATCATGTTTGTGGAAAAAATATCATTTTTTTATTTTCATGCTTTATAAACTTTAGTGAAACACCTGGGGGTTCAAAGTTCTCACCACACATCTAGATAAGTTCCTAGAGGGGTCTAGTTTCCAAAATGGTGTCATTTGTCAGGGGTTTCCACTGTTTAGGCAGATCAGGAGCTCTCCAAACACGACATGGCGTCCAGCCAATTCTGCGATGAAAAAGTCAAACGGCGCTCCTTCCCTTCCAAGCTCTGCCATGCACCCAAACAGTGGTTTACCCCCAATATGGGGTATCAGTGTACTCAGGACAAATTGCACAATAACTTTTGGGTTCTTGTTACACTTGGGAAAGTAAAAATTGGGGTGAATGGGGTGAAAAGATCAGTTTTGTGGAAAAAATATGATTTTTTAATTTTACGGCTCTACGTTATAAACTTGTGTGAAGCAGTTGGGGGTCCAAATTGCTCACCACAGATCTAGATAAGTTCCTTAGGGGGTCTAGTTTGCAAAATGGGGTCACTTGTGGGGGGTTTCCACTGTTAAGGCATATCAGGGGCTCTCCAAATGCAACATGCGTCCAAACTCAATTCCAGCCAATTTTGGTTGGAAAAAGTCAAATGGTGCTCCTTCCATTCCGAGCTCTGCCGTGTGCCCAAACAGTGGTTCCCACCCACATATGGGGTATCAGCGTACTCAGGACAAATTGTGCAACAACTTTTGTGGTCCAATTTTTCCTGTTACCCTTGGGAAAATAAAAAATTGGTGACTAAAATATAATTTTTGTGGGAAAAAAATAAGATTTTTTATTTTCATGCCCGGGCATTATAAACTTGTGTGAAGCACTTGGGAGTTCAAAGTGCTCACCACAGATCTAGATAAGTTCCTTAGGGGGTCTAGTTTCCAAAATGGGGTCACTTGTGGGGGGTTTCCACTGTTTAGGCTCATCTGGGGCACTGCAAACGGAACATGACCCGCATCAACGTCTGCATTCCAAAACGTTATTACTTCCTTTTTGGCGTACTCAAGAGAAATTGCACAACAACTTTATCTGTCCATTTTTTCCTTTTACCCATGTGAAAATAAAAAAAAGTTTGTAAAAGATCATTTTTGTGACTAAAAAGTTAAATATTCATTTTTTCCTTCCACGTTGCTTCAACTCCTGTGAAGCACCATGAAGGGTTAATAAACTTCTTGAATGTGGTTTTGAGTACCTTGATGGGTGCAGTTTTTAGAATGGTGTCACTTTTGGGTATTTTCTGCCATATAGACCTCTCAAAGTGACTTCAAATGTGAGGTGGTCCCTAAAAAAAAATGGCTTTGTAAATTTTGTTGTAAAAATGAGAAATCGCTGGACAACTTTTAACCCTTATAATTTCCTAACAAAAAAAATTTTGGTTCCAAAATTGTGCTGATGTAAAGTAGACATGTGGGAAATGTTATTTCTTAACTATTTTGTGTGACATATTTCTCTGTTTTAAGGGAATAAAAATTCAAAGTTTGAAAATTGCATAATTTTCAAAATTTTCGCCATATTTGCGTTTTTTTTCAAAAATTTATATCGAAGAAATTTTACACTCGCGTGAAGTATAATATGTCACAAGAAAACAGTCTCAGAATCGCGAAGATCAGTTGAAGCTCTCCAGAGTTATAACCTCATAAATAGACAGTGGTCAGAATTGTAAAAATTGGCCCGGTCATTAACGTGCACACCACCCTTGGGGGTGAAGGGGTTAATGCAGGTGACAAGTTGATTAGGAGCGTCTAACTGGTCTGTAGGAGCCAGAATTCTTAATGGTTGGTAGGGGATCAAATACTTATTTCTCACTGCAAAATGTAAATATATTTATATAATTTAAACAATGTGATTTTATGGATTTTATTTTTCATATTCTATCTCTCAAATACTTATTTGCCCCACTGTATACTCATTTTCAGTGTACAGCTTGTGAAACAAATAGTTTGTGTTTTACATTTGTAAAACTCAGAGCCCTTTACATTTTTCACTCTTTTGTTTCATTGCAGCCATTTGGTAAATTCAGAAACACCCCATCTTGACTGAAAAAACAGAAATGTAAAAATTTTTGCAAATTTATTAAAAAAGAAAAACTGAAATATCACACGGTCATAAGTATTTAGACTCGTTGCTCAGACACTCATATTTAAGTCACATGCTGTCCATTTCTTTGCGATCCTACTTGAGATTGTTCTACTCCTTCACTGGAGTCCAGCTGTGTTTAGTTAAACTGATAGGACTTGATTTGCAAAACCTGTCTATATACGACCTCACAGCTCACAGTGCATGTCAGACCAAATGAGAATCATGAGGTTAAAGGAACTGGCCAAGGAGCTCAGAGACAGAATTATGACAAGGTACACATCTGGCCAATGTTACAAAAGAATTTCTGCAGTACTCAAGGTTCCTAAGAACACAGTGGCCTCTATAATCCTTAAATGGAAGAAGTTTTGGACCACCAGAAGTCTTCCTAGACCTGGCCGTCCATTCAAATTGTTCAATCTTGGGAGAAGAGCCATGATGAGAGAGGTAAAGATGAACCCCACGATCACTGTGGATGAGCTCCACAGATGCAGAAGGGATATGGGAGAAAGTTTCACAAAGTCAACTATCACTACAGCCCTCCTCCAGTCGGGCCTTTATGGCAGAGTGGCCCAACGGAAGCCTCTCCTCAGTGCAAGACATATGAAAGCCCGCATAGAGTTTGCTAAAAAAAAAAACACATGAAGGACTCCCAGACTGTGAGAAATAAGATTCTCTGATCTGATGAGATGAAGATACAACTTTTTGGTGATAATTCTAAGCGGTATGTGTGGAGAAAACCAGGCACTGCTCATCACTTGCCCAATACAATCCTACATTGAAACATGGTGGTGGCTGCATCATGCTATGGGGGTGTTTTTTAGCTGCAGGGACAGGACGACTGGTTGCAATTGAAGGAAACATGAATGCGGCCAAGTATAGAGATATACTGGATGAAAATCTCTTTTCAGACTGCTTTGGACCTCAGACTTGGCCGAAGGTTCACCTTCCAACAAGACAATGACCCTAAGCACACAGCTAAAATAACAAAGGAGTGGCTTCAGAGCAACTCTGTGACCATTCTTGACTGGCCCCAGAGTCCTGACCTAAACTCAATTGAGCATCTCAGGAAAGACCTGAATATGGCTGTCCACCAACGTTCACCATCCTACCTGATGGAACTGGAGAGGATCTGCAAGGAAGAATGGCAAAGGATCCCCAAATCCAGGTGTGAAAATTTGTTGCATTATTCCCAAGAAGACTCATGGCTGTACTAGCTCAAAAGGGTTCTTCTACTCAAAACTGAGCAAAGGGTCTGAATACTTATGACCATGTGATATTTCAGTTTTTCTTTTTAAATAAATTTGCAAAACTTTCTACATTTCTGGTTGTTTTAATTTAAGATGGGGTGCAGAGTGTACATTAATGAGAAGAAAAATTAACTTTTTTGAATTTACCAAATGGCTTCAATGAAACAAAGAGTGAAAAATTTGAAGGGGTCTGAATACTTTCCGTACCCACTGTATGTTTGACTCTGAAACACTACAGGATTTCAAAAAGGACATGTTTAGTAACCACCAGCAGACTATTCAGACAGGAGGTTTCCTGGCGAGTTCTCTATGCCTTTACCCCTTGAGTGATAGGTCTCTCCCAATGCATGCAATCTCTGGCAACTCGGCTAATAAGCTATGACTTTCTCTGAAACCCGGCAGCATTTCAGAATTAAGCACGGCTGAACTCTTCCAGCCAGCATCTGATACATGTTGCCTGTGGATCGTGCAGCATGTATATGTTATATGTTGTCAAGTTCCCTGTAAGAGACATCTCTACCCAAAACTGTTCCTTTACGCTTTGAAAACCAATTATTTTTCAGAATGATTTTAAAAGAACTTTTCAAGTCTTAAATAAATGCGTGCACAGTAACTTAGCAATAATAGAGAATTATTATTGTCAGCCTCCGCTTTGTTATACTATACATGTTTGGTTTACACACCTACATATTTTTCTGACATCAGCTCTATTCCTTTCACAGGTGAAGCTGAATGAACGGATCATTTCAACTGGTCAAGGATTGCTTATTCGATCCATTCAGGACACTGACCAAGGATTGTATCACTGCATAGCAACTGAGAACGCTTTCAAGCAAACAATTGCCAAAATCAATTTAAAAATCTTGGATTCAGAACTTGTGACCTTCATGACTGATAAATCTCAGTGGATCTGGGCCAGCACGTTAAGCGGACTGCAGTTTCATCCCAAGGACCTGACTGGATCATTCAGTCACTCCGAGATGCAAATAATTAACCAATACTGCAAAGAGAGTAGGCAGAAAAAGAGCCCAGTGTTAGAAATACCAAAACACAAAGGTGAATATAGTAAATTAAAACTCATTATGAATACCAGGAAAAGCAGGAATCGGAGAAATCAATTGCCTGGCTCTTAAGGATTGGTTACTTCTCTGTTTACAGCTATGAGTTTTGTTACCAGCCACCTAGGTGTGAACAATATGGAGAAAAAAAATTAAATTCAAACCCATTTCGCTTATATTACCATACCTTCAAGAGAACTTGTGATACTGAAATCCTGCTTTTGTAACATCAACTAAATGCCCAAGTAATTTAGCATACTCCGCCAATATTGAACCGGTTGGTGGTAGATGCCTTCACTTAGACTTGGTTTTTTGTTTGTGTTAGTGTACATAAGTCAAATTTGGTTTTATTAACCCTTTTATTTATTAGATTTTATTTTTCAGACAGTAATTAAAATGAACATAACAAATGAGGTTTCAGGTTGTAGCTAACACTCCCCATTGGTCCAGAGTCTATTTATACTGTAGAAATGTAAAACATATTAAATGTAATGGAGTGATCCGGCAAACTGTCTTAATACATTATGTTACAGAAGAGATATGAATCCACAGTACTTAAAGAGAACCTGTCATCAGGGTCATTCATATTAAACTAAAAGCATTGCCATAATGGCACCGGTATACTGATTCAGTATACAGTACAGTGGGGAGAAAAAGTATTTAGTCAGCCACCAATTGTGCAAGTTCTCCCACTTAAAAAGATGAGAGGCCTGTAATTGACATCATAGGTAGACCACAACTATGAGAGTCAAAATGAGAAAACATATCCAGAAAATCACCTTGTCTGATTTGGCAAGATTTATTTGGCAAATTGTGGTGTAAAATAAGTATTTGGTCATTAACAAAAGTTCATCTCAATATTTTGTTATATATCCTTTGTTGGCAGAGGTCAAACGTTTTCTGTAAATCTTCACAAGATTGGCACACACTGTTGGTGGTATGTTGGCCCATTCCTCCATGCATATCTCCTATAGAGAAGTGATGTTTTGGGCCTGTCGCTGGGCAACACGGACTTTCAAATCACTCCAAAGGTTTTCTATGGGGTTGAGATCTGGAGACTGGCTAGGCCACTCCAGGACCTTCATATGCTTCTTACGAAGCCACTCCTTCGTTGCCCTCGCGGTGTACCTGGGATCATTATCATGCTGAAAGACCCATCCACATTTCGTCTTCAATGCCCTTGTTGATGGAAGGAGGTTTGCACTCAAAATCTCACGATACATGGCCCCATTCATTCTTTCATGTACATGGATCAGTCGTACTGGTCCCTTTGCAGGAGAAACAGCCCCAAAGCATGATGTTGCCACCCCCATGCTTCACAGTAGGTATGGTGTTCTTTGAATGTAACTCATCATTCTGTCTCCTCCAAACACGACGAGTTTTGTTTCTACCAAACAGTTCTACTTTGGATTCATCAGACCATATAACATTCTCCAAATACTCTTCTCCTCTTCTGGATAATCCAAATGCTCTCTAGAAAACTTCAGATGGGCCCTGACATGTTCTGGCTTAAGCATGCAGACACGTCTGGCACTGCATGATCTGAGTCCCTGGCGGCGTATTGTGTTACTGATGATAGCCTTTGTTACTGTGGTCTCAACTCAATGCAAATCTTTCACTAGGTCCCCCCATGTAGTTCTGGGATTTTTGTTCACCATTCTTGTGATCATTTTGACCCCACGGGGTGAGATCTTGCGTGGAGCCCCAGATCGACAGAGAGTCTTGTATGTCTTCCATTTTCTTATTATTGCTCCCACAGTTGATAAGCTGCTTGCCTATTGCAGATTCAGTCTTCCCAGCCTGGTGGAGGGCTACAATTTTGTTTCTGGTGTCCTTCGACAGCTCTTTGGTCTTCACCATAGTGAAGTTTGGAGTGTGACTGTTTGTGGTTGTGGACAGGTGTCTTTTATACCGATAACAAGTTCAAACAGGTGCCATTACTACAGGTAATGAGTGGAGGAGGACAGAGGAGACTCTTAAAGAAGAAGTTTCAGGTCTGTGAGAGCCAGAAATCTTGCATGTTTTTAGGTGACCAAATACTTATTTTCCTCCATAATTTGCAAAATTTATCTTGCCAAATCAGGCAAAGTGATTTTTTGGATTTGTTTTCTTATTTTGACTCTCATAGTTGTGGTCTACCTATGATGTCAATTACAGGCCTCTCTCATCTTTTTAAGTGGGAGAACTTGCACAATTGGTGGCTGACTAAATACTTTTTTTCCCCACTGTATACATTCAATGAAGAAATCCATAGCCTGTTTTTTAGAAAAATCATCATTACAAGTTTTGGTTGGGGCGGGACTGTGGGTAGAGTCTTCGGCTCTGCCATGGTCCCTCTTCTGTCTATCTTCTTCCATATTTAAATTCCACGCCAGCAGAATTAAATGACGAGCAAGGTCCCAATGAGTGAATGCGCCACATTATTGAAGCCCATCAAGAGATTAGTCTGCGCAAGTGATGCCCGTGAATTTGAATAAAGAAGGAGAATTGGAATAAGGAAGGAGATAGACAATAAACATCAGAGGGGCCATAGTAGAGCCAAAGACCCTACACACAGTCCCGTCCCACAGGCACACCCTGATGCACAGAGACCACAGTTTATAATGATGATTTTATAAAAAAACAGGCTACTGAATTCCTCACTGCAAGTTTATATTAAATCAGTATACCAGCGCTATTATGGCAATGCCTTTAATCTATATAACCCTGATGACATGTTTTCTTTAACAACAGTATCAGGGAATCATATAGTTAACTCTTGGGGAGCTAAAGCAATGGAGAGTTTAAGGCGTACGTTGTATATATCTTGATGAGAAAGAAACATGGAAGTAATATAAATCATGGTTGGAAAAGCATGAAGGTGGTTTGGAAGAGAGGAAAGTGGTGAGGATTGTTATGATATTCTAATAGGCCAGTTTTTCAAAGGAAATGTAAGTCTGTTTTAAAACATTTGGGGCCTCATTCATCAATACTAGCAAAAAGTAAAACTATCTTTGTTGTCCATAGAAACCAATCGGAGCTTAGCTTATATTTTTTAAACTGCACTGGCAAAAATGAAAACTGCGCTGTGATTGGTTGCTATGGGCAACAAATACAACTTTTCTTTTAGCCAGTTTTGATAAATGAAGTCCTATATGTTTGGTATTTAAAAGGGAAACTATGCATTTCTATAAACATAATGGTTAGAGAGCTTTCTCAAAATCCTGTTTTTTATTATTATCATTATTCAAGGGGCTGAAGCTCAAATTGCCGTCCGCTGGAGAAATCCAATTTAATGATGTTATTTTAGTACATTGTTTAAATCGAACAGCAAATCAGTAAGGTAAAGTGTAAAGATGTCGCGTGATTAATCTGTGAAAATCCAAATTTATGTTATTTTTATATTTTGCAGTTTTTTAACACATATTTAAGACTGTACATTGGAACTTAGTTATTGTAACATAAAAATAAACGTTACATTTTAATTTTGCTTACAGAGTACCATTTTACGGTAACTTAGATATGATCATTTGCTTCTACCATTTTAAGGCCCAGTCACATGACAACATCTGTTAGTTCTATATCGGAAAGGTCTCAACTACAGAACTAATATTAGTCCAGAGTTATTCACTTCATATTGAAACAGTTTGCATTATTATGGAAGTAAATGGATCCTGATCATACAGTACATTACTTCCATATTATGTCTGTGTTTGAACCACAAATTTTATCTGCAATATGGGAAGAAATAAGGCTAAATATATTTAATGTACAAATTAAAATATGGATAAAAAGGCAGTGAAATGATATGGCTGTTAAGAACAATACTGACCTAATATACAAAGCTGAAAACAGATGAGATGATCCATATTTCATGATTGTATTAACTGCTATTTTCTTTCATATTAGTATGTATCATGTAAATGAAGCTGAATTATTTATCCTGTCTGACACTGATCTTTGATTTTTTTTTCTCCATGATAAAACCCTTAAAGTGAGCACTTTACCTGCTCCCCTTGTAGCATTAGATAGGTTAGTCTGTGTGTGAAGACAACCATACAACACCCAGACCCACTATTCCAGAAAGCAACCCCAGGGATAGCCATGATAGAGGCACAAATCATTCATTGTTGATCCAAGCAGAGCAGCTCAGCCTCTAAACGGCAGCAGGGGTCACAGGGCTGGAGGCTCTGAGGAAAGGCCATTTAAAAGGAAACTGTCATTTTGGCAACATTTTACTTTTTTACGTATCACAATCTGTGTTAAAAATGAAAAAAGAAATCTTGCAATTTTCACAATGGCCATTGAGGCTCTTTAGGCTCAAGCATCCTGTAGTCTCAGGAAACAACACATGTACATAGCCACAATAATCAGATTCCGACCCTGTCTTTTGTATTAAAGTGCCTCATGAGCTTGTGAAAAAGTCATTGTGAAGAGAGAGGAACAGGGGCAGCTGTGACATCACCTATTGTGATTGAGGTATCCTTTGTGATCAGCTGTGTGAAAATTGCAAGATTACTAATTTTGTTTTTTTTTACAAAAGTTATGATGCGAAAAAAGCATTGACAATTTTTTGTTTAGAAATACATGTAGCATAACTTGATTCAAACAATAGGTGATTTTCTTAAGATGGCTTCACTTTAAGAATAGGGGATCATAAATATCTGCAATTGCTGAGGCCAATTCTCGTGTGGATATCATTTATAGACAGTCATATTTGTTGAATATGGTCACTCAAAAATATCATTTATGTGATCAAAATCCACAGATATACTGCATGTTTAACTGTTATTTATTGGAGTAATATAGTCTACCTGTAGTTTATTAGAATAATATAGCGTGGCACTACTGTGAAGGTGCTCAAGTAGGAACCCAACCCAGTGTAATATCAAAAAAGAACTTGGCACTCAACTTTTGTGAAACGAAAACATTTTTATTGCAGTCAAAAACAACGTTTCGGTCCTATTCGGACCTTCATCAAAGTACTGCAGAAAATAAAAATTGGTATAATATATTATTGACAAATCATTAAATGAAATAGTAATGTAACCAGAGAGGAAAAACAAAACAGAATATGTAATATAGAAAATTATTTGAAATATGAACATAATATGATCAAAAGTCTAAGTATAAATGAGATACTAACATGAAAAAAATTATCAAAGAACGCCTACCCGACTGCTTGTAGAATGGTACTCTTATAGGTAGGTAAAGTAATGTCCGGAATACTCTTTACATGATCTACAGGAGATCTATGAACTAATAAAGTATGTTAGATTCATCAGCAAGGACAAAAGCAAAAGAGCAAAAAAATAGCAAAAAAATACATGTTGGAATGCAAATACCATACCTATGGTGGAAATGAGATTCGTATCAGTATTAATTAAGATCCCAAATATACCTGTATATAAGAAAATGTGTCTCAGATAGGGCGGTATGTGCCATAAAGTACATTTCTTATATATACAATATATATTACCTGATATATATTTCTTGATATATATTTTTTCTATTAGTAGGTATAGCCAGTATCCACTGGAAAAACAAGCAACCGGATGTCAGGACTGGATTATGACACCCGAATAGCTGTGGAAATATGATAAAAACAATGCAATGATGATATATTAGAGATACAAAAGTGATCGCTATAGGGTAGAGAGATGCTTCCTAGCTGTGATGCTGTTATACTAAAGATGCAAAAAGAGATCACTATGAAAAATCTAGGTGGCGCGGTGCGTCCTGGATTGTGACCCTAATAGGATCGTGAAATGTGACAATCACTAGAATACCGTTACTCTGTTGGGAGATGTGGATTGGATCACTAAATGTGACCGTTATAATAGTTAAATTGGATAGTGATCCAAAAAGGATCGTGAAAGTATAGCAAACACTGAAATAACGCTATGTTAGGAGATGTGGATTGGATCACTAAATGTGACCGTTATAATAGTTAAATTGGCTAGTGATCCCAAGAGGATCGTGAAAGTATAGCAAACACTGAAATAACGCTATGTTAGGAGGTGCGAATTTAGTCGCTAACATAAAAATATCTTACCAATGGAGATGAGAATAGAGAGACAGGTCCTCACTGAACGCGGTGTCCGCCGCTTGTTCAAGTGGGCCTCTGATTCAAAATAACCGCCATTATATGTGCTAGAGGCGGGACTATGATTGTGACGTTGAACCGGAACAGCGTCACCGGAAGTGACGTTACATATGGTCTCGAGCCAAAAATATTAAGCGTTGCATATAGTGACGCTCACAGGAAGTGCGACACCAAATGTGACGCTAACAAATGCGATCGAAATTCTCATGTTTGCGATCCAAAAAGGATCTCTAATGTAGAGAATAGAAAAAAGAGGCACGTGTGAGCCAATTTGCATTCCAACCGTAAGATATTGCGTATCAGACGTCTTAAAAGATCAATGGGAAGCATATTCATTTGCATCATATATTTATTAATGAGAAAAAAATATATATATTAATGAGAAAAAATATATAAGCAGTCGAGTAGGTTAATTATGTCCAAAGGTTAGGTAGGAGGAGGGTTCACTTTATTTATTTTCAATACAGACGACTCTATGGAAGAAATAACAGAGTTAGTGAACATAGTATGTTGTTAGAAAGTCACCATTAAAATGTCAAACGAATCTCACTATTAGTATACCAGCACCATCAAATCTACTGTACACAGGATTTTATATGAAAGAATGCAAATCATATTCCCTGTTTAAGCCCCGGGGAGATAAAGTCTGTAATTGGTGAATCCAAAATGATTCCCTTTTCTTCAAATTTAGGACACGGTCACCACCTCGTCTAGATGGTGTAATTAGTTCGATGACCTGAAACTTAAGTTGTGCTATTGTGTGTCCCTTAGTGATGAAGTGAAATGGTATCGGTAACAACATATTTTTACAACGGATAGTCGACTTATGTTTGGAAATTCTATCCTTGATAGGCTGAGTAGTTTCCCCTATATACAATAAGCCACAGGGACATTTAATTAAATAAACGGCATAAGAGGAATCACATGTTGCAAAATCCTTGATTTGGTATTTTTTACCCAAATGTGGGTGGAGAAATGTGTCTTCTTTTATAACATTGTTACATTGTGAACAATGCAAACATGGATATGTGCCGGTTTTTGGTTTCTGCAGAAACCTCTGTCCTTTAGACCGTCCAGTTGTACCCAGATCAGCTCTAACCAGTGAATCCCTAATGTTATGGGGACGTTTATAACACGGTAGAAAGGGGTTATTAAACTCCTTAACATTAGGATATGCTGTCTTGAGGATGCCCCAGTGTTTCCGTATATGATGATGAAGAATATGTACATATGGGTGAAATGTATGTACTAATGGAATACGGTTCTGCACCGATTTGCGTGGGCACTGTGTAGGATCTTTAGCTTGATCTAATATCATACGTGGATATCCTCGTTCCTCAAATTTTGTGTGCATTTCCTCTATCCTGTGGTTGCTCATAACAGGATCTGAGACAATTTTTGGGGACCACCAAAAAAGCTATACCTAGATCACAATTTCATCGAGTTCGGAAAATTGTCTCAGATCCTGTTATGAGCAACCACAGGATAGAGGAAATGCACACAAAATTTGAGGAACGAGGATATCCACGTATGATATTAGATCAAGCTAAAGATCCTACACAGTGCCCACGCAAATCGGTGCAGAATCGTATTCCATTAGTACATACATTTCACCCATATGTACATATTCTTCATCATCATATACGGAAACACTGGGGCATCCTCAAGACAGCATATCCTAATGTTAAGGAGTTTAATAACCCCTTTCTACCGTGTTATAAACGTCCCCATAACATTAGGGATTCACTGGTTAGAGCTGATCTGGGTACAACTGGACGGTCTAAAGGACAGAGGTTTCTGCAGAAACCAAAAACCGGCACATATCCATGTTTGCATTGTTCACAATGTAACAATGTTATAAAAGAAGACACATTTCTCCACCCACATTTGGGTAAAAAATACCAAATCAAGGATTTTGCAACATGTGATTCCTCTTATGCCGTTTATTTAATTAAATGTCCCTGTGGCTTATTGTATATAGGGGAAACTACTCAGCCTATCAAGGATAGAATTTCCAAACATAAGTCGACTATCCGTTGTAAAAATATGTTGTTACCGATACCATTTCACTTCATCACTAAGGGACACACAATAGCACAACTTAAGTTTCAGGTCATCGAACTAATTACACCATCTAGACGAGGTGGTGACCGTGTCCTAAATTTGAAGAAAAGGGAATCATTTTGGATTCACCAATTACAGACTTTATCTCCCCGGGGCTTAAACAGGGAATATGATTTGCATTCTTTCATATAAAATCCTGTGTACAGTAGATTTGATGGTGCTGGTATACTAATAGTGAGATTCGTTTGACATTTTAATGGTGACTTTCTAACAACATACTATGTTCACTAACTCTGTTATTTCTTCCATAGAGTCGTCTGTATTGAAAATAAATAAAGTGAACCCTCCTCCTACCTAACCTTTGGACGTAATTAACCTACTCGACTGCTTATATATTTTTTCTCATTAATATATATATTTTTTTCTCATTAATAAATATATGATGCAAATGAATATGCTTCCCATTGATCTTTTAAGACGTCTGATACGCAATATCTTACGGTTGGAATGCAAATTGGCTCACACGTGCCTCTTTTTTCTATTCTCTACATTAGAGATCCTTTTTGGATCGCAAACATGAGAATTTCGATCGCATTTGTTAGCGTCACATTTGGTGTCGCACTTCCTGTGAGCGTCACTATATGCAACGCTTAATATTTTTGGCTCGAGACCATATGTAACGTCACTTCCGGTGACGCTGTTCCGGTTCAACGTCACAATCATAGTCCCGCCTCTAGCACATATAATGGCGGTTATTTTGAATCAGAGGCCCACTTGAACAAGCGGCGGACACCGCGTTCAGTGAGGACCTGTCTCTCTATTCTCATCTCCATTGGTAAGATATTTTTATGTTAGCGACTAAATTCGCACCTCCTAACATAGCGTTATTTCAGTGTTTGCTATACTTTCACGATCCTCTTGGGATCACTAGCCAATTTAACTATTATAACGGTCACATTTAGTGATCCAATCCACATCTCCTAACATAGCGTTATTTCAGTGTTTGCTATACTTTCACGATCCTTTTTGGATCACTATCCAATTTAACTATTATAACGGTCACATTTAGTGATCCAATCCACATCTCCTAACAGCGTTATTTGTGTTTGCTATACTTTCACGATCCTTTTTGGATCACTATCCAATTTAACTATTATAACGGTCACATTTAGTGATCCAATCCACATCTCCCAACAGAGTAACGGTATTCTAGTGATTGTCACATTTCACGATCCTATTAGGGTCACAATCCAGGACGCACCGCGCCACCTAGATTTTTCATAGTGATCTTTTTTTGCATCTTTAGTATAACAGCATCACAGCTAGGAAGCATCTCTCTACCCTATAGCGATCACTTTTGTATCTCTAATATATCATCATTGCATTCAGTTTTTATCATATTTCCACAGCTATTCGGGTGTCATAATCCAGTCCTGACATCCGGTTGCTTGTTTTTCCAGTGGATACTGGCTATACCTACTAATAGAAAAAATATATATCAAGAAATATATATCAGGTAATATATATTGTATATATAAGAAATGTACTTTATGGCACATACCGCCCTATCTGAGACACATTTTCTTATATACAGGTATATTTGGGATCTTAATTAATACTGATACGAATCTCATTTCCACCATAGGTATGGTATTTGCATTCCAACATGTATTTTTTTGCTATTTTTTTGCTCTTTTGCTTTTGTCCTTGCTGATGAATCTAACATACTTTATTAGTTCATAGATCTCCTGTAGATCATGTAAAGAGTATTCCGGACATTACTTTACCTACCTATAAGAGTACCATTCTACAAGCAGTCGGGTAGGCGTTCTTTGATAATTTTTTTCATGTTAGTATCTCATTTATACTTAGACTTTTGATCATATTATGTTCATATTTCAAATATTTTTCTATATTACATATTCTGTTTTGTTTTTCCTCTCTGGTTACATTACTATTTCATCTAATGATTTGTCAATAATATATTATACCAATTTTTATTTTCTGCAGTACTTTGATGAAGGTCCGAATAGGACCGAAACGTTGTTTTTACCTGTAGTTTATTTCACCAGTATTAGCCATATTTATGGTGGAAAAAAGCAACCAGTGGCTTGCCCCATTCTTCTCTCCAAAATGCCTCCCATTCAATATCAAACCTACAGTCTTATTTTAAGTAAATGGTTTTACACAAGTTACACTTCACTTGAGTATTTTTTACTAACTCTGTGTTTATGTTTAATAGCAATTTTGATAAATCACCTACATTTTAGTACATAAAGAGCAATACATAATCTTGCACCTTAGTTTTTATTAGTGTGGCATTTTCAGGGACTAGATCTGATTTTTTTTTAATCTATGGACCATTGTGCTTAGTATACCCTCAGGAAGTGCCACAAAACCTTTTATACATTAATTGGCATATGTGGTAACAAAACGCAGCATGTGACTTGTATGTGGTATATAACATTAGAATGTTGTCATCTTGTTTGGAAAAAGCAAAAACTTCAATTTCTGGTCCAAAGGAATTGCTAGTAGAGATGATAAATCAGTAAACTGGACACTATTCTTATGATATCTACTAACAAAAATTTCAGCAAAGTATCAGGCTCTTCTATAAGTTACTATGTAAAATTGCTATTCATGTAAATGGTGGACTTATAACTGTGCCAGTGGTGTAAATTCTCTTGCAACACACATCTTTACATATATGTCTATTAATATAAAGATGTAGACATTCTTTAAATGACAAAGATGTAACTATGCAAAAAGATACCGGTGCGAAAGAGTTTAAAGCCCCCAATATTGACAGGTTTGGACGAAACGTTAATGTATATGAAAGCACTGGCCAACTGATTGTTTGGCAAGAGATCAATCAAGCATGTCTGATTTTGGATTGCCAATCACTTTGCTCTCTTGGAGGTAAGCCAATTGGAGAGATATCTACTGGCATCTTTCTCATAGACAACACAGACGCGCGCGCTCGGCCAAACGAGTGGTTCTGTGTACAGAAGAGACAACCAAAATGGCTGTCGACCAAACAACACCTAACCTAATATGTATGGGGCCTTAATGCAACACCTAACAATACCAATTCAATGGCTTTGTTGTGTGGAGTTGACTTTCTGCGTTGTCACCTTTCTTATGTGTTAGTTTAGCATCAGCTACATCTGTGTATTCAACAAGTACAGATCACCAAGATATTTATCCCGGCTACCCCAACTGATCCCAATGTTGGTAATTCACTGTTAGAAAATTGAGTCCACTTTTTCCAGCTTTCAGAAAGAATTAGTATATGGTACACCTCAATGTTGCTATCCAATCATATTGCAAAGTCACAGCTTTTACCACTGTATCATTACATACAGCGGAAAATACAAGCATACCACATACAGTTCCTGTGCCCCAGTTCTATGTATGGCCTCCGATATTAACAAGAAGTGCTATAATTTGTATTTTGCTTTGCACCAATCTACAGTTTCAGATCTTATAAAGAGACCGATGTGCATCACAATATGTAATGAGGTGTTATAGGTGGCTTCCATAGATATCTGGATATTAGTGTATATGTGCTGTGCACATGTGAAATAAGCTCGTATACTGTAAGCCTCACTTTGATGATCTTTCTTACAATTCCCCACTGACTGTTTTTCTGTGGAGAGACAATATGTCGTCAGTCATGTAGTTTCTTTATTTGCATCTTTTGCTTTGCTGTTGTAATATAATTGCTCACTTTCATGCTATTTAATGTGTCTGTTTTATGGCCTTTTAATATAATGTACATAGATTTATGTTTCCTATTTTGTAACATCTATAGCTGTACCTACCACATATTATGCTGTTGGTTACATTTTATTTTAAAAGGTGTGTACTTTCTCATCAAGGAATCCAGTACCCTGCTCGTTATTGACAAGGGACAAAAACTCTGAAGCTAGGCTAATTTAGGCTAATACGAGTTTCCTTCCTAATTGGCATGCATTGGGTACTTAACATTTTGCCTGTTAGTCTGTGATGTCTGTCTGCACTGTCTCCACATATTGTACATACTTTTACTACAGAATGAGAATGTATAACCATTGGCATGATGAAACTGTTTCTACGGTGAATATGAATGTGTTTACAGTACATTTAGTAATTTAATAATTCTTCTCATTGCTAGTCTAAATAAAATATAGTTACATTGAATTACACTGTATATTTTTTTCCTGAAAACTTTTATTCTTAAAGAGTAACGTTCATTTTATTTCTTTGTGCTAAATCAATAGTATACGTAAGGATAAGAAACTTTGTAATATATTTTACAAAAGAAATCTGCTTCCTTCTAATGGACTGATCTCTAATGGCACTGTCACACTTAGCGATCGCACTAGCGATCACGACAACGACACGACCTGGCGAGATCGCTAGTGCGATCGCTATGTGGTCGCTAGTTAGCTTCCAAACACATCTCATCAGCGATCTGTATAACGACCTCTGCGGTCGTTGGGAAAACCTAGTCCCACCTGCGACGCTGGTAAAGTCGTTCATAAAGGGTGTCACACTCAGCGATTCAGGCTCACCAGCGGGACACCAACGACCAAAAATCGGCTCAGAACGTTCATAAGCAATTAGCGACATCGCAGCAGGGGCCACATTGCCGCTACATGTCACACACAGCTAAGTCGCTAACGAGATCACTACTGCGTCGTAAATCGGTGACGCAGTAGCGATCTCGTTAGCGATCTCGCTTAGTGTGACAGTACCTTTACTCTCAGCTCACTGGTAAAATCTGTCTTCTTTGAATACAGACTTTCAAAGAGATAGGAGATGACAGTTGCTGGTCATAAAATTCTATGGAGGAGGGAGGAGAGGGGAGCTAGAGGTAGACACGGACATAACTCAAACTCAAATAGGCTTTATTGTCACGACCAAAATACATTTAGTGTTGCCAAAGCAAGGAAAATAGATGTGACAGGGGATGGGATTGAGGATTATGGGAATGGGGTGTTGGTGGCACAATTTGGGAAATAGTCTATTTGGGGATTTTAAGTTCCTCTCAGCTTATGACATATGGTGACATATTGGGCGGCAATCTCCACTGTTGATTCATCTTCCCCCAGTAGGATGCTGAGTTTCCTCTCCTCGTCCATGGATGGGAAGTCCGGGCTGTGAATGGAAAGTCTGGAAGTGGGAGGCCCTTACCACTGAGTATTTGTTGCAGTAAAGCAGGAAGTGTGCCTTGTCCTCCAGTGCCCCCTGCTGTCAGTGCTGGCACAGTCTGGTCTCCCGTGGCTTGTTTGTCGGTGCTGCCCTGTTTTCACCTCTAGACTGTGGGCGCTCAGTTTGTATAGACTCGGGGTCTTCCTGTCTTTGGGGTGATGTAACCTCTCCAGATATGGAGCCAGAGAATAGTCCCTCTGCAGTGATCGGTAGATAGTGAGTTTCTGGGAGTTCTCTAATTCACTCTGCCAAGCCTCTATATATTGCATCTTGCAGCTCTCTGAGATCTTCTTTATTTAGGCTTTTGTCAGGGTGTGTTGCTGACTTTGGCGGGATTAGCTGCTGGGGTTCGTGGCTTGCTCTGGGCTTCGGCTCAGTAGGGCTTTATGATGGTAGCAGCTGGGGTTGCTGCTCTGTATGTGACCTTCGTCAGGATAAAATAAAAGAGAGTACACAATCAGATGTCAAAAAAAAACAAATATGCAAATTGCCTCTTAAGAGAAAGAGAGGACTTGAACTCTATAGCGCCACCTATTGGAAGTAGCGATCCTACAAGTCACAATCAACCCTTTAACGAGTCTTGTAATATGACTTAGGATAAAAGCCAAATCAGTATCTCAATTTGCAGACACGATGTATCGGACTATTGGTCCTCGTCAGTGCAAAGTATGATATCTGATTTGGCTGGATGAGAGGCTCTGGACTGAGGTCTAAGGGGTAAGGTTTCTCCTTGTGGAAAGTGACATACCAGCTTTGGCTTGTCAAAGTAAAGAGGCTTATTCGCCGTGCAATGCTCCTCTGGGAAATTTAATATGCAAATTGCCTCTTAAGCAAAAAAGAGGACTTGAACTCTATGGCGCAACCTATTGGAAGTAGCGATCCTACAGGTCACAATCAACCCTTTAACGAGTCTTGTAATATGACTTAGGATAAAAGCCAAATCAGTATCTCAATTTGCAGACACGATGTATCGGACTATTGGTCCTCGTCAGTGCAAAGTATGATATCTGATTTGGCAAGGTGAGAGGCTCTGGACTGAGGTCTAAGGGGTAAGGTTTCTCCTTGTGGAGAGTGACATACCAGCTCTGGCTTGTCAAAGTAAGGAGGCTTATTCGCCGTGCAATGCTCCTCTGGGAAATTTAATATGCAAATTGCCTCTTAAGAGAAAAAGAGGACTTGACCTCTATAGCACCACCTATTGGAAGTAGCGATCCTACAAGTCACAATCAACCCTTTAACAAGTCTTGTAATATGACTTAGGATAAAAGCCAAATCAGTATCTCAATTTGCAGACACGGTGTTTCGGACTATTGGTCCTCGTCAGTGCAAAGTATGAGATCTGATTTGGCAAGGTGAGAGGCTCTGGACTGAGGTCTAAGGGGTAAGGTTTCTCCTTGTGGAGAGCGGCATACAAGCTCTAGCTTGTCAAAGTAAGGAGGCTAATTTGCCGTGCAATGCTCCTCTGAGAAATTTAATATGCAAATTGCCTCTTAAGAGAAAAAGAGGACTTGAAGTCTATAGCGCCACCTATTGGAAGTAGCGATCCTACAAGTCACAATCAACCCTTTAACGAGTTTTGTAATATGACTTAGGATAAAAGCCAAATCAGTATCTCAATTTGCAGACACAGTGTATCGGACTATTGGTCCTCGTCAGTGCAAAGTATGATATCTGATTTGGCAAGGTGAGAGGCTCTGGACTGAGGTCTAAGGGGTAAGGTTTCTCCTTGTGGAGAGTGACATACCAGCTCTGGCTTGTCAAAGTAAGGAGGCTTATTCGCCGTGCAATTCCACTCTGGGAAATTTAATATGCAAATTGTCTCTTAAGAGAAAAAGAGGACTTGACCTCTATAGCGCCACCTATTGGAAGTAGCGATCCTACAAGTCACAATCAACCCTTTAAGAAGTCTTGTAATATGACTTAGGATAAAAGCCAAATCAGTATCTCAATTTTGCAGACACGTTGTTTCGGACAATTGGTCCTCGTCAGTGCAAAGTATGAGATCTGATTTGGCAAGGTGAGAGGCTCTGGACTGAGGTCTAAGGGGTAAGGTTTCTCCTTGTGGAGAGTGACATACCAGCTCTGGCTTGTCAAAGTAAGGAGGCTTATTTGCCGTGCAATTCTCCTCTGGGAAATTTAATATGCAAATTGCCTCTTAAGAGAAAAAGAGGACTTGAAGTCTATAGTGCCACCTATTGGAAGTAGCGATCCTACAAGTCACAATCAACCCTTTAACGAGTCTTGTAATATGACTTAGGATAAAAGCCAAATCAGTATCTCAATTTGCAGACACGGTGTTTCGGACTATTGGTCCTCGTCAGTGCAAAGTATGAGATCTGATTTGGCTAGATGAGAGGCTCTGGACTAAGGTCTAAGGGGTAAGGTTTCTCCTTGTGGAGAGTGACATACCAGCTCTGGCTTGTCAAAGTAAGGAGACTTAATAACCATCATCATTTAATAACCATAAACATATTAAAACAAAAATTACCAAATTTCTCAACTGCCGCCTCCAGTTTTCATGACAGCTATTACTAAACATTAAAAGTAGAAAAGAAAACTTAATGGTAATGCACTTAGATGCTACTTGATTACTATTCACTCAGATTCTGAGGTTCCATGTTCAGCAGAAGAAATACAGTTACACTTAGAAACAAGACTGGCAGATCATATTTGCATGAGACAGGCAGATCGCGTTGTGCCATTTTTTGCATTCATAATTTGACATCCTTCTACCACCAGTTTCAATGGTGCAGGTCTACGTCTTTTGGGGGGTGGGAGAGGTGATGTTTCTCGATCATCTTTGAGATGAAATCTTTTCAGCCGGACTTGCAGGCTACACGGGATTCCACTTGTCTTCAGACTTCGGCGTAGCTCTCTACTCACCAGTTCATGAGCCAATATTTTCAGGTAAATTCTTCTACACAGTGGTTCCTTTTGATTGCCCTGGTAAATCACTTGTGAATTGATACCACCCACATTCTAGATCGCGAGATGACCATTGCCAGCGTTTCACTGGATCAGAGTAATTTGGAGAGAAGAGAGAAACAAACCTAATTGAGTTGTACCTGTCAGATCAGCTGCACCTGATGGAGGGTTAAAGGGGTAATGTCTTGATAGAATAGTGATTAGATACTCCCTGCAAGTTTTACTTCTTTATTCAGCTGTTTTATTCTTGGGGAAACTACATTTGATTGTTGCAGGCGAAATATAATTTGTATGTCACAGAGAAAAGATATAGAAAAAGTCCAGCAAGAGAATCCTTAAAATATATGACATTTATTCAAAATATGTAAAAGCCAAAAAAAATCCAAATCTAAGGCACAATCCTTAGTCATTGCATGACACAAATGATTGGTAGCATGTATATAAGTAATATCATGTATGTTACAATGAAAGATAAAGTTAATATACGTTTTTAACAAACCACTAAACGTGATAGATGAAAATGCCTTCAAATCCTCCTAAGTCATGTGACTAGCGTCTCCGCTGCAGATAATTCACACGCTGCAGCTGGTAAACCCATACCATTTTACTCAGCGTTAAATAGAAGCACAGTGGGCATGAGATTTTTAGAAATCCCATCCACTGTGCTTGTAACCTAGAATTCCGCCTTTTGGACTCGGCACAGGTGAGCTGCGCCCAAAACACTATTATTACGGATCATGGGCACGTACCCTTATTGGTGCTGGATGTGGATTTTGGGGGCTTTTACATATTTGGAATAAATTTAGGTTATTTTTTTAAGGATTCTCTTTCTTGATTTTTTCTATATCCTTCCTCTGTGGCTTGCAGTACTACAAGATTTGGGGTTTGAATCCCATATCCCTTAGGTGAGCTGACCTTCCTTTTTTCCTGCTAATATAATTTGTATTCCATGCATGGACAGCCAAGTCTATCAGAGCAGCTCCTTATTCTCGCTGATAGAAATGGGTACTGTGCCTTACCTCCTAGTAATGTGAGCTGTATCTTACCTCCTAATAATTCAGCTCATTGATGGGGGTGCTGACTGTCTGACTCCCTCTGATCTCATATTGATTACTTGTCCATTGTACAATTCATCAATGGTTTAAATGCAGATAACCCCTTTAAGTAATTTAAAATAAATTCATTATAATGTATAAGAATAGTTACAAATTTGAAAAAAGTATTGTAGATATAAGTTGCTGAACTGAGTTAGAATAATGAACTTAGCCACTCATTTGCACTGACATCCACTGGAAAATCCAGAAATGGTTAAAATGATGACAGCAATGGCAGAAGGAACATTTGAAATTCCAAATACCAGAAATGTGACACTGGAAATGATGGTTAAAAGTTGGGTTTATTAGTCTCTTCTTCTCAACCCGCACTGGCTCTCTGAGACTCATCACCTGCAAAATGGCTGTTATGAAATTCAAGAATAATCTAGAGAAGACTAACCCAGAGGTGGGGAATCTTTTTTCTGACAAGGGCCTATTGGATATTAATACCATCCTTTGGGGGTCGTACAAATCACGAGCCAACTCTGCACACAAGGTACGTCCTGACGCTGGCACTGGTGTCAGGACATAATCTTTCATTGCACGTGCTTCAGCGCTCAGTAGCGAACACTGCCTGTGCGCGATCACAGTGCAAGAAGAAATTAATGGGCTGGCAACCAGCAAAATACAGCTGCTTGATTCTATAAAAAATGAGGGTTTTGGGGGAAAGCTGTGAAATTGTGCAATCTTCTTGTCTATCCTGTCCACAAATACTGTAACCTATGAGTTTCTGTACCACATAACACCTTGCATTACTTTTGGAGCAGTTTACAAAATTACAATAATTCATGAACACAAGCAGTAGCATTATAGAGTAAATGTCATTTTATGATTCATGTTCAAACTTGTTTAATAAATTAATGATAAGGTCCATATTGGTAAATGTAAAAAGGAAAAAAAAAAGCTTGATGTTTTATTTTACCAACCAGCCGTGACGTGAGCTAGAAATGTTATATAATTTCTGGGGCCGATTCATTAAAATATTTAAGCCAGAATTTTGGTGTAAACAACTTATTAATTCATACATTTTTGCATATCTTAGAAGTTGTGCATAAATATTACCACTTTTGGTATTTTCACGCCAATCCCAGCTATTCATTATGGGTGGAAAATGGACCGGCACAGGGCAAGGCCAAGCCTGCCCATCAAAATCATGAAAAGTTCTGCTAATTTAGTAGCATAACATACTCTAGAAATGTATTCCTGACTTCTATTCCACGTCCAATGAGTGCATGACTGGAAAACATTTCTGTTGGAGGCGCATGGCACTTGTAAAAAGCGCACAATTGATTAAATGGCATGCACCTCTTGGATGAATTAGGCCCAAACCCAGTCAATGATTCGGTGCCTTAGTTTTTTTTTTATAGACGTCTCCTATGTAGGTACAGTCACAGGGATTTCCAAAGTTACCGTATGTCTGTTCTTTTGGCTGTAAAATCCTAGCAACTTTAAAGTGTGGAAAATAGAAAATTACCGAACATAATTAAATTTTCTTTCTGGAATTTAGCAAATGCTTAACCAGTGATAAGCTGTAGCATAGAATGAAACCTTGATATTTTTATGTAAAAAAAAATCATTGCAGTACTGCAAATACACAGTAAAGAATATAAAATACTCTTGTTTCTTACTACTTCAAATACCAGGTACCTTGTCTTTGTAGCGAATGCTTACAATGTAATGCTTTGGTTCACTATGAAATATATTGATGACTCACCAAGTTTTTTCTCATCTATTACATATTATGCAGATTGAAACTTGTACACCTGTAAAATTAATTTAACCTTCAAAACACTGCTTGCTGTCTGTCCTAGATAGAAAAATATGCATGTGCCCTCAGTTTTGTCCAGCAAATAGAAAATAAATATTTTTTTGTGGTATTGAGGCCATTAATGTCAACTTATTTAAGACTATTATTAATCTTCTGTCTCAGCTCAAGCACTGGGCTATACTTCCTCCTTCCCTAGTACCTGGCTCCAACTACTCCTGTGCACATTGGGTTATGATGGTAGCCCGAAACACACCCCTGATGTCACATTTTTAGGCCTCATAGGGCACCATATTTTCAAAGTGCCTGTCTGCATACTTAGTTCTGTTGTTCCACGGTACCTGTCCATAAACTACGCTCATTAGATTTCTGTGTGTTTCTTATTAGAGTTTTATGTGAAACAAGCCTTAAGATATGCCCATCCACCTTTTCAAAGTAAGGATTACTTTAGCTCACTCAAACTGGTAAGCAGGCCAGAGAGTAAGACTCAAAAGAAATCATGTGGGTCAAAACAGATCAGAATAAAGTCATTTTGATCACAACATCTGTGATTCAATTTGCATGTCCAACAAGTCCTGGCTTCTAGCCAGTGTTCTGTGTCCAGATTACTGCTTATTATAGGAAACAATAGACAGAATGAATAGACAGAAAAAATAATACAAACATACGATGAATGGATTTTCAGAACAGATTTCTATAGCTACAGGACCTGTTCAGGAAGTCTACAAGCATAGAGTGGGAAACAATCTCCAGCTCCTACTAAGATCATGACTAACCACATCTGAACATCAAACCCACCCACAGTGTTCTTATCACTTTTAAGGTTTCTCATTTACCTCATCTGCTTTCATCTGTTCCCCTGAGTGTTACATTCCTGCCATGTTTATCATCCTGGAGGAAACCTCAAGAGGATGTGTTTTTGACAATGAGATAATAACAGGGGTTCTACACATCAGAACTTGGAATATTAGTTTTGGAAATCCTGTGTTCTTAAACGACAAATAGCTGTCATCTTGAGCCAAAATGATGTCACTAACATGTGCATTGGATACATTCGCTATAATCCTAATTTGTGTATTACATCATGTCCAACAAAAACATTTTCTGGCTATATCTCAAGTGAAGACCAGACGTGAAAGAACATCAGATAAACAAATTATCGGGCTCATAAATAATCAAGATTCCTGGTTTACAAATGTTCTTTTAGATCTAATATCAACCTTCGATGTTACTGAGAAAAAAAAACACATTGATTGGCAAAGTATGTGTTAGATGCTATTGCTTGTTTCTGATCCAATATTAAAAAAAACTGAATACATCAAAAATGGAGCAAAAAAAGATGTGTACTTTGGTTTCCGTTTTGCATAAATTTTGTCCTGTTTGTGACAATTGCTTTTACCAGAGGTGTCTCTGGACACCTGTAGTTTTCTGGGCACGAGCAGTGCTTAAAAAATTGATCTGTTAGTGAATTACATACACTGGGGGAAGTAAGTATTTGATCCCTTGCTGATTTTGTAAATTTGCCCACTAACAAAGACACGTACAATCTACAATTTTAAGGGTAGATTAATTTTAACATTGAGAGAATATCAAAAATAAAATCCAGAAAATTACATTGTATTAATTATATAAATTTATTTGCATTTTGCAGTGAGAAATAAGTATTTGATCCCCTACCAACCATTAAGAGTTCTGGCTCACACACCAGTTAGACTCTCCTAATCAACTTGTTAATTATAGACAGCTGTCTTACATAGTCACCTTTATAAAAGACGTCCGTCCACAGACTCAATCAGTCAGACGCTAACATCTACAACATGGGCAAGACCAAAGAACTTTCTAAGGATGTCAGGGACAAGATCATAGATCTGCACAAAGTTGGAATGGGCTACAAAACCATAAGTAAAACACTGGGTGAGAAGGAGACAACTGTTGGTGCAAAATCTCACCTCATGGGGTATCTTTGATCATGAGGAAGGTGAAAGATCAGCTTAAAACTACACGGGGGGAACTTGTTGATCTCAATGCAGCTGGGACCACAGTCACTAAGAAAACCATTGGTAACACGTTATGCCGTAAAAGTTTAAAATCCTGCAGTGCCTGCAAGGTCCCCCTGCTCCAGAAGGCACATGTGCAGGCCATCTAAAATTTGCCAAAGAACACTTGGATGATCCTGTGAGTGATTGGGAGAAGGTGGTGTCATCAGATGAGACAAAAATTGAGGTCTTTGGCATTAACTCAACTTGCCATGTTTGGAGGAAGAGAAATGCTGCCAATGACTCAAAGAACACCATCCCCACTGTCAAGCATGGAGGTGGAAACATTTTGTTTTGGGGATGTTTCTCTGCTAAGGGCACAGGATTACTTCACCACATCAATGGGAGAATGGATGGAGCCATGTACCGTAAAATCCTGACTGACAACCTCCTTCCCTCCGCCAGGACATTAAAAATGAGTCATTGCTGAGTCTTCCAGCAAGACAATAACCCAAAACATACAGCCAAAGCAACAAATGAGTGGCTAAAAAAGAAGCAGGTCTAGCCAGTCTCCAGACCTTAATCCCATAGAAAACTTATGGAGGGAGTTGAAGCTCCGAGTTGCAATGCGACAGCCTCAAAATCTTAATGATTTAGAGATGATCTGCAAAGAGAAGTGGACTAAAATTCCTCCTAACATGACAAAGCTCATCATCAACTACAAAAAACATCTGACTGCTGTGCTTGCCAACAAGGGTTTTGCCATCAGGTATTAAGTCTTGTTTGCCAGAGGAATCAAATACTTATTTCTCACTACAAAATGCAAATAAATTTATAGAATTGATACAATGTGATTTTCTGGATTTTATTTTTGATATTCTAACACTCAATGTTAAAATTAACCTACCCTTAGGTTAGGCAAACTTACAAAGTCAGCAATGGATCAAATAATTATTTCCCCATTGTAAGCAACCATATGTTATTATCTGTTTCCTATAGACTTAATTGTTATAAAAATACAAATGCAGTTCATATCCATTTTTTTACCCAGCTAAAAAAGTCGTGCAGACTACATTTTCTGATCCAGCTAAAAACTGATAGCAGCTAGATTGCAGTCAAACAGAAGACATTTTGGGACATTTCTGTCCCCATTCAACTCAATGGATAGATACTGTAATGGAACACTTTATTTCCATTTTTGTCATAGCAAAATGGATCCAAAATAGAAAATAACCACTGGACATGTGAATAAAGCCTTACATTTTAATAAAAGCAACAGCAGGTGTGGAGAGCAGCAGCATGGCAGGGTCTGAATTAGTGACGATCATCGTGACTCTGCCTTCTTAAGACTGGGCAGTGTCATAGAGGGGAAAAAGTGAATGCTACAGAGAATAATCTTTGTTACTACCCCTGATTGAAGGAGAAATTAACATATTTGTCTCCCTAAACTTCAGGGCATCATATCTCAGCAATGTAGTGGTGATACAAAAAGTTTTATTTGGTTCTCCAGCTCCTGTTTCGTGAGTTAGGCCGGCGTCACACTGACAACATAATCGGACGACTGCAATGCGATGAAAAATCGTATTGCAGTCTGCCCTATGTTAATCTATGGAGCAGCTCCCAGTATCCGTTATTTTGTGGTCCGTTTTAAACGTCCGTGTACAATCGCAGCATGCTGCGATTGTCACCGATTGTGGGTCGACAATCGCCAATGCAAGTCTATGGGAGCGATGAAAAATCTGATTACAAACGGACCACACTGTGTGACTTGCGATGAAATCGCATCGGTGTCCTTTAGAAAAGCCGGCAATTCATCCCCGGCTATACTGTAAAATCACACTGACAGCTTTAATAAAGAATAGAAAGAATAGATATACACACATAGAATACATATATATATATATATATATATGTAATTGTGACATGTATATATATATATATTTATATTTCCTAGACTTCTACATACTGTAATAGCCGCAAATTCAATTGCCGGCTTCTGTGAAATCACAGAAGCCGACATGAAATGATACATTGTTTCCACACAGTTAACCATGTCATTTCCTGTATTTTGATATTTGTTTAGAACTTACAATTACATGAGTGTATTTGTGCTAAATTTCAGACATGTAGGGGTTAATTAAAGGTGTAATTTCGTTGAAAAAAAATGCGTGGGCTTCCGCTGTATTTTCTCCACCAGACAGACAAAGCAAAGCGAGTGGGGGCAGATAATAACAGCCTAGGGAGGGTACATTTTTTGTTCCCCCCCTGGCTACTAACATCTGCCCCCAGACACCCCAGAAAGGGCAAATCTATAATTAGATTCGCCCTTTCTGGCACTTTGCCCGTCTATTCCCATTGCCCTGTAGCGGTGGCGAATGGGTTAATAATCTCACCTTACTGTCACCTTAGTATTGAAAGGTGACCTTAAGGCAGGTTAATAATTGAGAGCTGTCAATTAGACAACTATCAATTATTAATCCTATTGTATGAAAGAAAAATCAAACACACACAGTTTAATAAAAAATAAGTTTAATTAAATAATCTTACAGTTTTTGACCATATTTTATTTTCCTGCTAAAACCATTTCCTGTAATAAAAATAAAATAAAAAAGCAAAATTATACTTACCAATCCGACGTACAGTCAGGTCCCACGCTGTAATCCATCAGAAAGGGTTAAGAGGTTACAGTTAGCAGGGAGATAATTCTGTCTCCTAGCTGTATCCCCCTGAATGAATAAGTTCCTCTACCACAGAAAGTAGAGGAAGTGATTCATGAATGGAGCTTAATTGATTTATTGGCAATTTAACTTTAGTGACCTGACCTAAAGGGAAAGTGGACACAATCAATTAAGCTTCATTCATGAAACACATCCTCTCCTGTCGCCAGGAGAGGAACTTATTCATTCAGGAGCTTTGAGCTGAGCATGCAGGATTACTTGCACTGCTTGGCTCAAAGCTAGTTAACCCTTTGTGAAGGATTACAGCGTGGGACGTGACAGATCAGCGGAATAGGTAAGAATAATGTTTTTTTATTTTTTTTTATTTATTTTAGGAGATCAATGGCTTCGCACGGATTAAGTGTAAAATAAAATATGGTCAAAAAAATGTGTTTTTATTTCATTAAAATTAATTTTTATTAATGTGTGTGTGTTTTTTTAATTTACTTCAATATGATTAATAATTGATAGTTGTCTAATTGACAGCTCTCAATTATTAACCTGCCTTAAGGTCACCTTTCAATACTAAGATGACAGTAAGGTGAGATTATTAACCCATTCGCCACCGCTACAGGGCAATGGGAATAGACGGGCAAAGTGCCAGAAAGGGCGAATCTAATTATAGATTTGCCCTTTCTGGGGTGTCTGGGGGCAGATGTTAGTAGCCAGGGGGCCACAAAAAAAAGTACCCTCCCTAGGCTATTATTATCTGCCCCCACTCGCTTGCTTTGTCTGTCTGGTGGAGAAAATACAGCGGGAGCCCACGCATTTTTTGTCAACGAATTTACACCTTTAATTAACCCCTACATGTCTGAAATTTAGCACAAATACACTCATGTAATTGTAAGTTCTAAACAAATATCAAAATACAGGAAATGACATGGTTAACTGTGTGGAAACAATGTATCATTTCATGTCGGCTTCTGTGATTTCACAGAAGCCGGCAATTGAATTAGCGGCTATAACAGTATGTAGAAGTCTAGGAACTATAAATATATGTATATATACATGTCACAATGACATGTATATATATATATATATATATATATGTGTTCTATGTGTATATATCTATTCTTTTTTTTGTGATTGAAATACTATTCTTTTGGATCCATTATATGTCAGTTTTGCAAGCCTGCGAGAAAATCTCGCAAGTCGGATGAAAATCGGATGTTACAAGGTACACACACATGCGACTAAATCGCATCTTTGAAGGAAAATCGGATGCCAGAAGGATGTGTGATGTTTGCATTTTGATCCGACAATCGACCGTCTAAAACGGACCGATTTTTTGTCGTTGTGTGTGACGCCGGCCTTAGGCAGTTTAAAGCAAAAAAGAACGTAGTGAAAGGTCTTGATGTGGCACATCATTTCTACCATAGATTTTGCAGTACATCTGCAGATAAGGGTGAAATGCATTCAGAATTAAGTACAGATTTGGCATTGCATTGTAAGTCCAGGTGCCCATGATCCGGAACTAGCAGCGTTTTGGACGCAGCATATATTCAATACATTTCTATTTATGTAATTTCTCTTGCGGATATGCTGTCAGTGTTTGATAGACGCGCTGCATGTCAGTGTCCGTGGATAATCAGGTGCACATACACACATAGTAGACATGAGATTTCTAGCAATCCCATCCACTATGCTGTAACATCTAGCCTCTGCAGGCTTGATTCTGCAGAAATACGCAGCGTCAAATCCGCAGCAGCTCCTGATTGTGGGCAAGCATCCATAATGGTATATATAATACACACACTTTATGAGGTAGCTGTGCTTAAGTTTCTGGATTATGGAGAATTTTCTTTTGGCTTTTCAAATAAATAAATTATGGCTTGCTCACATCATGGTACAGGAATCAGGGTGGACATACCGCATGTGCAGCCGATGTGACTGCATCGGACACGGAGGTGGATGGGGGCCCTGCAGAGTGGTTAACACTGAGGGCCCCTGGCCAGATTGCTCTCATGTGCAGCGTGCGATCCCTGTAGCTCTGCTGCCTACAGGAGAAAATGGCAGCAGAGCTGCAGGGATCGTCCCGCTACCTGCCTACACTTCCTGTCTGACACAGCAGCGCAGCTAGATGACATCAGCATTCAGCGCATGGTTGTGTCAGAGAAAGCTGCCGGCAATGAAGATGCTGCAGCTGTGAGGAACGTACGGAGAGATGAGTGGTGCTGTGTGTGTGTTTGTGTGAACATGCTGAGAGGTGAGTGGTGCTGTGTGTGTGTAGGTGGTGGAGAGGGAAATGATGGGAGTGATGGGGAAGGTTATGATGGGGGTGATGGAGAGGGCAATGATGGGGTGGTGGGGAAAAGGCAATGATGGTGGTGGTGGAATGGGCAATGATGGGGTAGTGGGGGAGAAAGCAATGACAGAGATGATGGAAAGAGCAATGATGGGGAGGTGGGGGAAATGGAAATGATGGGGTGCTGGGGAGAAGGCAATGATGGAGGTGGTGGAAGGAGCAATGATGGAGGTGATGGGGAGGGCAATGATGGAGGTGGTGGAGAGGGCAATGATAGGAGAGGACAATGATGGGGTGGGGGAGAGGAAAATGAAGGGATGTGGGGGTGGAGGAGGACAATTATGGATGTGGGGATTGGGATGGGAGTAAGCGGGACTTATAATGGACTTACGAACAGGGAGAGGTGGAGGAAGACATTAGATATGGATGTACAAGGAACTGGATGTACAGTGAGGGTGCTAAGCCACTGATAGTATCCTCCCCCATCTCACAATTCATTCTGATGCTATCAGAGTCTTAAAATTTATTAGGGATTGGGAGAGGAGGCGATAGGTTGCATAGGACCCTTTATAATGAGTTGAAAGGTGGGAGAAGACGCTGTTAAGCATACCATCGTACATCCATTACTTAAAAAATCCCTCGGCTAAAACTGCCGCTAACTATAGACCTGTCTCTAATCTTCCCTTCATCTCTAAACTCCTGGAACGCCAGGTCCACTCCCTATCTCTCATATAACTCTCTTCTCAACCCTCTTCAACCCGGTTTCCGCTCTTTACACTCTACTGAAACTGCCCTCACTAAAGTCTCTAATGATCTACTAACAGCTAAATCTAATGGTCAATATTCCATGCTAAATCTCCTGGATCTCTCCGCAGCATTCGACCCTGTGGATCATCATCTCCTCCTCACTATGCTCCGCTCCATCGTCCTCAAGGACACAGTTCTCTTGTGGTTCTCCTATCTCTCTGACTGCTCCTTCACTGTATCTTCTGCTGGCTCCTCCTCATCTCATCTTCCCCTTACTGTTGGGGTTCCTCAAGGATCAGTCCAAGGCCCCCTCCTCTTCTCCTTGTATACTGCCCCTATTGGACAAACAATCAGTAGATTTGGTTTCCAGTACCATCTCTATGCTGATGACACCCAATTATACACCTCTACTCCTGACAATACGCCTGCCTTTTTAGAAAACACCAGTGATTGTCTTAGAGCTGTCTCTACCATCATGTCCTCCCTCTATCTGAAACTGAACCTGTCAAAAACGGAACTCCTTGTGTTTCCTCCCTCTACTAACTTACCTAGGCCCGACATTGCCATTATCGTATGTGGTTCCACCATTACTCCCCAGCAACATGCCAGCTGTCTTGGGGTCATCCTTGATACCGAGCTTTCATTCACCTCCACATCCGATCACTGGCTCTCTCTTGCTATCTGCACCTCAAAAACATTTCTAGAAGTCGACCCTTTCTACTTTCGACTCTGCAAAAACTCTTACTGTTTCTCTTATTCATTCTTGTCTGGACTATTATAACTCTCCACTAATCGGTCTCCCTCTTACCAAACTCTCCCCTCTCCAATCTGTCTTGAATGCTGCAGCTAAGATCATATTCCTCACCAACCGTTACACCAATGCCACTACCTTGTGCCAATCATTACATTGGTTACCCATCCACTCCAGAATCCAGTTTAAACTTATGACCCTCACCCACAAAGCACTCCATGGTTCAGCACCACCCTACATCTCCTCCCTGGTCTCAGTCTACCACCCTACCCGTGCCCTCCATTCTGCTAATGACCTGAGGTTAACATCCTCAATAATCAGAACCTCCCACTCCCATCTCCAAGACTTTTCACGTGCTGCGCCAATTTTTTGGAATGCACCACCAAGGTTAATTCGATTAATCCCCAATACACACAGTTTTAAGCGTGCCCTAAAAATGCATTTCTTCAGACTGGCCTACCGCCTCAACACATTAATCTAACTATCCCTGTGTTGCCCATTCAAAATTTTCACCATAACCTGGTTCCTTGTATCAAGTTCTCATATGCTTTATGCATTTAATAGGCCTCTGTGTCTGTATGTAATACTATTGTAGGAACTCGAGGATTCTGATAGCGTGGGGCAATGAACAATCAGAGACGGGTTTCTTTGAATGCAAATAATGTATTTGTGAAACAGCAAAACACCCAAAAACAATATTCAAACAACCCGTAGTGACATGCAATGAGTCCATATATATATACACAAGTCCAGTTATATGAATCCGGATATATAAGTCCTTGAACCTCTATAGCGAGGGTGGTAAAGTTCTTACGACGGAGTCCTCACACAAATGTGACCACAAGGTAAGTCTGATGCACAGGTAACGTGGCTGGATTTACACACTGCTGGTGTGTGAAGAGTCAGATCCAGGTATGCAGAAAACACAGGGAGGTCCAGGAACAAGTTAATCTCAGTTGTGGCTTAATTCAGTGAAGTCCAACAACAAGTTCATATGTCAGTAAGGTTCCAGTAACAGTTCCAACAGCTCTCACCAGAGGTAATGCATGAAGGGTTAAACAGCAACAGTTCAGAAACACAGTTCTTATCAGATGGAGTGAACCAAGGGTTAAATTCCCAAGTCAACAGTTTAGTGATAACACAGTATGTGCAACTTACATATGCAGAGAATGTCCAGAGCCATGGGTAGAAACTGCTGTGGCTGAGAAACACCTGAAGATAAGGTTATGCACTTTCCTGGTAAATACACAAAAGATCTGTGAGGAACAAAGCAGCTGGGTTGCAGGGAAACGGAAGCAGAATATTCCAGCAGTGAAGCCAGCACCTGAGCCGGGTTTTAAACAAACGAACAGGAAGTAGGGCACAGAAAACAGCAAACTCCATTTTAACAAAGGGCAAAATCATTGACAAAGTTACCTAGAAAACCCGGAATACTGACATTACTCCCCCCCTAAAGACGGCCTCCGGACGGTCCTGGACCAGGCCTGTCCGGGTATCTCCGATGAAACTGAGCAATCTTCAGAGGCGCATTGATGTTACTTACTGGTTCCCAAGAATCATTTTCAGGAGAGTAACCTTGCCATCTAACTAGATACTGAAGCCGGTTTCTATGAAGTCTCGAATTAACAATATCCTGTACCACGAATTGTTCTTCGCCATCAACCAACACTGGTGGAGGGGAGGTACGATACGTCCCTGAAACGTGTTAGGAGAGACTGGTTTTAATAAGGAAACATGAAATACTGGGTGTACCTTTAAAGTCCGTGGTAGCTTCAACCGACAGGCAACAGAGCTCACAATCCCAGTGATCTTGAATGGACCGATGAATTTCTGTCCCAGTTTCTGCGAAGGAACACCCAATTTTAGATTCTTGGTGGACAACCAAACTGAGTCTCCTACCTTATACATAGGTGCTGGTTTCCGGAATCTATCGGCCGACTTTTTGTAACGCTCCTGTGCTGTGGTCAGGGAGTCCTTCAAAACTTCAAGATTACGTTGCAACGCCGTCACTCTGTCTTCAACCGCTGGTACCGAAATCGTAACCGGAGACCTAGGCAAAATACTTGGATGATAACCCAGGTTGGCAAAAAAAGGCGTTACCTTCGTGGAACTGCTTTGGGAGTTGTTGTACGAAAATTCCGCTAGAGGAAGTAGCTTCAGCCAATCGTCCTGCAAATGACTGACGTAACAGCGTAGATATTGCTCCAAGGTTTGATTTGTCCGTTCGGTCTGCCCGTTGGTCTGAGGATGGTATGCAGAAGACAAGCAAACATTAATGTGGAGCGCAGAACAAAATCCTTTCCAAAATCTAGAGGTAAATTGTATTCCCCGGTCAGAAATGATGTCATCAAGGTAAATTACCACATATTGGTCCAATAAATCCCTGAAAATGTCGTTGGCTAAATGTTGAAAAGCAGCAGGAGCGTTACAGAGTCCGAATGGCATCACCAAATATTCAAAATGTCCATACCGGCATCTAAAAGCTGTCTTCCATTCGTCTCCGGGCCGTATACGGAGTAAATTATATGCCCCACGAAGATCTAATTTGGTAAATACTTTGGCCTGGCGAACTCTTTCCAACAATTCTGGAATTAGGGCAACGGGTACCTGTTACGAATGGTTACCTTATTTAACTCCCGGTAGTCAATGCAGGGTCTTAGAGTACCATCCTTCTTCTTTACAAAGAATATTGGAGCTCCCGCTGGTGAAGAAGATGGTCGGATAAACCCCTTGGCTAAATTCTCATCTATATACTCTCGTAAAGATTTTAATTCCGGAGCCGCCAACGGGTAAACATGGCCGAAAGGAATCGCTGCTCCAGGAAGCAATTCTATGGGGCAGTCATACGGTCTATGTGGGGGAAGTTGATCTGCCTTCCTTTTATCACAAATGTCTGAGAATTCCTGATAAATCAGAGGGAGAGTAGGTACCTGTATCACCTCTTCCAAGTTCTGGGTAACTGGAGCCGCCACAGTTGGACTGATGGTAGAACTGCACTTCGGGAGAAAGGTTATCTCCTTGGTTTCCCAATTGATGATTGGATTTTGTGACCGTAACCAGGGAATTCCTAAAATTACAGGAAAATGAGGAGAAGATATTAACATGAATGAAAGTGTTTCTTGATGGTCTGGTTCCATCTTACACTCCAGAGGCACTGTCTCCCGATCTACTGGTCCAGAAACTAATGGGGAACCATCCACCGTTTCCATAGTGATTGGTGAAGCTCTTAGTTGTGTCTTTATACCATGTTCCTCTGCAAAAGAAGAATCCATGAAATTCCCACTGCTCCAGAGTCTATCATGGCAGAACTTGATATCCACTGTTCCTCCCACTGAATCTGTATAGGAAGAGAACAATGTGAATATTTCTCCCCTTGATCTTTAGGGAAGTCAGCATCAGTATTGGGGGAAAAACCGCATCTAGATGTAGACTGGTTTCCGAAACTTCAGACTCAGCGTCTGTGTTATCATAATCCCCTACTACCGCCAACACCTTGTTGGGTCGCCTAGGACATTTAGGACAATTGATGAGGAAATGGTCCGATTGACCACAATAGAAACATAAGCGCTCACGGAGACGGTGTTCGCGGCGTTCATTATTCTCACGTCTCTGCAGTGAGTCCACCTGCATAGGCACCTCCTCAGCCTCTCGCGGGTTTTTGCCTGTGGTTTCCCTGGACGGAAGAGAGTAATTAGTAATGCGATTTACAGCGGCCCATTTTTCTTGTCTGCGTTCAGTTAAACGGATATCAATACGTACACAGTGCTGTATAAACAATTCAAACTCCTGTGGAGACTCTGAACGAGCTAGCTCATCCTTGATTGCATTTGACAAACCTTTTCTAAAGATTGGTAATAAAGCATTGTTTTCCCACTGGGTGTCCACCACTAACCTTTTAAATTCAGTAACATATTCTATGACTGACCGTTTCCCCTGGCGTAAGGAAAGCAAGGCAGATTCAGCGGTAGCACGGCGGTTGGGATCGTCGAACATTTGCGCCATGGCTGCCAGAAAATTGTCCAAATTATTTAGACGGGTATCATGACTTTCAACCATAGGATTTGCCCAAGCCAGTGCACGTGATGTCAACAACATAATAATACATAGAACCTTAGATCTATCAGACCGGTAGTAGGAGGCATGTACATCAAAAAATAATATACATTGATTAACAAACCCACGGAATTGACTTCGGTCACCATTAAAACGGAATGGAGGCAATTTGGGCATACTGGTGGATGAGGTAGGCTCAGTAGGTAAGGCCTCCAGGACTCCTAACCTAGAACGTAGATCTTGGAGAGCCTGACCAAACCCCTGTGCATTGTGGTTAACCCGAGACTCCAAGTCTCTAATCTGATTGTGTGCAGCCGCCACCTCCTGCTGCAAGGAGTTAACTATGGTGAACAATTTGTCTGCCCGTGTCTCCGTCATTGCCCCAGCAGAATCCTCTTTTTTAGGCTGGAATATCCTGTAATACTATTGTAGGAACTCGAGGATTCTGATAGCGTGGGGCAATGAACAATCAGAGACGGGTTTCTTTGAATGCAAATAATGTATTTGTGAAACAGCAAAACACCCAAAAACAATATTCAAACAACCCGTAGTGACATGCAATGAGTCCATATATATATACACAAGTCCAGTTATATGAATCCGGATATATAAGTCCTTGAACCTCTATAGCGAGGGTGGTAAAGTTCTTACGACGGAGTCCTCACACAAATGTGACCACAAGGTAAGTCTGATGCACAGGTAACGTGGCTGGATTTACACACTGCTGGTGTGTGAAGAGTCAGATCCAGGTATGCAGAAAACACAGGGAGGTCCAGGAACAAGTTAATCTCAGTTTGGCTTAATTCAGTGAAGTCCAACAACAAGTTCATATGTCAGTAAGGTTCCAGTAACAGTTCCAACAGCTCTCACCAGAGGTAATGCACGAAGGGTTAAACAGCAACAGTTCAGAAACACAGTTCTTATCAGATGGAGTGAACCAAGGGTTAAATTCCCAAGTCAACAGTTTAGTGATAACACAGTATGTGCAACTTACTTATGCAGAGAATGTCCAGAGCCATGGGTAGAAACTGCTGTGGCTGAGAAACACCTGAAGATAAGGTTATGCACTTTCCTGGTAAATACACAAAAGATCTGTGAGGAACAAAGCAGCTGGGTTGCAGGGAAACGGAAGCAGAATATTCCAGCAGTGAAGCCAGCACCTGAGCCGGGTTTTAAACAAACGAACAGGAAGTAGGGCACAGAAAACAGCAAACTCCATTTTAACAAAGGGCAAAATCATTGACAAAGTTACCTAGAAAACCCGGAATACTGACACTGTACTATCAAATTCTTTGATTGATAACCGTTCATGCAGCATTATATGAACACTCGATTCTTACACTATGGCTGGTCCCAACAATGAGAGCAATTGTTACCATCCACCTTTCATGGCTCCCCTTTCTCCTCATAGATTGTAAGCTTGTGAGCAGGGCCCTCATTCCTCTTGGTATCTGTTTTGATCTATGTGTTTATTGTTTTGCTGTAATGTCTATTGTCTGTACAAGTCCCCTGTGGTGTAGTGACCCCTGATGCAGCTAGGGGGCACTGTGTATGCTCCTCGAGATATGCATGGAAGCATGGTTTGTGTTGTGGTAAAGGACCTGTGATGAGGTCATGACCAGGTGACCTAACCATGTGATCCTGACCTCATCTGTGGGTGGGGTTACACCTATGTGCATGGAAGCATAGTTTGTGTTGTGGTAAAGGACCTGTGATGAGGTCATGACCAGGTGACCTAACCATGTGATCCTGACCTCATCTGTGGGTGGGGTTACAGCTATGTAACGAAGTGTGCTTGGCAACTGTGAAGAGAGTGTTGTGGGAGTCTGCCAGGCTGAACAGACTACCATGTGTCCAGGCGGGACATCACAGAGAGGTCTCTGTGTCTGAAGAGAGTGTTGTGGGAGTCTGCCAGGGTGGACAGACTACCATGTGTCCAGGCGGGACATCACAGAGAGGTCTCTGTGTCTGAAGAGAGTGTTGTGGGAGTCTGTGAGTGTGAACAGACTACCATGCGTCCAGGCGGGACATTACAGAGAGGTCTCTGTGTCTGAAGAGAATGTGGGAGTCTACCAGTGTGGACAGACTTCCATGCGTCCAGGCGGGACATTACAGAGAGGTCTCTGTGTCTATGAGGAGTAAGGCTCCAGGCAGGAGCTGAAGTACTGAAGATTTGTATTGCATGTGACTGTGAGGTTTATGATGTAATAAACCTAAGGATTTTTTGGATAAGAAACGTGTCTCCTGATTACCTCTGAAGCAGCCGAGTGAGTTGAAACCTTACAATTGGTGGAGAATGCGGGCAGCGGCCCAAGGAGCACATGTTCCAGGACTGGGAATCAGGAACCAGAGGAGGAACGGACGGTCTGTGAAAACCGTGAGTATGACCAGTGGTCACGAATAAACTGTGCATTTATGTTTATGGGGTGCCTCTGATATGAGGTATCTGAAGAAGCTGTTAAGCAGTGGTGACAGACAGGAGTCTGTGTTATGTTGACCGGGGTCATTGAAAATGGAGAAAAAGCATGCTGATAGGATACCTCTGAGGAGGAGGTCTCCGGGAACCTGTGTGGTTAACGCCAACAGGTAACGGTCTTGAAAACCGTGTTATGCTGGTCGGGACCAGAGGGAACTGTTCATGAGAGAAAGACAGTTTTTTTTTCCTTTGTTGGATGCCTCTGAGGAGGAGGCGTCCGGAAACCTGCGTGGCCAACAGGTAACAGACAGGAGTCTGTGGTGTACTGACGGGTCAGTGAGAGATTGTTTTTGTCCTTGTGGGATGCCTCTATGAAAAGGAGGTGTCCGGAAACCTGAGTGATCAACAGGTAACAGACAGGAGTCTGTGGTGTACTGACGGGTCAGTGAGAAACTGTTTTTTCCTTTATGGGATGCCTCTATGAGAGAGGAGGTGTCCGGAAACCTGATGATTTTTGGATAAGAAACGTGTCTCCTGATTACCTCTGAAGCTGCCGAGTGAGTTGAAACCTTACACCCCTCTAAAATGTAAAGTGCTGCAGAATATATTGGCGCTATAAAAATAAAGTTATTATTATTATTATTTGGGGAGACACATGTATATATACAATGTATATGACCATGTTCTTTTCAGGGCTGCGAAGATCATCGTGGCAAGACGAGTCATGGCTGGGAGATATTGACATGAAGGTCTGACCAGATGGAGAAGAAACAGGAGAAAGTGGCTGTAATCAGACAAGACTTCAGTGGTATGTGCCTGGATCTAGATATTATTCTGTATCTGCACTGTGTGACGTGGAGTGATAATGTTATCTGTAAAATCCCTTATTCTACATACTCACATTTGTGTGAAATGTCCATGTGCTTCCAGGTTTTTTTATTGGATGGCACATGTACTCACAGAGCCTTATAGGTCCATTCACACATGAAAATCACGGATCTGAGAATGAGATCCATGATGGGCAGATAATGTTCTGTTCTGATCCAATCTTGAGGATCAGAATAGGACATGCTCAATGTGTCTGTAAAAGCGGGCAGCAAACCAACATTGCATACAGATACATGGATGTAGCCTTGTTATGTATAGCACAGTCCCTTAGTATATAATGTACTCACTTATGTCTAACACAGTCCCTTAGTATATAGTGTACAGTCATGGCCAAAAGTTTTGAGAATGACACAAATATTAATTTTTACAAAGTCTACTGCTTCACTTTTTCTAATGGCAATTTGCATATACTCCAGAATGTTATAAAGGGTGATCAGCTTAACAGCAATTACTTGCAAAGTCAATATTTGGCTAGAAAATGAACTTTATCCCCCAAAACACATTTCAACATCATTGCAGTCCTGCCTTAAAAGGACCAGCTAACCTCTTTTCAGTGATTGCTCCATTAACACAGGTGTGGGTGTTGATGAGGACATGGCTGGAGATCAATCTGTCATGATTAAGCAAGAATGACACCACTGGACACTTTAAAAGGAGGCTGGTGCTTGGCATCATCGTTTCTCTTCTGTTAACCATGGTTATCTCTAAAGAAACACGTGCAGTCATCATTGCAATGCACAAAAATGGCCTAACAGGGAAGAGTATCGCAGCTAGAAAGATTGCACCTCAGTCAACAATCTATCGCATCATCAAGAACTTCAAGGAGAGAGGTTCCATTGTTGCCAAAAAGGCTCCAGGGCGCCCAAGAAAGACCAGCAAGCGCCAGGACCGTCTCTTAAAAGTGTTTCAGCTGTGGGATCGGGCTACCAGCAGTGCAGAGCTTGCTCAGGAATGGCAGCAGGCAGGTGTGAGTGCATCTGCACGCACTGTGAGGCGGAGACTCTTGGAGCAAGGCCTGGTCTCAAGGAGGGCAGCAAAGAAGCCACTTCTCTCCAGAAAAAACATCATGGACAGACTGATATTCTGCAAAAGGTACAGGCAGTGGACTGCTGAGGACTGGGGTAAAGTTATTTTCTCTGATGAATCCCCTTTTTCGATTGTTTGGGACATCAGGAAAACGCCTCATTCGGAGAAGACAAGGTGAGCGCTACCACCAGTCTTGTCTCATGCCAACTGTTAAGCATCCTGAAACCATTCATGTGTGGGGTTGCTTCTCAGCCAAGGGAATCGGCTCTCTCACAGTCTTGCCTAAAAACACAGCCATGAATAAAGAATGGTACCAGAATGTCCTCCAAGAGCAACTTCTCCCAACCCTCCAAGAGCAGTTTGGCGATCAACAATGCCTTTTCCAGCATGATGGAGCACCTTGCCATAAAGCAAAGGTGATAACTAAATGGCTCAGGGAACAAAACATAGAGATTTTGGGTCCATGGCCTGGAAACTCCCCAGATCTTAATCCCATTGAGAACTTGTGGTCAATCATCAAGAGACGGGTGGACAAACAAAAACCTTAAAATTCTGACAAAATGAAAGCATTGATTGTGCAAGAATGGACTGCTATCAGTCAGGATTTGTTCCAGAAGTTGATTGAGAGCATGCCAGGGAGAATTGCAGAGGTCCTGAAGAAGAAGGGTCAACACTGCAAATATTGACTTGCTGCATTAACTCATTCTAACTGTCAATATAAGCTTTTGTTACTCATATGTTTGCAATTATTATATTTCTGTCTGTGATAAAAACATCTGTCAAACACACATAAAAACCAGAGGGCAGCAGATCATGTGAAAATATAATATTTGTATCATTCTCAAAACTTTTGGCCATGACTGTACTCACTTATGTATAGCACAGTCCCTTAGTATATAGTGTTCTCACTTATTATGCATAGCACAGTGCCTTAGTCTCACCATCATCATCATCATTGCCTACCATCATCATCGCCTCGCCACCATCATCATCATTGCCTCCGGGCCCCGGCTCCTCACCACCATCACTGCCTCCCCCCACCACCATCACACATACAGCACCACACACAGACAGCACCGCAGCACTCTCTCACATACACACACACACAAAGCACCGCACTACATACACACACACTGATACACACACACACAGACACATACACCTCACATCTCACCTGTCCGGCGTCCGCGCTCTCTCTGCCACAGCTGGCCGCTGAATGATGACGTCATTCAGCGGCGCTGCTGTGAGAGGAAGCGCCAGCGCCCTGCAGGCGCCCCCTGTAGCCCGGAGTTGCGGCAGCGGAGGCACGGGAGAGGTAAGTATTGCGCCGGCTGCTGCTGGGGCCCTGAGCAAGCAGGGGGGGCCAAGTGGCGTCGCTGGTACTGCTCTCATCCGCTAACGGGCGCCGGGGTGGCCGACGGCGAGTGGGCCCCCCCGCCTGCTCAGGGCCCCGGCACTAGCCTGGGTATGCCGGGTGCTGACGCCGGCCCTGTTCACAGCACCCTCTTTTATTAAATAGTCCTCTCTCTTATTGGATATAAAATGATTGCTGATGGAGCAGCCGGTGACCAGACGACCAGTCCATCAGCTCCTCCATTAGAAAAGGAGCCTGGAAGAGGTCACTTATATAAAGTGATAAAATAGGATTTCTCAGCAACAACACAGCTGATATGAGACACACAGTTAGGACTGTTTTCAACATTCTATAGCCTGTACAGTCATGGCCAAAAGTTTTGAGAATGACACAAATATTATATTTTCACATGATCTGCTGCCCTCTGGTTTTTATGTGTGTTTGACAGATGTTTTTATCACAGACAGAAATATAATAATTGCAAACATATGAGTAACAAAAGCTTATATTGACAGTTAGAATGAGTTAATGCAGCAAGTCAATATTTGCAGTGTTGACCCTTCTTCTTCAGGACCTCTGCAATTCTCCCTGGCATGCTCTCAACCAACTTCTGGACCAAATCCTGACTGATAGCAGTCCATTCTTGCACAATCAATGCTTTCATTTTGTCAGAATTTTTAGATTTTTGTTTGTCCACCCGTCTCTTGATGATTGACCACAAGTTCTCAATGGGATTAAGATCTGGGGAGTTTCCAGGCCATGGACCCAAAATCTCTATGTTTTGTTCCCTGAGCCATTTAGTTATCACGTTTGCTTTATGGCAAGGTGCTCCATCATGCTGGAAAAGGCATTGTTGATTGCCAAACTGCTCTTGGAGGGTTGGGAGAAGTTGCTCTTGGAGGACATTCTGGTACCATTCTTTATTCATGGCTGTGTTTTTAGGCAAGACCGTGAGAGAGCCGATTCCCTTGGCTGAGAAGCATCCCCACACATGAATGGTTTCAGGATGCTTAACAGTTGGCATGAGACAAGACTGGTGGTAGCGCTCACCTTGTCTTCTCCTAATTAGCACATGTTTATTGTATCTGTCTATATTTTTCCCCTTTTCATATGTAAAGCGCCATGGAATAAATGGCGCTATATAAATATATAATAATAATAAAATAATAATAATAATAATGAGGCGTTTTCCTGATGTCCCAAACAATCGAAAAGGGGATTCATCAGAGAAAATAACTTTAACCCAGTCCTCAGCAGTCCACTGCCTGTACCTTTTGCAGAATATCAGTCTGTCCATGATGTTTTTTCTGGAGAGAAGTGGCTTCTTTGCTGCCCTCCTTGAGACCAGGCCTTGCTCCAAGAGTCTCCGCCTCACAGTGCGTGCAGATGCACTCACACCTGCCTGCTGCCATTCCTGAGCAAGCTCTGCACTGCTGGTAGCCCGATCCCACAGCTGAAACACTTTTAAGAGATGGTCCTGGCGCTTACTGGTCTTTCTTGGGCGCCCTGAAGCCTTTTTGGCAACAATGGAACCTCTCTCCTTGAAGTTCTTGATGATGCAATAGATTTTTGACTGAGGTGCAATCTTTCTAGCTGCAATACTCTTCCCTGTTAGGCCATTTTTGTGCATTTCAATGATGACTGCACGTGTTTCTTTAGAGATAACCATGGTTAACAGAAGAGAAACAATGATGCCAAGCCTCCTTTTAAAGTGTCCAGTGGTGTCATTCTTACTTAATCATGACAGATTGATCTCCAGCCATGTCCTCATCAACACCCACACCTGTGTTAATGGAGCAATCACTGAAAAGAGGTTAGCTGGTCCTTTTAAGGCAGGGCTGCAATGATGTTGAAATGTGTTTTGGGGGATAAAGTTCATTTTCTAGCCAAATATTGACTTTGCAAGTAATTGCTGTTAAGCTGATCACTCTTTATAACATTCTGGAGTATATGCAAATTGCCATTAGAAAAAGTGAAGCAGTAGACTTTGTAAAAATTAATATTTGTGTCATTCTCAAAACTTTTGGCCATGACTGTAGTATAATGCAGTCACCCTATAGAGCATAATGCAGCCATCCCACAGAGCATAATGCAGCCACCCCACAGAGTATAATGCAACCACCCCACAGAGTATATTGCAACCACCCCAGAGTATAATGCAACCACCCCACAGAGTATAATGCAACCACCCCACAGAGTATAATGTAAACCCCCCATAGAATATAATTGAGCCTCCTTATATAGTATAATGTAGCCCCTCCATAAAATACAATGTAGCCCTCCTCATATAGTATAATGCAGCCCCCATAGAATATAATATAGCCCCCTCAAAGTATAATGAAGCCCCCATACGATATAATCTAGCCCCCCATAGAATATAATGCAGCCCCCATAGAATACAATGTAGCCACCTCATACAGTATAATGGAGCCCCCTCATAGAGTATGATGCAATCACCCCTCATAGAATATAATAAATATAATACAGCCCCCCATAGAATATAATATATCCCCGAATAGAATATCATACAGCCTGCCTCCCCAAAGGAATATAACGTAGCCTCCATAGTATATAACACAGCCACAAAGTATATAACACAGCCACAGAGTATATAACACAGCCACCCTATAAAATTTAATATATCCCCCAATAGTATATAACACAGTCCACATAGTGTATAGCGCGGCCCCCATAGTGTATAGCACGGCCCACATAATATATAGCAGGGCCCACATAGTATATAGCATGGCCCAC
>JARQOD010000004.1:292957124-293040756 GCA_033576555.1 Oophaga sylvatica | reverse complement strand
GGGGAAAATTTCAATCTCCGTATATATTTCCAGATTCACACACAGATAGTCAGCATGTATTTGTCCGTGAGACCAGACGGTACACGGTAGTGTTTGAGGAGCGTACAGCTCTATACTGTGTGGGAAAAAATGAACGGTCGGTAACTGTGCAGAAAAAAAGAATAAAAGTATTAGTGCTGTGTATAAAGCAGTCTGCACAGCAGTGTACACACAGCAATACAGCTAACAGGCAGCCTAATAACCAGCACTGCTGCACACAAGAAAATCCTCCCTTGTCACTGCACACTAACTGTACAGCACAATTGCTATCAGCACAAGCACATAAGACCTTCTGTTTCCAGCCCTAACTCTCTCCCTACTGATAAACAGCATCAGCAACCTCTCCCTACTGTTAAGTTCGGCAGAAGTAAATTGGCGGTCAGTGGGCAGGGCTTTTATAGACACTATGACGCCCCCCAAAGCAAGCCAATCACTGCAATGCCCTTCTCTAAGATGGTGGTGGACGCTGCCCACAGTGTATATCCTTGCTCATTGGCTGAGAAAAGGCGCCTGCAAGCATTCTGGGAAAACCGACTTTGGCGCTCGGGTCGACGACCGCATGACTGACTTCACGCTATGGTCGGGTTTCACTCTGCGAAACCCGACTTTGGCGAAAGTCGGCAACTTATGAATCTGACCAACCTGTTTCGCTCAACTCTAGTGGTTTCCTTTTATTTCGGGGATGACAGACTTCTTTTCAGTAAAGGAGTTTTCCAGTACTTTATTATTTGTATTTCCTTATTAGTGGGAAACTGTTTTCCTCTATTTCAGATTACAGGATTTACTATGCATTACGCAAAGAGATTGCAAGTCAATATTTATTTTAACCGCACAAGTGAAATCGAGTAAGTATACTTACAGTCTACTTCATGTTGGAGTGAATTTATTTATTATAATTTTATACTTTTGAGATTTTTTTTCTTGTAGAACAGAAGATCTTTAATGTTGCACCATGTACAGTATGTTTTCATTTCTTAGTGAAGCGCTCCCATGGAACTTTTTTCCACCTAATCCTGTGTAGAGTCAGTGTTTTAATACAGTCACTTATCACTGTTTTCTCCAGCACCGTTCTGGTCCTCTTCTGAGTCATGTGATGGTAATTTACATTATCCGAATCACTCTATGCTCTATATGTTAGCCGGAAGGGTTTTTAACAAAGTAAGCTTATGGAGCTTTGTTCTGACGCTCCATAGCACTATAGTGTTAAAGCCACTTCTGACTCATGCAGAGCACTGTATGATCCAGAGAGTCTGCAGAGTGGTAATGTCACTCAGAAGAAGACCAGAAAGCCACTCAACACCAAAGAATATGGGGATTGGTGAGTATTTTAATATACTCACACTACAGTACATACATACCCGGCGTGCACAATTATTAGACAATCCGTATTTTTGATGACTAATTTTATTATTGAACTACAGCACTGTCAGTCAATCCAAAAGGTTAATAAACCAGAAACCTAAATATTTGAGGAAGTAAAAGTGAGGTTTTGTCTTTTTCAGTGGAATTGTAATGTATGTAGTACAGTTCATATAGCGTCCTGTGCTTGGGTGCGATGAAAACACAGGAGTCACAGGTTTGATATAGAAAAGTCCTGTATTACTTCATACAAGTTGGCAGAAATAGTCACACAGTTTGCAGACACAGAAACAGGAGACACAGCAGGCCAGAGTAATCCAAGCTCAGCAATCACTCTCCAATACAGATTCAGGATCTTCTTCTCTGTTACCGTAAGTCCATGCAAACGTGGGTCTTTCAAAGAGCAGGGTTCAGAGTCCACAAGTGCTTCAGAGTTCCTCAGTAGGAATAGCTGGAGTACAAGGTCCAAGGCTTACAGGAGTCAAGTCACAGGTTCACTGCAGGCTAGATTCTGAAGCACTGATTGCTCAGCTGTGGCTGCTTAAGAAGCAAAGGAGAGAATCAGGGCGGGAACATGCAAGCTGGAAACTCCATTTTGACTGAGGGCAAGATAGCTGCAGCAAGACAGAAAGTAAAATGGCTGACGAACAAACTGAGTTTCAGGAATATATACATAGAACCTTACATTACTCCCCCCTTAAGGACAACCTCCGGATGACCTCAGACCAGGCTTGTGTGGGTACCTCTGATGAAACTGACGGAGCAAGCGAGGAGCATTAACGTTATTGACCGGTTCCCATGAGTTGTCCTCCACTGGGTAGCCCTGCCATTTAATCAGATATTGTAACTGATTTCTATACAACCTGGAATCTAAAATCCTTTCCACCACAAATTCTTCCTGACCATCGACTAGCACTGGGTCAGGGCAAGGAGAGGAACGTCCAGGAAACGTATTGGGTGTCGCAACCTTTAGTAGGGATACATGAAAGACAGGGTGGATTCTCATAGTTCTGGGCAGTTGAAGACGACAAGCAACGGCACTTATAATTTTACTGATTTTATAGGGTCCAATGTACTTATGTCCCAACTTAGACGATGGAATCCTTAACTTAAGATTTCTGGTTGACAGCCAGACCAAGTCTCCTACCTTGAAAGCTGGTGCAGGTTTACGAAATTTATCTGCTGCTTTCTTGTACCTTTCTTGAGCCGATTCCAGATTTTCCTTTAGATGATCCATATTCTTCTGTAAAGACGTGATTCTTTCAGCCACTGCTGGTAAAGGCGTTTCTATGGGAAATCGTGGTAGAATGTTAGGATGATAACCTAGATTAGAGTAAAAAGGAGACTGTTTAGTGGAGGCACTCTGAGAGTTGTTATACGAGAACTCAGCTAATGGAAGTAGATCCACCCAATCATCCTGTAGGTGGCAGATAAAGCAGCGGAGATACTGCTCCAGGGTTTGATTGGTTCGTTCGGTCTGTCCATTAGTCTGGGGATGAAAAGCAAAAGAAAGGTTTACTTTAATGTCCAATGCTGCACAGAAATTTTGCCAAAACCTAGAAGTGAATTGCACCCCTCGATCTGAAATAACCTCATCCGGTACTCCATGTAAGCGAAACACATCTTTAATCATCAAATCTGATGTCTGTTTTGCAGTGGGTAAGCCGACACAAGGGATAAAATGAGCTGCCTTTGTTAGACGGTCAACCACCACTAGAATGGTGTTCTTCCCCTGAGAGGTTGGTAACTCCACAATGAAGTCCATAGAAATGGATCCCCACGGGCGGGACGGGGTGGGAAGAGGCTGTAACAGACCAGTTGGTGAGGAGCGAGGTGTTTTGCATCTTGCACAGACCTCACATGAAGTGACATAATTCAAAACATCCTTCCTGCAAGTGGGCCACCAAAAGAAACGAGAAAGAAATTCCTGTGTCTTTAGAATTCCTCTATGCCCAGCTATCTTGGAATCGTGAATGAGTTGCAATACTCTTAATCTGACTGTTTCAGGAATATACAGACGTTGTCCCTGAATCCACACACCATTCTTAAAGACAAGACTTACGTCCCTTGGGGGTTGTGCCAAAAAGGAATCTGCATGGTATGCTTCCTTGATGTCCTTAAGTAGGTCTTGATTATGAATTACTCCTAGGAATCTAGAGTCAGGAAGAATAGTCTTAGGAGGAGTAATTGGACGTGTCTCTGCTGAGTAAATCCTAGAGAGTGCATCAGCCTTTCCATTGCGCGATCCTGGTCTATAACAGATGATAAAATTAAATTGGTTTAAGAAAAGATTCCAGCGAGCCTGGCGAGGAGTCAGGCACTTAGCCGACCTGATAAACTCAAGGTTACGATGGTCTGTCAGGACGACTATTTGCTGTGCAGCTCCCTGAAGAAGGTGTCTCCATTCTTTGAAGGCGGCAATAATGGCCAACAACTCTCTATTGCCCACATCGTAGTTCCTCTCAGCCGAAGACAACTGCTGGGAAAAGAAGGCACAGGGATGCAAGACATTCTTCTCACCTGTTCTCTGAGAGAGTATAGCTCCAACGGCACAGTCTGAAGCATCCACCTCTATTATGAAGGCAAGCTCGGGGTTGGGATGTACTAGGATAGGTGCAGTGGTAAATTTATCTTTTAGACGGGAAAATGCTTCCTGGGCTTGGGGAGTCCAGGAAAACCTAGACTCTTTCCGGGTAAGTTGAGTGATAGGTGACACTACCTCAGAGAAATTTCTAATGAAACGTCTATAGAAGTTAGCAAACCCGATGAAGCGCTGTACCTCCTTCACATTTCTAGGACTTGGCCAATCCTTGATGGCTTGGGTTTTGCTTCCATCCATACTAATTCCTTGTGTAGACAGTACATACCCCAGAAATTGAATTTCGGTCCTATGGAATTCACACTTTTCAAGTTTGATGTAAAGATGATTTTGTCTTAGACGTTCCAAGACCATTCTCACATGTCCATGATGTTCCTCTGTGGAGTTAGAAAAAATTAGAATATCATCCAAATAAATTACCACGAATGTATCTAGGAGATCCCTGAAGATGTCATTCACCAAGTGTTGGAAAGTGGCTGGGGCGGTACTCAGACCAAAAGGCATAACTAGATATTCAAAGTGTCCATAGCGTGACCTGAATGCAGTCTTCCATTCATCCCCAGGTCTAATACGGACTAAGTTATAGACCCCACGAAGATCTAGTTTAGAAAACATTTTGGCATGTCGCACTCTCTCCAATAACTCAGGGATTAAAGGCAATGGATAACGGTTTCTAATAGTAACCTTATTGAGTTCCCTATAGTCTACGCATGGTCTCAGAGATCCATCTTTCTTCTTTACAAAGAAGATGGGTGCACCTGCAGGAGATGAAGAGGGGCGTATGAAGCCCTTGGCTAGATTTTCATCTATGTAATCCTTTAAAGCCTTTAGCTCGGGCCCCGCCAGGGGGTAGATCTTACCAAAAGGTATCTCTGCTCCAGGCAATAATTCAATTGGACAATCATATGGACGGTGAGGAGGAAGCTGGTCAGCGTTCTTCTTGTCACATAAATCCACATAGTCCTGGTATACAGCTGGTAGTTCAGGGACTGACATGATTCCTTTAGGAACAGAGCAAGCTGAAACTTTTGGACTCATCTGTTTCTCTGGAAAGTGTAATTCCTTGGTCTCCCAGTTAATGGTAGGATTCTGAGCCTGCAGCCATGGTAGCCCTAGAATAATGGGAAAGTGGGGAGAAGAGATAAGCATAAAGGACAGTTTCTCTTGATGATCTTTACCCATAAGAACCCTCAAAGGCTCTGTTTCCTGATCCACTGGTCCAGAGGTCAGCAGGGAGCCATCCACAGTTTCCATCTGTACTGGAGTAGCCTTCTTCACTGAACGTATTCCCTGTTTCAGAGCAAAGGAGACATCCATAAAATTTCCACTTGCCCCAGAGCTAGACACCCAAGCTGAGTCAACCCAGAGTTTGATGGAAAGAAAGCAATGAGAATTGTTTTTCTTACAACTCAGCTGGGACACCGCTGAGGAAACTTGAAAAATGGCAGCGTTTACACAGTCAACGTCCTCAGAGGTAACGGAGTTTAAGTCCGAGAAATCAAGATCTGTTGCTGCAGATCTCTCTGGAGCCTGAGGCTCGGACCTGACAGATCCCCTCTCGCAACACTCACAATGAATGAGTGCTGCAGTAGTCTTACGAGAACGGCTGGGGCAGTTTATAATGAAGTGCCCTGACTTACCACAATAGAAACATAGATTCTCCTTAAAACGATGTTCCTTGCGTGCATCACTAACCCGTCGTTGTAAAGAGTCTACCTGCATGGGTTCAGGTTCAGGTTCCCGTGTAATCCTACTCAAAGGTTCCTTAGCTGGAGAGGAAGGTAGGAAAAGGTTAGTACGATTGCTTTCGAACCATCTCTCTTGCCTGCGTTCAGTCAGACGAGTATCAATACGGATGCAGTAGTTAATAAAGTCACCTAACGCAGTGGGAGGGTCGGCACGAGCAAGTTCATCCTTAATCAGTGGAGATAACCCCTTTCGAAAAATAGATTTTTTGGCGGAACTGTCCCAGGTGGTATCAAGGGCCCATCTCCTGAAATCCAAGGCATATTCAGCTACCGAGTGCTTACCTTGGCGCAAAGCTAACATGGCTGCTTCAGCTGTTGCACCTCGATTGGGGTCATCAAACACCTGCCCCATGGCTGAAATAAAATCATCAAGGTGATTCAAACAATCATCCTCAGTCTCAATCAGAGGGTTTGCCCACATTAAAGCCTTGTTGGTAAGCAACATAATTATAGTAAGCACCTTAGATCGTTCAGTGGGAAATTGTAAAGCATGTGCAGAAAATAAAAGATTGCATTGATTAATAAATCCCCTGAATTTCTCACGTTCACCGCCAAAACGAAAAGGGGGCAACTTGGGAATCCCAGCACTCGGGGCTACGGCAGGAGCCTGGACTCGCCCCTCTAGAACCTCAATCCTGGCTCGCAAATCCTGGGTAGTCTGTCCAACCACTTGCAAATTGTGATTATTGAGGTCCTGTAGATTTGTAAAACGGGTCTTTATATTCTGCAAATCTGCAAGGATATTATCAGTCACTCCGCAAAGTTCCTTTATGCGGGCCTCCATTTTCCAGATCTTTTAAGACAGGATTACTGGAAGAAGAGGAGAGAAAAAAAAACAATAGTGTTCACCTGTGGCAACACTGCAGAGAGAAAAAAAAAATTAAGGGAACTGCTCACCTGGAATGGTTGTGAGAAGTCACAACCACTATCATCACAGAAAGTTTCAACCAGACATCTGATATCCAGAGTTACAGCAGACAAAAAAGAGAAAAGAAGAAAAAAAAAAAAAACAATAGTGTTTACCTGTGGTAACACTGCAAAAAGAAAAAACTTAAGGGAATTGCTCACCTGGAATGGTTGTGAGAAGTCACAACCACTGTCATCACAGAAAGTACAACCGGACGTCTGATATCCACAGTACAGCAGACACAGCCTTCCAGACCCAGCAGACACTAACGTTTTGGCTTCAGAATCTTGTAATGTATGTAGTACAGTTCATATAGCGTCTTGTGCTTGGGTGCGATGAAAACACAGGAGTCACAGGTTTGATATAGAAAAGTCCTGTATTACTTCATACAAGTTGGCAGAAATAGTCACACAGTTTGCAGACACAGAAACAGGAGACACAGCAGGCCAGAGTAATCCAAGCTCAGCAATCACTCTCCAATACAGATTCAGGATCTTCTTCTCTGTTACCGTAAGTCCATGCAAACATGGGTCTTTCAAAGAGCAGGGTTCAGAGTCCACAAGTGCTTCAGAGTTCCTCAGTAGGAATAGCTGGAGTACAAGGTCCAAGGCTTACAGGAGTCAAGTCACAGGTTCACTGCAGGCTAGATTCTGAAGCACTGATTGCTCAGCTGTGGCTGCTTAAGAAGCAAAGGAGAGAATCAGGGCGGGAACATGCAAGCTGGAAACTCCATTTTGACTGAGGGCAAGATAGCTGCAGCAAGACAGAAAGTAAAATGGCTGATGAACAAACTGAGTTTCAGGAATATATACATAGAACCTTACAGGAATATGTTTGTGCCCAGAATTTTTGCCAACTATTAAAGTGCCAAATTATTATGTAACTAAATGAATAACATTTTCCTATCTCAACTGTTTTATTTTTACCTGTTAAAATAAGAATAATAATCAAACAACTCAAAAAGTGTAAAATTATATTTCTTGCATTTAAAAAAAAAGTCAGTGATCAATATTGCCACCCTTCTTTTCAATAATAGTCATAATCCTTTAAGTCTGTCAATTTCTTAATCTGTTAACGATCAACTTTTTGGGCATCACCAACCACAGCCTCCCAGACACTGTTCAGAGAGGTGTACTGTTTTCCTTCACCATAAATCTCCCATTTAAAAAGGACGCACAAGTTCTCAATAGGGTTTAGATCAGATGAGGAAGGGGCCATCATTATTCTTTCATATTTAAGGTCTTTACTGACAAGTCAAGCAGTGGAGTACTTTGATGTATGTAATGAAGCATTGTCCTGCATGAAAATCATAAAAAAAAAATTGTGAAAGATACAGATTTTTTTTGTACTACTGCTGGAAGAAAGTGTCTTTTAAAAACTGGCAGTAGGTTTGGAAGTTGAATTTGAAGGGAATCTATCCCCACATTCGATCTATCTAAACTTATAATATGGACATACAGGTTATAGACTGTTAAGGGCTCATGCCCACTTGCGATGAAATCGGACAAATTCAATCCAATAAAAAATCAGATTGAATTTGAACCAATGTTAATCTATGATGGTGTCTTCATCTGCAAAAAAAATCGGACTGGAAAAAAAATCGCAGCATGCTGCGATTGTCATAAAGAAACGGATCGCATCCTGCTATAGAAGTCAATGGGTGCGATAAAAAAAAAAAATCTCACAGCAATCGTACCATGTGAGTGCTGTGCGATTTTTATGCTGACCCCGGCAATGGAGGAGATGGAGAAATTCATCAGGAACATGTTGTAGATTGTTTACTGCAGAGATAATTTTACCTCCAACAGCGACTCCATCAGTTTGAGTCTGTGTTCTGCATGTTTGATCACAAATGACTAAGAGGGAAAAGTTTTTTTCTACTTATTAAGTGGCTTGTGCTGAAGTAAAACAACACTTTCTCCTTTAGTTTAACTCAACTGTATATTTTTGTTAGGAAAAAGGACAACAAGTAAACTGACCATAAATGTCCAGTATAGTAAATAATGTATTAAAGTATAAATGTACTTTATTGAAAATCAGGAAGGCAACAAATGGGTATACAAAAATACACGAGTGTACACCCAGAACAATATATCACAATAGGGACTCATATTTCCATAATATATAATACAATGCTAATAGATGTATTGAACCATACATTATTATTATTATTATTATTATAGCGCCTCTTATTCCATGGTGCTTTCCATGTCAAAAGGGGTGTACATAATTCGAGTACAGTAATCTTAAACAATAGATTGGGGACCACCCTCACCCAACATGCGTTTCATGTTTACTGTTTCATCTGCCTTCATGAGACTTACAATTATATTTGATGACTTCAGTAAATCAGCAATCATTTTGTCTGTCTTGATTCACTTTGGTAGATGGAGTCCATTTTTTATAAATGTAAATATTATCATTTATACATATCTTTCTAGTATCTGCTTTATTTCATGTCATATAGCATTGTTTCCATTGCTAATTACTTTTTTCCGCCTTTCACATTTTAGAATTCTGGCAAATCTTCAGTCAGAATTTGTGTTTCCTGTATTGTGGTTAAATGAGGTAAGCATGTGAAGACTTTCTACTTGGAAAAAAATTGCCTAGTGCATTTATTTCTAAAAGTCTAAATAATACTCACCCTTGAAAGAAACAGTAAAAATTCTATGCAGCCAAGTTTTATGTATTTATATAGTTCTTGAAACCCTGGAGGAAAACTAATATGGTAAAGCTGCCTATCTGTGGAGCAATTGCATGAGGAATTATTTTACTATTTCTAATTGCAACCATACACATTGGATCAACATCGGCCGAACCCAGCCTACAGTCTAACATGTAGGGAGCCTCCAACAGATGAATAGCGATCCTTTTGCGCTCTAGAAATAAGTCGCCCGAGAGATTACGGCGCCCTAGGCGAAACTATTTTGTTGCGCCCCTACTATTAAGTATACGTATTTTTTTCTCTCGGGTGCCCCCTTAGTGTAGTGTGTGCATTTTTGGTTGTTTGCTTTGCCAACATTTGAAAACTTAGGAGCAAAATAAACGCGCGTGATCAAACACCTGTCAGCAGATGATGCAAATGACTCACGTCCGTAGTTTAGCACCTCCTTTCCGTGCATAAATTGAAGCTCAACAGTTTTTCTTTTAAATTTATGGTAAAAAAATGTATGTACACTTTTCTTTCCATCCCTAAAACTTTTTGCCTTTTGAAAAGATTTTTTATAATTTTTTCTAATTTTTCTCTGGCGCCCCCTTAGGGTCGGCACCCTAGGCGGCCGCCTAGTTCGCCTATACGTTCAGGCCGGCCCTGGTCGCCACTAGAGATGTCAGGCAGAGGGTGGATCATAGAGAGCACAGAAGCACTCAGCAGAGAAAGTTCTCCTGGGTATGAAACCATTATTCAGCTTACAGCAATCTAAGGTCTGAGGGTGGCTTATGAAAGTTGAAAGATAAGCCCTATGGGAACAGAAATGTAGGTTGTCAGCAGCCTTAACACGCAAGGTTATATCTAAAGCTGGTCATGCACGTGAGATTGCTCTCTCTTGACACCCCCACATGCAAAAAGAGGGAAGAGAACTGCTGCTAGTCATCATGATCATCAGGTTATCTCCCATGAAAGCAAAAGGTTCAGACTTTTAAATTTCTACTGACCTAATGAAAAGGCTCCTCCATACACATTAAATGGTCAGCCACTCCTGCCGATATCATTATTTGGTTGATTTTAATCTCATATATATGGAACCTTAAGAATCAACTTAATTTTAATACCATTTTATTGAAGAACATTTTTAAGGGTATGCACATTATTAAATGTGGTGGAATATTTATAGCATAAGCTAGAACACGGTGACTCGTGGGGGCTTAATCTTATCCAGAGAGCAAAGAGATTCTGCATTTTTCCTACCCAGCGGTGTTTCCAATCATTTGCTACGCAGGAAGGTGCATTACCGCTCTATTAGGCCGGAGTCACACTGGCGACAAAATCGGACGACTGCAATGCGATGAAATATCGCATTGCAGTCGGACCTATGTTAATCTACGGAGCAGCTCCCAGTATCAGATTTTTTGTGGTCCGTTTTAAACGTCCGTGTACAATCGCAGCATGCTGCGATTGTCACCGATTGTGGGTCGACTATCGCCAATGCAAGTCTATGGGAGCGATGAAAAATCTGATTACAAACGGACCACACTGTGTGACTTGCGATGAAATCGCATCGGTGTCCTTTAGAAAAGCCGGCAATTCATCCCCGGCTATACTGTAAAATCACACTGACAGCTTTAATAAAGACTAGAAAGAATAGATATACACACATAGAACACATATATATATATATATATATATATATACATGTCATTGTGACATGTACATATACATATATTTATAGTTACTAGACTTCTACATACTGTAATAGCCGCTAATTCAATTGCCGGGTTTTGTGAAATCACAGAAGCCGACATGAAATGATACATTGTTTCCACACATTTAACCATGTAATTTCATGTATTTTTATATATGTTTGAAACATACAATTACATGAGTGTATTTGTGCAAAATTTCAGACATGTAGGGGTTAATTAAAGGTGTAATTTCGTTGAAAAAAAATGCGTGGGCTCCCGCTGTATTTTCTCCACCAGACAGACAAAGCAAAGCGAGTGGGGGCAGATAATAATAGCCCAGGGAGGGTGCATTTTTTTGTGCCCCCCCTGGCTACTAACATCTGCCCCCAGACACCCCAGAAAGGGCAAATCTATAATTAGATTCGCCCTTTCTGGCACTTTGCCCGTCTATTCCCATTGCCCTGTAGCGGTGGCGAATGGGTTAATCTCACCTTACTGTCACCTTGCAATTGAAAGGTGACCTTAAGGCAGGTTAATGATTGATAGCTGTCAATTAGACAACTATCAATTATTAATCCTATTGAAGTAAATAAAAAAACACACACACTTTAAGAATAAATCATTTTAATGAAATAAAAACACATTTTTTTGACCATATTTTATTTTACACTTAATCCGTGCGAAGCCATTGATCTCCTAAAATAAAGAAAAAGAAATAAAACAACATTATTCTTACCTATTCCGCCGATCTGTCACGTCCCACGCTGTAATCCTTCACAAAGGGTTAACTAGCTTTGAGCCAAGCAGTGCAAGTAATCCTGCATGCTCAGCTCAAAGCTCATGAATGAATAAGTTCCTCTCCTGGCGACAGGAGAGGATGTGTTTCATGAATGAAGCTTAATTGATTGTGTCCACTTTCCCTTTAGGTCAGGTCACTAAAGTTAAATTGGCAATAAATCAATTAAGCTCCATTCATGAATCTATTCCTCTACTTTCGCTGGGAGAGGAACTTATTCATTCAGGGGAATACAGGTCTGAGACAGCATTATTAGCTCTCTGCGACCTGTAACCTGTTAACCCTTTCTGATGGATTACACCGTGGGACCTGACTGTACATCGGATTGGTAAGTATAATTTTGCTTTTTTATTTTATTTTTATTACAGGAAATGGTTTTAGCAGGTAAATAAAATATGGTCAAAAACTGTGTGATTATTTAATTAAACTTATTTTTATTAAACTGTGTGTGTTTGATTTTTCTTTCATACAATAGGATTAATAATTGATAGTTGTCTAATTGACAGCTATCAATTATTAACCTGGCTTAAAGTGACCTTTCAATTGCAAGGTCATTTTAACCCCTTATTAACCCATTCGCCACCGCTACAGGGCAATGGGAATAGACGGGCAAAGTGCCAGAAAGGGCGAATCTAATTATAGATTTGCCCTTTCTGGGGTGTCTGGGGGCAGATGTTAGTAGCCAGGGGGGCACAAAAAAAATGTACCCTCCCTAGGCTGTTATTATCTGCCCCCACTCGCTTTGCTTTGTCTGTCTGGTGGAGAAAATACAGCGGGAGCCCACGCATTTTTTTCCAACGAATTTACACCTTTAATTAACCCCTACATGTCTGAAATTTAGCACACATATACTCATGTAATTGTATGTTTCAAACATATATAAAAATACATGAAATTACATGGTTAAATGTGTGGAAACAATGTATCATTTCATGTCGGCTTCTGTGATTTCACTGAAGCCGGCAATTGAATTAGCGGCTATAACAGTATGTAGAAGTGTAAGAACTATAAATATATGTATATATATGTCACAATGACATATATATATATATATATATATATATATATATATGTGCTCTATGTGTATATATCTATCTCTTTTTTTTGCCATTTAAATACTATTCTTTTGGATCCATTATATGTCAGTTTTGCAAGCCTGCGAGAAAATCTCGCAAGTCGGATGAAAATCGGATGTTACAAGGTACACACACATGCGATTAAATCGCATCTTTGAAGGAAAATCGGATGCCAGAAGGATGTGTGATGTTTTTATTTTGATCCGATTGTCGACCGTCTAAAACGGACCGATTTTTTGTGGTTGTGTGTGACTCCGGCCTTACAGTGAATCTAGCCATGTTTTTGTTCCACGCAGAGTGTGTCCTGGATTCTTTCTAGGCGGGAAAAATCAAAGGAGGATACCCCTTTCTTCAAAGGAGTGGTTCAGGCTACACATAATTAGATCTCCATCAATAAGAAAGGAATCGCATAAACTTGCAATACACTACCACATACTTTAGTGAGAACCCCCGTTACTGCTTACTTGACACGCTAACTGAATCGAGGGTCCTGTGCTTTTATTATTTCTGAATTTAAAGAGAAAGTGTCAGGCACTAAATTTAAGATTTAATACTTGGATTTAAATAAACTGGCTCTAAATAATGTGTCTGACTTTTTTCATACTGTAGCTGTTAATTCTTTACTTAAAAAAAACTTCCCACATTGGATGACCACGCATTCTTCCTATATTTCCAGTATAAGCCGTACACCAGGGATTGAGTGCCTTGCAGTAGCTGAAATGAAGTGGAGTCCATTATCAGAGTAATGTAATAGATTTTTTGAGTCTTCACAAAGTGATTGTGTACAGCCTCTCCTCCAGAGACTAGGGAGTTGCATACTAAAGGTACTGCCACACTAAGCGATCTCGCTAGCGATCACGATAACGACGCAAGCTAACGAGATCGTTGGTGTGATCGCTTTTAGGTCGCTAGTAGCTGCCAAACAGGAGATCTCATAAACGACTCATCAGCGGTCAGCGATCTGTTTAACGACTTTGGCGGTCGTTAGGATGTCATTAGCATGTACTGAGCGCAACCTTTTCCACGCCCCTCAGAACAGATTGGTGGTCACTGTATATGTTTTATAATTTTATATGTGTTATGAAAGACGACGTATAGCGCTCCCTTTCATTGTTCTCGAGCGCTTCTGAATCATAGGAATTTCCAGCATCGCTCCTGCTCTCTGCGTCCTGCTAGCCTGCTTTGCAGCTACTGCGATCCACTCTGTGACGCAAAAGAAAACCTAGTCCCGCCTGGCTGCTTCTGCAGCTACTGCGATCCACTCTGTGATGCTAAAAAAAACCTAGTCCCGCCTGCGCCGCTGTCATATGCGTCACCAACGAGGTCGCTCGTCGTTCGTAAAAAGGTGTCAAACACAGCGATATAGGCTCACCAGCGGGACGCCAACGATCAAAAAACGGTCCAGAACGTTCGTGAACGATCAGCGACATCACAGCAGGGGCCACATCGCTGCTACATGCCACACACAGCGACGTCGCTAACAAGATCGCTAAATAGTGACGTAGTAGCGATGTCGTTAGCGATCTCGTTAGCGATCTCGCTTAGTGTGGCATACCCTATAGTCTTACCTGGGTATATAGTTTATAGTGTTGCTATCCTCCCTTATCTGGTCCTTGAGCAATACAATAAAGTTATTGTTAACTCACCCAACCTATAACATTTATGATGATGCTCCTCATCCTGTGTCTGTATGTACAGAGAACATGAAGTATTATTATTTATTATTACAGGTCCTTCTCAAAAAATTAGCATATAGTGCTAAATTTCATTATTTTCCATAATGTAATGATTACAATTAAACTTTCATATATTTTAGATTCATTACACACCAACTGAAATTTGTCAGGTCTTTTATTGTTTTAATACTGATGATTTTGGCATACAACTCCTGATAACCCAAAAAACCTGTCTCAAAAAATTAGCATATCAAGAAAAGGTTCTCTAAACGACCTATTACCCTAATCTTCTGAATCAACTAATTTAGGCCTCTTTCACACATCCGGCGGGCGCCTGGAGGCGCCCCCGGCATTTTGCCGCAGCGCCGCATGTGAAAAGCTTTCACACTTCCGGCGCCCAAAATGCGTTTTTTTGCCGGATGGTTTCTGATGCTTGGAGAGATAAGAGACCATCCGGCAAAAAAAAAAAAAAACGTTACATGCAGCGTTTTGTCCGGCCGCCGCAATGTACATTTGCGCCACATCCGGACAAAACCGCATGCAACGCATTGACATGCGGCGCCATCCGGCGCTAATGCATGTCAATGCAAAAAAAGCCGCATGCGGCGCATCAGATTTTCAGATGCGGCGCTGCGGGAAAATGCCGGGGGCACCGCAAGGCGCCCGCCGGATGTGTGAAAGAGGCCTAACTCTAAACACATGCAAAAGATTCCTGAGGCTTTTAAAAACTCCCTGCCTGGTTCATTACTCAAAACCCACATCATGGGTAAGACTAGCGACCTGACTGATGTCAAGAAGGCCATCATTGACACCCTCAAGCAAGAGGGTAAGACCCAGAAAGAAATTTCTCAACAAATAGGCTGTTCCCAGAGTGCTGTATCAAGGCACCTCAATCGGAAGTCTGTTGGAAGGAAACAATGTGGCAGAAAATGCTGTACAACGAGAAGAGGTGACCGGACCCTGAGGAAGATTGTGGAGAAGGACCGATTCCAGACCTTGGGGGACCTGAGGAAGCAGTGGACTGAGTCTGGTGTAGAAACATCCAGAGCCACCGTGCACAGGCGTGTGCAGGAAATGGGCTACAGGTGCCGCATTCCCTAGGTAAAGCCACTTTTGAACCATAAACAGCGGCAGAAGCGCCTGACCTGGGCTACAGAGAAGCAGCACTGGACTGTTGCTAAGTGGTTCCAAGTACTTTTTTCTGATGAAAGCAAATTTTGCATGTCATTCGGAAATCAAGGTGCCAGAGTCTGGAGGAAGACTGGGGAGAAGGAAATGCCAAAATGCCTGAAGTCCAGTGTCAAGTACCCACAGTCAGTGATGGTGTGGGGTGCCATGTCAGCTGCTGGTGTTGGTCCACTGTGTTTCATCAAGGGCAGGGTCAATGCAGCTAGCTATCAGGAGATTTTGGAGCACTTCATGCTACCATCAGCTGAAATGCTTTATGGAGATGAAGATTTCATTTTTCAGCACGACCTGGCACCTGCTCACAGTGCCAAAACCACTGGTAAATGGTTTACTGACCATGGTATTACTGTGCTCAATTGGCCTGCCAACTCTCCTGACCTGAACCCCATAGAGAATCTGTGGGATATTGTGAAGAGAAAGTTGAGAGACGCAAGACCCAACACTCTGGATGAGCTTAAGGCCGCTATCGAAGCATCCTGGGCCTCCATAACACCTCAGCAGTGTCACAGGCTGATTGCCTCCAAGGTTCACCTTCCAACAAGACAGTGACCCAAGCACACAGCTAAAATAGCAAAGGAGTGGTTTCAGAGCAACTCTGTGACCATTCTTGACTGGCCCAGCCAGAGCCCTGACCTAAACCCAATTGAGCATATCTGGAGAGACCTGAAAATGGCTGTTCACCAACGTTCACCATCCAACCCGATGGAACTTAAGAGGATCTGCAAGGAAGAATGGCAGAGGATCCCAAAATCCAGGTGTGAAAAACTTGTTGCATCATTCCCAAGAAGACTCATGGCTGTACTAGCTCAAAAGGGTGCTTCTACTCAATACTGAGCAAAGGGTCTGAATACTTATGCCCATGTGATATTTCAGGTTTTCTTTTTTTAATAAATTTGCAAAAATTTCTACATTTCTGTTTTTTTTTTCAGTAAATATGGTATGCAGAGTGTACATTAATGAGAAAAAAAATTTTTTTTGCATTTACCAAATGGCTGCAATGAAACAAAGAGTGAAAAATTTAAACCACTGTATCTATTATCTATCTATCTTTCTATCTATCTCTTATCTATCTATATTCTCTTTATCTATGCTGTGTCTTATCTATCTCTTCTATCTCTTATGTAATTTTTTTTTTACAGTAAATAGATATCAGTTGTTTAAAGCTGTCTAAAATTCACTACAGGAACATGTCTTTGCTTTGCTTTCTTCCAGACTGCCATGATTGGTGACGATTCGGCAAATACATTTAAATCCAGTGTAACTACTCCAATGAATGCCTTAAAGATTGTACAGATCTTATTTCTATGCCTTGGGGGAGTGATATTCCTTGCCTGCTCCATAACACTTTCTGTCAAAAGCTGTAGAGGAAAGTGAGTATAAAGTTATGTTACCGTCTTACAAATTTGTCTGGATTGTAATAATAATGATAATAATGATTCCAAACATAAATTGATTTAGGAGGTGTAACCAGCTGCTTTTGTGGGGTCAGGATGGATAACATTGTGAGATAAAAGAAGGGTATTTTCTCTGCTTTTCTATGGCCAATATAGCTAAACCTAAGGGTTCATGTTGATGAACCAAATATTGGCACTAAAAGACCACCATCGCTAAACTTTTACCAATCAGCAGTCATTTAATAGCCTGCTTAGATTGTTCAGTACAAATAAGCTGCCATTGTTCTTGGCCTCACGAGCCCTGTTACACAGAACAATGTGCTGGCGAAAACAATGATTTTTAACCACTTACAGACATCTGCCTGACATGTACAGCGCAATCGATAGCAGGTGTATGTAGTGAGCTCACGTGGTCATCCTGATCAACACCCAGCAGATAATAGCTGTGAATCACGGCATGGACCTGCTTGGAGCAGCCGGAGGTGAGGACTGGATCCCTTGACTGTTAACCTGTTAAATGCCACTTTCTGACAGCGTGACAGCGGCATTAACAGTGCACCGTCATTCTGTAACCTGATTACAGGGCACCAATGAGTCGATATGAGCTGTTGAAGACCTGTACTTATCATGGAGGTCCTTTGAAACCCGGCCCATAGCTAATCTTCAAAAGGAGACTTGACATGCTAAAAAGGACATGTTCCCTTTAATGTAGAACCTCTTAGATATTTGTCTAATTCTACACATGTAGCTATCTATTACTACTCTTTTCAGTTATACACACATGGTCAAAATTGTTGGTACCTCTCGTTTAATGACAGAAAAACCCACAATAGTCACAGAAATAACTAGAATCTGACAAAAGTAATAATAAATCAAAAATCTATGAAAATGAACAAATGAAAGTCAGACATTGCTTTTCAACCAAGCTTCCACAGAATTTAACCCCTTCACCCCCAAGGGTGGTTTGCACTTTAATTTTTACAATTCTAACCACTGTCTATTTATGAGGCTATAACTCTGGAACGCTTCAACGGATCTTCACGATTCTGAGATTGTTTTCTTGTGACATATTGTACTTCACGTTAGTGGTAAAATTTCTTCAATATAACCTGCGTTTATTTTTGAAAAAAATGCAAATATGGCAAAAATTTTAAAAAATTTGCAATTTTCAAACTTTGAATTTTTATTCCCTTAAAACAGAGAAATATGTCACACAAAATAGTTAAGAAATAACATTTCCCACATGTCTACTTTACATCAGCACAATTTTGGAACCAAAATTTTTTTTTGGTAGGGTTAAAAGTTGACCAGCGATTTCTCATTTTTACAACAAAATTTGCAAAGCCATTTTTTTAGGGACCACCTCACATTTGAAGTCACTTTGAGGGGTCTATATGGCAGAAAATACCCAAAAGTGACAACATTCTAAAAACTGCACCCCTCAAGGTACTCAAAACCACATTCAAGAAGTTTATTAACCCTTCAGGTGCTTCACAGGAACTGAAACAACGTGGAAGGAAAAAATGAATATTTAACTTTTTAGTCACAAAAATGATTTTTTACAAACTTTTTTTTATTTTCACAAGGGTAAAAGGAGAAAATGGACAGATAAAGTTTTTGTGCAATTTCTCCTGAGTACGCCGATACCCCACATGTGGGGGAAACCACTGTTTGGGCACACGGCAGAGCTCGTAAGGGAAGGAGCGCCGTTTGACTTTTTCAAACCAAAATTGGCTGGAATTGAGATTGGACTCCATGTCGCGTTTGGAGAGCCTCTGATGTGCCTAAAAGTTGTTGTCCAATTTGTTCTGGGTACGCTGATACCCCATATGTGGGGGTGGGAAACTGTTTGGGCGCACGGCAGGGCTTGGAAAGGAAGTAATAACGTTTGGGAATGCAGACGTTGATGGGGGTCATGTTCCGTTTGCAGTGCCCCAGATGAGCCTAAACAGTGGAAACCCCCCATAAGTGACACCCTTTTGGGAAATAGACCCCACAAGGAACTTAGCTAGATGTGTGGTGAGCACTTTGAACCCCGAAGTGCTTCACAAAAGTTTAAAACGTACAGCCGTAAAAATAAAAAATCTTTTTTTTTACAAAAATGATTTTTTCGCCCACAATATTTTATTTTCACAAGGGTAACAGGAGAAATTGGACCCAAAAGTTGTTGTCCAATTTGTCCTGAGTATGCTGATACCCAATATGTGGGAGAAAACTACTGTAAGGGCACACGTCGGGGCTCGGAAGGGAAGTAGTGACGTTTTGGATTGCAGACTTTGATGGAATGGTCTGCGGGCGTCATGTCACCTTTGGAGAGCCCCTGATGTGCCTAAACAGTGAAAAACCCCAATAAGTGACCCCATTTTGGAAAATAGACCCCACAAGGAACTTATCTAGATGTGTGGTGAGCCCTATGAAGCCCCAAGTGATTCACAGAAGTTTATAACGTACAGCCGTAAAAACAAACAATCTTTTTTTTTTACAAAAATGATTTTTTCGCCCCCAATTTTTTATTTTCCCAAGGGTAACAGAAGAAATTGGACCCCGAGTTATTGTGTAATTTGTCCTGAGTATGCTGATACCCCATATGTGGGGGTAAACTACTGTTTGGGCGCATGGCAGAGCTCAGAAGTGAAGGAGCACAGTTTGACTTTTTCAACGCAGAATTGGCTGGAATTGAGACCAGACGCCATGTCACATTTGGAGAGCCCCTGATGTGCCTAAATTGCAGAAACCCCCCAATTCTAACTCCAACCCTAACCCTAACACACCCCTATCCCTATTCCCAACCCTAACCATAACCCTAACCACAAACCTAACCCTAACACACCCCTAACCCTTATCCCAACCCTAACCCTAATCCTAACTTTAGGCGCAACCCTAACCCTAACTTTAGGCGCAAACCTAACCCTAACCCTAATGGGAAAATGGAAATAAATACATTTTTTTAATTTTATTATTTTTCCCTAACTAAGGGGGTGATAAAGGGGGTTTGATTTACTATTTATAGCGGGTTTTTATGATTGGCAGCTGTCACGCTAAAAGACGCTTTTTATTGCAAAAAATAGTTTTTGCATCACCACATTTTGAGAGCTATAATTTTTGCATATTTTGGCCCACAGAGTCATGTGAGGTCTTATTTTTTGCGGTACGAGTTGACGTTTTTATTGGTACCCTTTTTGAGCACGTGACATTTTTTGATAGCTTTTTATTTCGATTTTTGGGAGGTTAGAATGAACAAAAATCAGCAATTCATGAATTTCTTTTGGGGGGGCGTTTATACCGTTCCGCGTGTGGTAAAATTGATAAAGCAGTATTATTCTTCTGGTCAGTACGATTACGGCGATACCTAATTTATATAATTTTTTTAGGTTTTGGCGCTTTTATGCAATAAAAACAATTTTATATAAAAAATAATTATTTTTGCATCGCTTTATTCTGCGAGCTATAACTTTTTAATTTTTTCGCTGATGATGCTGTGTGGCAGCTCATTTTTGCGGGACAAGATGACGTTTTCAGCGGTACCATGTTTATTTATATCGATCTTTTTGATCATGTGTTATTCCACTTTTTGTTCGGCGGTATGATGATAAATCATTGTTTTTTTGCTTTTTTTTAAGGGGTTCACTAAAGGGGTTAACTAGTGGGACAGTTTTATAGGGGGAGTTGTTACGGACGTGGCGATACCAAATATGTGTACTTTTATTATTTTGTTTTTTTTATTTACGGGAAGAAATGAATTTATTGGGGAATATTTTTTTTTTCCTTTAGTTTGAAATTTTTTTTTTTACACTTGTGATTTTTATTTTTTTAACTTTTTTACTTTGTCCCAGGGTGGGACATCACTGTATTTTATCAGATCGCTGGTGTGACAGAGTGCACAGCACTCTGTCACACCAGCGATCGCTCTGGCAGTGCTGCAGGCTGCTCTCAGCAGGCACTGAGGAAGCCGCGGTCACATCGCGCTGTTCTGAGGGTCTCAGGGGAGCGCGCAGGGAGCCCCCTCCCTGCGCGATACTCCCCTGTGCCCCCGGTACACCGCGATCATGTTCATGATCATGATCGCGGTGTGCCAGGGGTTAATGTGCCGGGAGCTTTCCATGACTGCTCCTGGCACGTAGTGCCGGGTGTCAGCTGTGATAATCAGCTGACACCCGGCTGCGATCAGCTGATCGCCTTGGACGTACTATACCGTCACGGGTTTTATGGACGGGATAGTACGTCCAATGGCAGAGAGGGGTTAAAAAAATAAAACTCATGAAATAGCCCTGGACAGAAATGATGGTACCCTTAAATTAATATATTGTTGCACAACCTTTTGAGGCAATCACTGCAATCAAATGATTCCATCTCATCTCATGTGACCACTGCAGCCTGGGATTCCATCTCATCTCATGTGACCACTGCAGCCTGTGATTCCATCTAATCTCATTTGACCACTGCAGCCTGGGATTACATCTCATCCCATGTGACCACTGCAGCCTGTGATTACATCTCATCCCATGTGGTCAATGCAGCCTGTGATTACATCTCATCCCATGTAACCACTGCAGCCTGTGATTACATCTAATCCATACCTCCCAACTTTTGAAGATGGGAAAGAGGGACGGCAAATTTTAGGCCACGCCCATGGCCACACCCATTTCACAACTAATCACACCCATGTCCACACCCCAACTACACCCATTTAGCCCTGCTGATCACATTGACTGGTACTGAGGGCACAGTGGCTGGCATTATGGGATCAGTGGCTGGTACTGTGGGCACACTGACTGGTACTGAGGAAAAGAAAGAGCAGAGTTTTAAAGTGCTCCTCGGGGCTCCGCCGTGTACTCCTGTGTCCACGGGGAAAGTAAGCTGCCAGCCGGGACAGCGGGGCAGACCCTCTCTCAAAATCGGGACTGTTGGGAGGTATGAATGCTCCCCACCATACACCTTGTACACACACGGCTCCGTACACCTCGCGCACACATGGCTCCGCTCCGTACACCTCGTGCACACACGGTTCCACTCCGTACACCTCGCACACATGGCTCTGCTACATCCACACTGTAAATCCCTCCTGCTCCTTCAAAATTGGGACTGTCCCGCTAGTTCTGTGGCAGTTGGGAAGTATGAATGCTCCCCGCCATACACCTTGTACACGCACGGCTCCGCACACCTCATACACACACGGTTCCCCTCTGTACTCCTCGCGCACACACGGCTCCGCTCCATACTCCATACACGGCTCCACTCCGTACACCTCGCGCACACACGGCTCCACTCCGTACACCTCGCGCACACATGGCTCCACTCAGTACACACACGGCTTCACTCCGTAAACCTCGTACATACGCAGCGACGCTCCGTAAACCTTGTACACATGTGGCTTTGCACCATACACCTCGTACACATGCAGTTCCGCTCCGTACACCTCGTACACATGCGGTTCCGCTCCGTACACCTCGTACACACGCGGTTACGCTCCATACACACGCGGCTCCACTTCTCTACATCCCGTACACACACGGCTCTGCTCCGCTCCGTACACACACGGCTCAGCTCCTCTCCGTACACACACGGCTCAAGCACGGAGCCCTGTGTGTACGGAGATGAGCGGCTCAGCTCCGTACACACACTGCACTGCTACAGCCACCTCGTACACACACAGCTCTGCTCCATACACCTCGCACACACACGGCTCCGCTCCGTACACCTCGTACACACACGGCTCTGCTCCGTACACCTCGTACACACACGGCTCCGCTCCGTACACCTCGTACACACACGGCTCCGCTCCGTACACCTCGTACACACACGGCTAGGCTCCATACACTTTTCACACACGGCTCCGCTCTATACACCTCATACACACCCGGCTCTGCTCCATACACCTCGTACACACACGGCTCTGCTCCGTATACCTCGTACACACACGGCTACGCTCCATACACTTTTCACACACGGCTCCGCTCCGTACACCTCATACACACGGCTCTGCTACATCCACACTGTAAATCCCTCCTGACCCCTCACATAAACTTACCTTCAGCTAGCACCATGACAACCAGCACAGCAGACTTGCACAGGAGGAGCCTGACAATGTGACACCCAACTCCTCCCCTCCTGTGACCTCATCACAGGTCCTGTGTGCACAGAGTAGGAAAGCTCAGCAGGTCATTGCTCTGCTGTGAGAAGCTAAAGTGCAGCGCTGGAAGGCAACTATAGGGTGTATGGGGGGCGTGGCGGCTCAGCTCACTGCGGGACACATAGTGTCCCGCCGGGACAGCGGGAGGAGGGGGTCAGAATCGGGACTGTCCCGGTCAATCCGGGATGGTTGGGAGGTATGCTAATCTCATTTGACCACTGCAGCCTGGGATTACAGTCATGGCCAAAAGTTTTGAGAATGACACAAATATTATACTTTCACATGATCTGCTGCCCTCTGGTTTTTATGTGTGTGTTTGACAGATGTTTTTATCACAGACAGAAATATAATTGCAAACATATGAGTAACAAAAGCTTATATTGACAGTTAGAATGAGTTAATACAGCAAGTCAATATTTGCAGTGTTGACCCTTCTTCTTCAGGACCTCTGCAATTCTCCCTGGCATGCTCTCAATCAACTTCTGGACCAAATCCTGACTGATAGCAGTCCATTCTTGCACAATCAATGCTTTCATTTTGTCAGAATTTTTAGGTTTTTGTTTGTCCACCCGTCTCTTGATGATTGACCACAAGTTCTCAATGGGATTAAGATCTGGGGAGTTTCCAGGTCATGGACCCAAAATCTCTGTTTTGTTCCCTTAGCCATTTAGTTATCACCTTTGCTTTATGGCAAGGTGCTCCATCATGCTGAAAAAGGCATTGTTTATCGCCAAACTGCTCTTGGAGGGTTGGGAGAAGTTGCTCTTGGAGGACATTCTGGTACCATTCTTTATTCATGGCTGTGTTTTTAGGCAAGACTGTGAGAGAGCCGATTCCCTTGGCTGAGAAGCAACCCCACACATGAATGGTTTCAGGATGATTAACAGTTGGCATGAGACAAGACTGGTGGTAGCGCTCACCTTGTCTTCTCCGAATGAGGCGTTTTCCTGATGTCCCAAACAATCGAAAAGGGGATTCATCAGAGAAAATAACTTTACCCCTGTCCTCAGCAGTCCACTGCCTGTACCTTTTGCAGAATATCAGTCTGTCCATGATGTTTTTTCTGGAGAGAAGCGGCTTCTTTGCTGCCCTCCTTGAGACCAGGCCTTGCTCCAAGAGTCTCTGCCTCACAGTGCGTGCAAATGCACTCACACCTGCCTGCTGCCATTCCTAAGCAAGCTCTGCACTGCCGGTAGCCCGATCCCGCAGCTGAAACATTTTTAAGAGACGGTCCTGGCGCTTGCTGGTCTTTCTTGGGTGCCCTGGAGCCTTTTTGGCAACAATGGAACCTCTCTCCTTGAAGTTCTTGATGATGCCATAGATTGTTGACTGAGGTGCAATCTTTGTAGCTGCGATACTCTTCCCTGTTAGGCCATTTTTGTGCATTGCAATGATGACTGCACGTGTTTCTTTATTGATAACCATGGTTAACAGAAGAGAAACAATGATGCCAAGCACCAGCCTCCTTTTAAAGTGTCCAGTGGTGTCATTCTTACTTAATCATGACAGATTGATCTCCAGCCATGTCCTCATCAACACCCACACCTGTGTTAATGGAGCAATCACTAAAAAGAGGTTAGCTGGTCCTTTTAAGGCAGGGCTGCAATGATGTTGAAATGTGTTTTGGGGGATAAAGTTCATTTTCTAGCCAAATATTGACTTTGCAAGTAATTGCTGTTAAACTGATCACTCTTTATAACATTCTGGAGTATATGCAAATTGCCATTAGAAAAAGTGAAGCAGTAGACTTTGTAAAAATTAATATTTGTGTCATTCTCAAAACTTTTGGCCATGACTGTACATCTCATCTCATGTGACCACTGCAGCCTGGGATTACATCTCATTTCATGTGACCACTGCAGCCTGTGATTACATCTCATCCCATGTGGCCAATGCAGCCTGTGATTACATCTCATCCCATGTGGCCAATGCAGCCTGTGATTACATCTCATCCCATGTGGCCAATGCAGCCTGTGAGTACATCTCACCCCATGTGACCACTGCAGCCAATGATAACATCTCATGTGACCACTGCAGACAATGATTACATCTCATGTGACCAATGCAGCCAATGATTACATCTCATCCCATGTGGCCAATGCAGCCTGTGAGTACATCTCACCCCATGTGACCACTGCAGCCAATGATAACATCTCATGTGACCACTGCAGCCAATGATTACATCTCATGTGACCACTGCAGCCAATGATTACATCTCATCCCATGTGGCCAATGCAGCCTGTGATTACATCTCATCCATGTGACCACTGCAGCCAATGATTACATCTCTCTCATCCCTTGTGAACACTGAAGCCTGTGATTACATCTCATCCCATGTGACCACTGCAGTCTGTGATTACATCTCATCCCATGTGACCACTGCAGTCTGTGATTACATCTCATCCCATGTGACCACTGCAGCCTGTGATTACATCTCATCCCTTGTGAACACTGCAGCCTGTGATTACATCTCATCCCATGTGACCACTGCTGCCAATGATTACATCTCATGTGACCACTGCAGCCAATGATTACATCTCTCTCATCCCTTGTGAACACTGAAGGCTGTGATTACATCTCATCTCATGTGACCACTGCAGCCTGTGATCACATCTCATCCCATGTGACCACTGCAGCCTGTGATTACATCTCATCCCATGTGACCACTGTAGCCTGTGATTACATCTCATCCCATGTGACCACTGCAGTCTGTGATTACATCTCATCCCATGTGACCACTGCAGTCTGTGATTACATCTCATCCCATGTGACCACTGCAGCCTGTGATTACATCTCATCCCATGTGACCACTGCAGCCTGTGATTACATCTCATCCCATGTGACCACTGCAGTCTGTGATTACATCTCATCCCATGTGACCACTGCAGCCTGTGATTACATCTCATCCCATGTGACCACTGTAGCCTGTGATTACATCTCATCCCATGTGACCACTGCAGCCAATGATTACATCTCATGTGACCACTGCAGCCTGTGATTACATCTCATCCCATGTGACCACTGCAGTCTGTGATTACATCTCATCCCATGTGACCACTGCAGCCTGTGATTACATCTCATCCCATGTGACCACTGTAGCCTGTGATTACATCTCATCCCATGTGACCACTGCAGCCAATGATTACATCTCATGTGACCACTGCAGCCTGTGATTACATCTCATCCCATGTGACCACTGTAGCCTGTGATTACATCTCATCCCATGTGACCACTGCAGCCAATGATTACATCTCATGTGACCACTGCAGCCTGTGATTACATCTCATCCCATGTGACCACTGTAGCCTGTGATTACATCTCATCCCATGTGGCCCCTGCAGCCTGTGATTGCATCTAATCTCATGTGACCACTGCAGCCTGTGATTACATCTCATCCCATGTGGCCACTACCATCTGTGATTGGCTGTAAAAGTCATATGGAACTAGACATCATCATTGAAGGCTGCATTGTACAGTGACCAGGCAAGGGATCCACAAAGTGCTAGGGGGATGTATGTTTTTTATCATTTTAAACTTTGTTATTTATTTATAAAATCCCCATCAAAATTTCCATGTGGATTTTTTTCAAGATTTTTTTTTTACATCATATGGATGTGAACATACCTTAATTGGGGGGATATAGGACATTTGTAGGTGTTGTTAAAGAATGTATGAGAATTAAGAAGGAATTACAAGGTCAAATTCATCAAGAAATTACCTTTTTAGCTGACAAAAAATTACACTTGTTTAGTCCAGACTAGGTTCTCACCACATTTGGAGTATACAAGGTTATAGACTACTGAAGTATGAGTCTAACGTGGTCTTAAAAGATACTTACCGTAATTAGATATGGGCCAGAAAAGTAAATGGGGACATACTGTATGTTCGGGTAGATGAATGCAGTTGTATATCAGGTGCTTACATTCAGTAGATCATTTCAGTAAGTGTGGTGTGAATCTCATGTTCCTGAGCTTTCTACAGGAAAATATTGGCATAATAGTTGTAGCTTATATAATCTCTATAGCAACAAATTCTCTCCTCTTTTGCCATATATCTACCCTGGCATAATATATTTAGAGGCAATGTAGGACTGATACATTATTTGGCTCTTGGGCCAAATACAGTTTTCACTCTTTGCATACTGTATATATATTTAATTTTACAGTGCAGATAAAATGTTCTCTCTGTTTTTAAACATTAAAGAAGCAAAATTTGTATCCTCTTTATATACAGTTCCTTGCAAAAGTATTCGGCCCCATGGAACTTTTCAACCTTTTCCCACATATCATGCTTCAAACATAAAGATACCAAATGTAAATTTTTGGTGAAGAATCAACAACAAGTGGGACACAATTGTGAAGTTGAACGAAATTTATTGGTTATTTAAAATTTTTGTGGAAATACAAAAACTGAAAAGTGGGGCGTGCAATATTATTCGGCCCCTTTAACTTAATACTTTGTTGCACCTCCTTTTGCTGCGATTACAGCTGCAAGTCGCTTGGCGTATGTCTCTATCAGTTTTGTACACTGAGAGACTGAAATTCTTGCCCATTCTTCCTTGGCAAACAGCTCGAGCTCAGTGACGTTGGATGGAGATCGTTTGTGAGCAGCAGTTTTCAGCTCTTTCCACAGATTCTCGATTGGATTCAGGTCTGGAATTTGACTTGGCCATTCTAACACCTGGATACGTTTATTTGTGAACCATTCCATTGTAGATTTTGCTTTATGTTTGGGATCATTGTCTTGTTGGAAGACAAATCTCCGTCCGTCTCAGGTCTTTTGCAGACTCCAACAGGTTTTCTTCAAGAATGGTCCTGTATTTGGCTCCATCCATCTTCCCATCAATTTTAACCATCTTCCCTCTCCCTGCTGAAGAAAAGCAGGCCCAAACCATGATGCTGCCACCACCATGTTTGACAGTAGGGATGGTGTGCTCAGGGTGATGAGCTGTGTTGCCTTTACGCCAAACATATCGTTTGGCATTGTTGCCAAAAAGTTTGATTTTGGTTTCATCTGACCAGAGCACTTTCTTCCATATGTTTGGTGTGTCTCCCAGGTGGCTTGTTGCAAACTTTAAACAACACTTTTTATGGATATCTTTGAGAAATGGCTTTCTTCTTGCCACTCTTCCATAAAGGCCAGATTTGTGCAGTGTACAACTGATTGTTGTCCTATGGACAGACTGTCCCACCTCAGCTGTAGATCTCTGCAGTTCATCCAGAGTGATCATGGGCCTCTTGGCAGCATCTTTGATCAGTCTTCTCCTTGTTTGAGATGAAAGTTTAGAGGGACGGACGGGTCTTGGTAGATTTGCAGTGGTGGAGATTTGCAAGGGGAGAGTGGCACCACTGGGTCTCAGGTATGTGTTCGACCATGGTTACATTGTGACTATATGCTATCAGATGGCGTACAGCTGCTGTTGTGTTTTGCATTACTATTTGCCTTGCCCTTGGGTTTAAGACGTTATAAATGGTCTCCTAATACGGACTCATGGCAGACTAATATTATGGTCTTTCTTATCATATATGTATAGAATATACTAACATGAGATTGTAACTTACTTGTGTACCTGTGTGGTTCCACTCCAATTTTGGGTTACCACTGTCATATTTCTTGTCTCTCCTATTTTAAACTATTCAATAAAATATTTTGTATTTTTATAATATACTCCTTGTGTGCAAGTTTCTTTTGGCTGAGCTGATATTATATAACATTGTGTACTTACAATTGCTAATTTGACTAGCTGAATCCTTCCAAGCTCTATGTAAAACAGGAAGTCAATTTTCCCTGTATGATTCATAAGTCAATGCAAAAATCCTTGCCGAGGGGGAGGAGGGAACAGCTTGGTCAGGAGTTGAAGAGGTGGATAATACATGAAGGAAAAGAGACTTCCTGTTTCCACATAGAGCAGAGAAAAGAGAATAATTAGCTGGCTAGAAAGGCAAAATGAGCAATTGTAAGTGCACAGTGCTATATAATATGATGATTGCAATATGTTAGGCGGATAACAACTTTGATGGGAAAAGTTTATCACTTATCCAAAAGATAATTTAAAGATAGTTGGAAGTCTGATAGAGGCAGTGGTGAGGATGCCAAATGTTTTGCTCGGGATTTTCTGACTGCCCCAATGAGAATAAATGGAAAGATGGTCAAGCTTGCATACTGCCGTTCAATTCTAACTGGAGTGTTCTGCTGATCGGTGCAGGTCACAGTGGTCAGACCCCCGCCATCTCTAATCATCTTCACCTGACAACGCCTTTAAGGTGTTCATACTAACTGCTTTTCTTTTTTTTTTCAGGAAGGTGTAAACAAGTACCATAACTGCTGATATGACAGAAACCTGAGAGAAAATTCTCAGTAGATAAACGTTAATAGAAGAAATGAAGAAAAAAAGGAAAAAAATAAGCTACTCCACCATAACATTTATAGTCCCAAAATATCAAAATGAAAATATATCAACCATAAACAAGTCAATATATGTTCATAGCCTAAATGTATATTTATATATGGTCTAATGAATAAAAGGGACAAGTATGATAACTGTGTATTACATTGCAATTTGTTGTTTTGTAGCTAAATATGAATATAGCTATGAATAATACACTTATATTTGCACATTATGCTTGAAATGTCTTTTACTGCGTTATGCAATACGGCTGTATGTTAACATGAACGAATTCTACAATTTAGATTAAAATGTAATGTGTTTGTATACTTTATAACAGATATTGAGATATATTTTGTGCATGTCATGTAAAATAATACATTCTTTATATTTATCAACTTGAGTGATTATATTAATTTATCGTCTTTTCTTTTAACATGCAGCATACACACTTAAAAAAACTTACTCACAAGTCACTATGGCACAGTCTACAGAATAATAATTTTATTATTGTTCTTTATATTATTTTATAATATTTCATTTCAAATATTTGTTATTTTTAATATTTCAACTTTTTTTTTAAAATACACTGCAGAAAAGATGTGGATTCCAGTCCGCGCTGCCCAAATAATAAATTTCCAAGACGTAGTAGCAGTTAAGAAGTGGTTTAATCTACGCATTTCAGGGTGAATACCACCCCTTCCTCAGGAAAATACCACATATAGCATAGTATACTACGGAGACCTGTCTCAGTTACTGGCCTGCTTGCTTGAAAATGCTTTTGCTTTAGGTTTTTCTTCATTCTTGGGAATAAGAAAGAGTTGGAAGGGGCTAGGTTGGGCGAGTAAGGGGGGTGAGAAACCATTGTCATGTCATTTTTTACCACAAACTGGTGAATTTCAATGATGTGTGGGCAGGTACGTTGCTATGATCAAGCAGCTAGTCCGCTAATTGCCACAATTCAGGTAGTATTTTCTCACTGCTTCACACAATCACTTCAGCATTTGCAAATAGTAATGTTGGTTTACTGTGGTGCCCTGATGAATGAATTCAATGTGAACGACTCCTTTGATGAGGAAAAATCAAACAATCATGGAATTCAAATTTGATTTCACTTGCCATGCTCTCTTTGGTCTTGACGATGTAGCGGTCTTCTATTGGATGGACTGCTGCTTTGTTTCAGGATCATAGGCATAACACCAACGTTCATCCCCTGTGATGACTTTTGACAAAACATCAGGGTCAGTTTGTGCCTGTTCTTTCATTTCCTGACATACTCTCAGATGGTTCTCCCTCTGGTCATCGGAAAGCAGTTGTGGAACAAACTTTGCCGTGATGCGTCTCATGTTGAAATCTTCAGGTACGATTCTTTGACATGAACATCAGGAAATTCCATATGAGAAATATGGCAGGAAATATGATGCATAGTAAATTTCATCCTGCTCCAAGACCAGTGGAGACCATTAGAGCGGCAGCGCTGGTGACTTGTCCTGAGGAGATGACATAGCAGTTAGCAATAGGGTACCTTAAATATCCCAAGATATTTCCATTGCAACATGGTAGATAACATAAATAATAATGTATAACTTGTGCTAAACATCATATTGACCACTTAATGACCGCCGATACGCCTTTTAATGGCGGTAGTTAAGGGTACTTAAACCACAGATCAGTGAATTCATGGTGCTGTGGAAAAAGTGAATAGCGCCTCCCAGAGTCGGAATTTCTCTGGGGCCTCGGTTGCCGGGGGTAGCCGAAACCCCGGAGGACATGATTCTAGTCAGTTTTTACCGACCCCAGTGTTGCAATAGACGCTATCACAGTGATCAAAATAAAAAAAATAGTAAATAAACCCCCCCCTTTATCACCCTCTTAGTAAGGGAAAAATAATAAAATAAAGAAATTATATTTATTTCCATTTTCCCAATAGGGGCACAGTTAGGCTATAGTGAGTTGGGCTAAAGTTTTAAGGTTAGGGTTAGGCTAAAGTGAGTTGGGCTAAAGTTTTAGGGTTAGGGTTTAGGTTAGGGTTGGGATTATGTTTAGGGTTGGGATTAGGGTTAGGGGTGTGTTGGGGTTTGGTTTGTGGTTAGGGTTATGGTTAGGGCTGGTATTAGGGTTAGAGTTGCGGTTAGGGTTATAGTTAGGGTTGGGATTAGGGTTAGGAGTGTGTTGGGGTTAGGTTTGTGATTAGGGTTAAGGTTGGGATTAGGGTTAGGGGTGTGTTGGGGTTAAGGTTGGAGTTAGAATTGGGGGCTTCCACTGTTTAGGTACATTAAGGGGTCTCCAAACGCGACATGGCGCCACCATTGATTCCAGCCAATTTTGCGTTCAAAAAATCAAACGGTGCTCCCTCCCTTCTGAGCTTTGCCGTGCGCCCAAACATTGCTTTACTCCACATATGGAGCACCAGCGTACACAGGACAAATTGCACAACAACTTTAGGGGTCTAGTTTCTCCTGTTACCCTTGGGAAAAAAATTGGGGGTTAAAAAATCATTTTTGTGGAAAAAAAAGAGTTTTGTGGAAAAAAAATATTTTTTATTTTCTTGTCTCTGCATTATAAACTTCTGTGAAGCACTTGAGGGTTCAAAGTGCTCACCACACATCTAGATAAGCCCCTTGGAAGGTACAGTTTCCAAAATGGGGTCACTTGTGGGGGGTTTCTACTGTTTAGGCACATCAAAGGCTCTGCAAACACAACATGACGCCCGCAGACCATTCCATCAAAGTCTACAATCCAAAACAGCGCTCCTTCCTTTCCGAGCTCTGTCATGCGCCCAAATAGTGGTTCCCCACACTTATAGGGTATCAGCATACTCAGGACAAATTGCAGAACAAGTTTAGGGGTCTAATTTCTCCTTGGGAAAATAAAAAAAATTGGGGGCTAAAAATCATTTTTGTTTTCTATTTTCACAGCTCTGCATTATAAACTTCTGTGGAGTACTTTGGGGTTCAAAGTGCTCATGAAAAGGAAAAAATGTGGGCTAAAAGCCCTAGCCAGCTCACCAACCACTCCTGAAGCACGGAACTTTGTCCAGACCAGACATTGCTTGACTGAAGAAAAAAAAACAAAAAGAAAAAACAGTTGTTCCAGCTTCTAAAATTTCCTTTATTTTCCAAAATTTAAAAATCATGTTCAGTAGAATTCCTCATATGAAAGGTGGATATGTTCACAGGCATCAACCATATAGCTACGCATTTCGATCCCCTATGGATCTTTGTCACAGCTGAGGCTTAGTTAACATGCTAAGATTTTATAAAAAGTGAAAACCAATTGCATTGCTTCTTTAAATCACATGACTAGTGTTCTGAAGGTCCTTCACATAGTTTCTATGCATAGGTTGTACAGACCAATAGAAACATACAATTAAATCACATGGTTCAAATTTTCAAAGGTCCTATATAAAGAAACTATATCATTGCAAGATTATATCTAAAAATACAAAAAACCTATATGAAAAATATCAATATTAAACCATAAATAGGGATAACCATTAGTAGTGATACATGATTGCGTGTTTTTTATTTAAGCACTTTGGATATCTTGTTTCTAGATTATATATCCAGAATGCCTCCCTAGTTAGGAGACGTCTTTTGATATCTCCACCTCGATTAGAATTTTTAATGCATTCGATTCCCACAACAGAAAAGGCTTCCAAATTCCCACCATGTTGTGTGATAAACATTTTAGGTTTTTAGTATTTTTAGATATAATCTTGCAATTATATAGTTGCAATGATTTATCCTGTTACCCTTGGGAAAATAAAATATATCCGGCTAAAAAATCATTTTTGAGTTAAAAAAAAGATTTTTTTATTCCCACTGCTCTACGTTTATAAACTTCTGTGAAGCATCTTGGGGTTCAAAGTGCTCACTACACATCTAGATAAGCTCCTTGGGGGGTCTAGTTTCCAAAAAGGGGCCACTTGTGGGGGGTTTCCACTGTGTAGGCACATCAGAGTCTCTGCAAACGCAACAAGACACCTGCAGACCATTCCATCAAAGTCTGCATTTCAAAATCTCACTACTTCCCTTCTGAGCCCAAACAGTGGTTCACCCCCACATGTGGGGTGGTACCAGCATACTCAGGACAAACTGGACAACTTTTGAGGTCCAATTTCTCATGTTACCCTTGTGAAAGTAGAAATTTGGGGGTGAAAAGATCATTTTTGTGGAAAAAAAATGATTTTTTATTTCCACGGCTCTGCGTTCTAAACTTCTATGAACCACTTGGGGGTTCACAGTGCTCACTACATATCTAGATAAGTTCATTGGGTGGTCTAGTTTCAAAAATGGTGCCACTTGTGGGGGGTTTCCACCGTTTAAGCACATCAGGGGCTCTCCAAACGCGACATAGCGTCCGATCTCAATTCCAGCCAATTCTGCATTGAAAAAGTCAAATGACGCTCCTTCCCTTCTGAGCTCTGCCGTGCACCCAAACAGTGGTTTTCCCCCATGTGGGGTATCAGAGTACTCAGGACAAAATGATCAACAACTTTGATGGTCTAATTTCTCCTGTTACCTTTGTGAAAATAAAAATTTTGGGGTGAAAATATAATTTTTGTGTAAAAAATATGATTTTTTATTTTCACGGCTCTACGTTATAAACTTCTGTGAAGCACTTGGGTGTTCAAAGTGCTCAACACACATCTATATAAGATCCTTAAGGGGGCTAGTTTCCAAAATGGTGTCACTTGTGGGGGTTTCAACTGTTTAGGCACATCAGAGAATCTCCAAATGTGACATGGCGTCCGATCTCAATTCCAGCCAGTTCTGCATTGAAAAAGTCAAACGGCGCTCCTTCAATTCCAAGCTCTGCCGTGCACCCAGACAGTGGTTTACCCCACATATGGGGTATCGGTGAATTCAGGAGAAATTTCACAACAAATTTTGTGATTCATTTTCTCTTTTTACACTTGTGAAAATAAAAGAATGGTTCTGAAGTAAAATGTTTGTAAAAAAAAGTTAAATGTTAATTTTTTCCTTCCACATTGCTTCAGTTCCTGTGAAGCACATAAAGGGTTAATGAACTTCTTGAATGTGGTTTTGAGAACCTTGAGGGGTGCAGTTTTTAGAATGGTGTCACTTTAAGGTATTTTCTGTCAAGTACACCCTCAAAGTGACTTTATATGTGACGTGGTCCCTAAAAAAAATGGTTTCGTAAATTTTGTTGTAAAAATGAGAAATCGCTGGTCAACTTTTAAGCCTTATAACTTCCTAACAAAAAAAAAAAAATATTTCCAAAATTGTGCTGATGTAAAGTAGACATGTGGGAAATGTCATTTATTAATCATTTTGCCTGACATATCTCTCTGATTTAAGGGCATAAAAATTAAATTTAGAAAATTTCAAAATTTTCGCCATATTTCCATTTTTTTCATAAATAAACTCAAGTCATATTGAAGAAATTTTACATTTAGTAACATTTATTTTTGTAACAGATTTACTATTTAAAGTTGCAACCAGTTATAAAATTTATCTAACCCCATTTATTTTTTACAAACGGCTGACAATCACATAAAATTACAAGCGCAGTAATAGTCACCTGACCAATTTCCTGACACTCCCATACCTCAATTTCTCTAGATTCTCCCCTGTCTCTGTACTTGTGGGCTGATCACTGCAGACAATCACCGACCAAGGCAGTGAACTCAGTCGCTGCTGTGGTAATAAGTTGAAGCACTGGAACACAGTAAATAGGGAACTAGGATAGAGTTGGCTCACAAAAGGCAATGGATAAGCAAGATATTACTCAGTTTGCTATTTTATATACTTATCGACTGTTTGTAGAAAAAATATATACAGTGTTGGATAACCCCCTCAACAATACCATTATTTTCATCAGTCTAATAAAACATCATTTCCTAAAAATGATTTTCTTCACTGTAGATCTTTACATTTCTCTCTTCACTAAAGATTACATTATATAGTATTTTCCCCCTTACAAATATGAATTGACTAAAAACCTAAAATGTATGTACAGTACAGACCAAAAGTTTGAACACACCTTCTCATTTAAAGATTTTTCTGTATTTTCATGACTATGAAAATTGTAAATTCACATTGAAGGCATCAAAACTATGAATTAACACATGTGGAATTATATACTTAACAAAAAAGTGTGTAACAACTGAAATTATGTCTTATATTCTAGGTTCTTCAAAGTAGCCACCTTTTGCTTTGATGACTGCTTTGCACACTCTTGGCATTCTCTTGATGAGCTTCAAGAGGTAGTCACCGGAAACGGTTTTCACTTCACGGGTGTGCCCTGTCAGGTTTAATAAGTGGGATTTCTGGCACTATAAATGGGGTTGGGACCATCAGTTGTGTTGTGCAGAAGTCTGGTGGATACACAGCTGATAGTCCTACTGAATAGACTTGGAATTTGTATTATGGCAAGAAAAAAGCAGCTAAGTAAAGAAAAACGAGTGGCCATCATTACTTTAAGAAATGAAGGGCAGCCAGTCCGAAAAATTGGGAAAACTTTGAAAGTGTCCCCAAGTGCAGTTGCAAAAACCATCAAGCGCTACAAAGAAACTGGCTCACATGAGGACCGCCCCAGGAAAGGAAGACTAAAAGTCACCTCTGCTTCTGAGGATAAGTTTATCCGAGTCACGAGCCTCAGAAATCGCAGGTTTACAGCAGCTCAGATTAGAGACCAGGTCAATGCCACACAGAGTTCTAGCAGCAGACTCATCTCTACAACAACTGTTAAGAGGAGACTTTGTGCAGCAGGCCTTAATGGTAAAATAGCTGCTAGGAAACTACTGCTAAGGACAGGCAACAAGCAGAAGAGACTTGTTTGGGCTAAAGAACACAAGGAATGGACATTAGACCAGTGGAAATCTGTGCTTTGGTCTGATGAGTCCAAATTTGAGATCTTTGGTTCCAACCACCGTGTTTTTGTGCTACGCAGAAAAGGTGAACGGATGGACTCTACATGCCTGGTTTCCACCGTGAAGCATGGAGGAGGAGGTGTGATGGGTGTGGGGGTGCTTTGCTGGTGACACTGTTAGGGATTTATTCAAAATTGAAGGCATACTGAACCAGCATGGCTACCACAGCATCTTGCAGCGGTATGCTATTCTATCCGGTTTGCGTTTAGTTGGACCATCATTTATTTTTCAACAGGACAATGACCCCAAACACATCTCCAGGCTGTGTAAGGGCTATTTGACCAAGAAGGAGAGTGATGGGGTGCTACGCCAGATGTCCTGGCCTCCACAGTCACCAGACCTGAACCCAATCGAGATGGTTTGGGGTGAGCTGGACCGCAGAGTGAAGGCAAAAGGGCCAGCAAGTGCTAAGCATCTCTGGGAACTCCTTCAAGATTGTTGGATGACCATTTCCGGTGACTACCTCTTGAAGCTCATCAAGAGAATGCCAAGAATGTGCAAAGCAGTCATCAAAGCAAAAGGTAGCTACTTTGAAGAACCTAGAATATAAGACATATTTTCAGTTGTTTCACACTTTTTTGCTAAGTATATAATTCCACATGTGTTAATTCATAGTTTTGATGCCTTCAGTGTGAATGTACAATTTTCATAGTCATGAAAATACAGAAAAATCTTTAAATGAGAAGGTGTGTTCAAACTTTTGGTCTGTACTGTATATAAAATATACCATAGTTAGAAAGGCATCTCTTCCCCTTTGGTTTTCTAAACACAAACTCCAGAAGCCTTTTGGTGCATTTCTTAGTCTATGCTCACTAGGTGAAGTGAATCGTTAAAGTCCAAGGTCCAAGTGAGCACACTGGCCACGGGCTTCAGTGCAGCACTAGTTGAGTCACACAGGAAACAAGTATCAGGCATCCTAGAAGCTGTAGGCCTTTCAAGAGACATCGTAGAATAAATAGGTGAACATGTAGGCGTGGTCTTGGAACAGGCAGCAGAAATCATGGAACACCTGGAGAAGGTAGCAGACAGAACTATGGTGTGTGTCCTGGTAGGCCATATATGGGTCCAGGTAAATGATCACATGGGATCCCTCATGCTGGGCAATCTAAAAAGCCTGATGTGGAGAAAACAGAGATCAGTGGATTGGGATGAAGGAAGCAAAGCCCGGATCTGGAACATTTGCATAATGGTATCCCTTTTTAGGGTCCCTCCCAAATGTGTCATTTATCCACAGTTATAGTGTTGTTGTTGAGTGCTTTTGAGATCCATGGTCTTGGTATTCTCTTAGGCTAACAAGGTGATGTACATCCTCAATGCCCAATGTCCGGGAGAGCACAGGGGCTACGAGCGTTGGTGCAGCAGACAATTGAGGCACAAGGGAAATAGTTGCAATGGACCCTAGTAGCCACTAGCAGACAGGAGATATCTTGGAAGCCACAGGCAAACACGTAGCAGAGGTCATGGAACACCAGAGAAAGGTAGCAGACAGAACACAAGAGCAACAAGAAAAGTCTAACTACAAAGTCTTAATACCAAGACACACATTTGTGTCCTGGAAGGCCATATATACGCCCAGGCATATGAGCACATTGTATCATGCCAGTCCATCTGCAAAACCAAACTGGAGCTCAATTTACATCTGCAGACCGTGGAGATGGGAGCAAAGCTTGGATTCGTAACGTATGTAACAGTCACACATGCATCAGAGGCACTAATAGCATACTCTCAGGCAGAGTCTACCAAAGTATCCTGAAAAATTTGGACAGCATGTATGCTCTTTTTTCCAAAATAATGATGGGCACCATGATAGAAAATCAACCGACCCCATTCAAATCAATAAAGTCTGCTAAACACTATTGTTGTCCATCATGGAAGGAATCTACCACTGATGTTATTTTTATTTTTCCATTAATATTACAGAACAGAAAAAGGAAATAGAAGCACAGATGTGAACCTAGCCAGAAAATCCCCATTCCTGAATGCAGTTAGTTATAAAAAACTTTTTTCGTTGTCCATAGGTCTAGTGCTGAGTCTTTGTCACTGCTCCTAGTATCTGATATTTGTGGCAGTACTGATGTCATGTCAACAGCGCAGCAGCCGATCACTGAGCTCAGCGGCACTGCCTGTATAGGCTGCTGGAAGTGACATCCAGTTAATACACACCTAGATTGACATGATTGGATTCAGGTATAGGGGCCGTATATGTCATTTAATTAGGTATGGATTGCTTGATATTATGTATTAATCTATGCTGCAGTTTGTTAAAACAACTAACCGCTTTTGTACTCTTTGTCCCCGATTCCACAGCTGAGACTACACTGCTGCTCTCGGTGTCTATAATTTGGCTGTGTTGCTGACATCACGTCGAAAAGGCGGCAGCCACTCAGTGAGTTCAGCAACCCTGAGTGGTATATTTTGTTTACACTGGCATAGAAACTGAGCTCACTGATTTGCTGCCCCATTGTTGATGTGACGTCACTGCTGAATTCAAGATACTCGCCATATACCCGGGGACAGTGAGTACAGCCTGGTTTGTTGCTTTTTAACAAATTGCTGCCGGCGCCAACCTTTATCTGAAAGGGGACAATGCCTTTAAATACATTGCTAGCAAATAAACCTCTTGATAGCAACATATGTTTTATTTTCTACAGTCAGAATACATATAATGTTTATGCTTTTATAGAAAGTGCAGCTGCCCTAAACAGAGTTACTATAGTACACGGTGTACATTGTCGCAAGTTTGCTTCATTTCAAAGGAGTCAAAGGCTAATCCGTTATCTGATCTCTCGTTTTGAAGTCACATTGGACTAAACTTGATTTCAACTGTAATTAAGATAAAAAAAGAGTTGATATAAAGTTCAAAACATAACTAGTTTCTACATAACCAACACAGATAGCACATTTAAGGAGCAAATATCAACAGGTTTTCGTTATATAAGGTGGATCATTAGGTTTATCAAAGAATGCTTTTATGATTGTTTAAATATACCTAAATATTGCAGTTTACACAATAGGAGACAAGATCTGAACTGCATTCTATGTTTCTTTGCCTGTGTTTAAATGTAGACTTAAAGGGTATATCCAAGACTTTATAAAAAAAAAAGTACCTGACCACTAACAGGCAGGTAATTGCAACTTACCTGCCTGTTGTGCACGATGCCATTCATAGTAACATAGTAACATAGTTATTAAGGTTGAAGGAAGACTTTAAGTCCATCTAGTTCAACCCATATCCTATCCTAACCTGCCCTAACATGTTGATCCAGAGGAAGGCAAAAAAAAACCCAAGTGGCAAACAGTAAGCTTCACATTGGGGAAAAAAATTCCTTCCCGACTCCACATACGGCAATCAGACTAGCTCCCTGGATCAACGCTGTATCTAGGAAACTAGTGAATATAGCCTGTAATATTATACTTTTCAAGAAAGGCATCCAGTCCCCTCTTAAATTTTAGTAAGGAATCACTCATTACAACATTAGACGGCAGAGAGTTCCATAGTCTCACTGCTCTTACAGTAAAGAATCTGCATCTGTGATTATGGCTAAACCTTCTTTCCTCCAGACGTAGAGGATGCCCCCTCGTCCCCGTCACAGGTCTAAGAGTAAAAAGATCATTAGAAAGGTCTTTGTACTGTCCCCTCATATATTTGTACATTGTAATAAGATCACCCCTAAGCCTTCGTTTTTCCAAACTAAATAACCCCAAGTGTAATAACCTGTCTTGGTATTGCAGACCCCCCAGTTCTCTAATAACCTTGGTCGCTCTTCTCTGCACCCGCTCCAGTTCAGCTATGTCTTTCTTATACACCGGAGACCAGAACTGCACACAGTATTCTAAGTGTGGTCGCACCAGTGACTTGTATAGAGGTAAAATTATGTTCTCCTCATGAGCATCTATGCCTCGTCTAATGCATCCCATTATTTTATTTGCCTTGGCAGCAGCTGCCTGACATTGGCCACTAAATGTGAGTTTGTCGTCCACCCATACACCCAAGTCTTTTTCAGTGACAGCTTTGCCCAGTGTTTTACAATTAAGCACATAATGTCACGCTGTCTAATGATATGTATACAATGTCAGTAAACTATTAATACAGGAACAACACTCTATACAACAAGTAGTATAGCAACATCAGCATGTAAGTATAGAATAGATTTACCTGACACGATATCTGCTGAACTCAGGGTTAATCTTGAGGACTTGATGAGCTGAAACAGGAAAGAGGTGGACCGGGATCTAACCTGACCCTAAACTGGGGTCCTAACTAATCCCTCACCTTGGAGGTACTGATAATGGTTCAGAGGTCCAAGTCTCCAACCTAACCCTGTCTCCTATCAGACCCTGAACCCTGTAATCAGTCCTAAGAAGGATCCTGACTACCACCAAAGGGATATGGGCTGATCTCAGCTAAATACACAGATTAGACATATAAGACAGACAGGATAACACACGCTTGCATACACACTCAAACACCAAAGGAACATAAATGGTCTGGGAAATAAACTCTAACCAAGTTGAGCTTAGAACAACTAAGGAGCTCACAACTAAAGTCTATACAGATTCATTCCTATCTGTGGTCTGCATGAAGGTTTCACTGGCAACTCCCCAAGCAGACAGCCAGGAATTTAAAGGAAACCAATCAACAAATAATCAATTGCAGCCGGGAGAAACTGCACCCAGTCCCAGCACCGAGCACAGACAGAATTAACTCCCTAGCTGCCAAACACAAAGAAACAGCAGCTCAGCTGTGAGAAGTCAAAATGTGCAACCGCGACAATCTTCGTGGCAATGCACACATGACAGTACCCCCCCTTCTACGAGGGGCCTCCGGACCCTCAGGGCCAGGCCTGCCCGGGTGAGTTCTGTGGAAGGTCCGAACCAAACGATCTGCGTTAACATCAGACGCAGGGACCCACGTCCTCTCCTCCGGACCATACCCCTTCCAATGCACCAAGTACTGAAGGGACCGGCGATTCAGACGTGAGTCAATGATCTTCGATACTTGAAATTCCAAGTTACCATTGACCAACACAGGAGGAGGAGGTAGAGGTGACGGTATGACTGGTGCCACATACCTTTTAAGTAATGACTTGTGGAACACATTATGAATTTTAAACGTAGGAGGGAGGTCCAGACGAAATGCCACAGGATTAATTATGGAACTGATCCTGTACCGCCCGATGAATCTGGGACCCAGTTTCCAGGAGGGCACTTTAAGTTTTATATTCCTGGTAGACAACCATACCAGATCGTTCACATTCAGATCTGGACCAGAAACTCTCCTCCTATCAGCCATACGTTTGTAACGGTTCCCCATCGCACTCAGATTATTCAATACACCTCTCCACACAGAAGCAAGTGATGACGAGAAACGCTCCTCCTCAGGAACCCCAGAAGGGCCCCCCCCATTGAAAGTACAAAACTGGGGATGGAAACCATATGCCCCAAAAAACGGGGACTTACCAGTGGACTCGCTCCGCCTGTTGTTAAGAGCGAACTCTGCCAGAGGCAAGAAAGAAGACCAGTCCTCTTGGTTCTCTGAGACAAAACACCGGAGATATGTCTCTAAGCTCTGATTCAGACGCTCTGTCTGACCATTGGTCTGCGGATGAAAAGCCGAGGAAAATGACAATTGCATCCCCCGACGTAAACAAAATGCCCTCCAAAATTTGGACACAAACTGAGACCCCCTATCTGACACCACATCAGAAGGCAACCCATGAAGTCTAACGATCTCCCTAATGAACACCTGCGCCAGAGTTTTAGCATTAGGGAGTGCAGGAAGAGCAACGAAATGTGCCATCTTACTGAACCTGTCAACAACCACCAGTATGACAGTATTCCCTGACGACGGAGGAAGGTCCGTAATGAAGTCCATAGATAAATGAGTCCATGGACGCTCCGGAAGTTTCAAGGGTAAAAGGGTCCCAGACGGACGGGTATGAGGGGTTTTAGAGCGAGCACACACCCCACATGACGCGACAAAAGTTATAACATCTTTATTAGCATTAGGCCACCAAAACCGGCGAGAAAGGAGATCTAAAGTAGCCTTACTCCCTGGATGTCCTGCTAGAGCAGAATTATGATGTGCCTCAATAACCTTTTGTCTCAACAGATTTGGGACAAACAGTCTCCCTGGAGGTCCTGCAGGGGCGTCCCCCTGAGCCTCTAACACCTCCTCCTCAAGCTCAGAAAATACAGCCGACACTACCACCCCCTCCTGAAGGATAGGACTCGGGTCATCCCGGCCCCTGGGAAACTGCGAGACAAGGCATCAGCCTTTATATTCTTAGACCCCGGGCGATAAGTGACGACAAAATTAAACCTGGTAAAAAACAACGACCATCGAGCTTGTCTGGAATTCAGACGCTTAGCGGATTCCAAATACAACAGGTTCTTGTGATCAGTAATAACGGTAACCGGGTGGACTGCCCCCTCCAAAAAGTGACGCCATTCTTCAAAAGCTAACTTAATGGCCAAAAGTTCCCTATTGCCGATATCATAATTCCTTTCGGCGGACGACAATTTCTTAGAAAAGAAAGCGCACGGATGCCATTTACCAGGGGACGGACCCTGGGACAATATAGCACCCACCCCTACGTCAGACGCATCCACCTCCACAATGAACGGCTGAGATGCATCTGGTTGGATGAGAACGGGTGCCGAAGCAAAACATTTCTTCAAAGAGGAAAAGGCTTGGCAAGCTTTGTCCGACCATTTAGAAAAATCCGTCCCTTTTCTTGTCATGTCAGTGAGAGGTTTGACGACAGATGAGAAATTACAAATAAATTTCCGGTAGTAGTTAGCAAACCCCAAAAAACGCTGCAGAGCCTTAAGATCCCTGGCTGATCCCATTCAAGCACTGCTCTCACCTTTTCAGGGTCCATACGGAAACCGGAGGCTGACACCAAAAAACCCAAAAACTGAAGTTCCTGTACGGCAAATACACACTTCTCCAGTTTGGCGTATAGTTTATTGTCTCGCAAGATCTGCAACACCTGTCTCACATGCTCCTGATGAGACACAAGATCTGGCGAGTAAATTAAAATGTCGTCCAAATATACAACCACAAACAGCCCCACAAGGTGACGAAAAATGTCATTAACAAAATGTTGGAATACTGCTGGTGCAGTAGTCAGACCAAAAGGCATGACTAGGTTCTCATAATGTCCCTCCGGCGTGTTAAACGCCGTTTTCCACTCATCCCCCTCTTTTATCCTAATCAGATTATACGCCCCCCTGAGATCCAATTTAGAGAACCATTTGGCGCCAACAATTTGATTGAAGAGATCAGGAATAAGAGGGAGTGGATACGGATCTCGAACAGTAATCCGATTAAGTTCGCGGAAATCCAAGCAAGGGCGTAGGCCTCCATCTTTCTTCTTCACAAAGAAGAACCCCGCGGCTACTGGGAAGATGAAGGTCTAATATGCCCTTTGGCCAGACTTTCAGAAATATAATCTTTCATAGCCTGCCTCTCAGGACCAGAAAGATTATACAACCTAGCTTTAGGCAACTTAGCATCAGGAAGGAGATTAATAGAGCAATCATACACGCGATGAGGAGGCAACTCCTGACACCCCTCCTCAGAGAAAACATCCCCAAAATCCTCCAAAAAAGGAGCAATGTACTAGGCACGACCGCACTGATGACTGTGTTCATGCAGTTGCTTTTGCAAAACTCACCCCATTGGCTTATTTCTCTGGACTGCCAATTAATCACAGGGTTATGTTTAACCAACCAAGGAAGTCCCAACACAATGGGAGTAGGTAGACCCTCCAACACAAAACAAGATAATTGTTCCCTATGTATTGCCCCTACCCGAAGGTCAATGTTATGAACCTCATGAACAAAGCTACCTTGGCCGAGAGGCCTGGCGTCAATGGAGAATATAGGGATCGGTTTGATCAATACACTCAGATGCATACCTTGAGCCTGAGCAAACTGAGCGTCAACCAGGTTAGCCCCGGAACCACTATCAAGAAGAACAGACAATCTCTCCACTCTCGTACCAACTACCACCTCCACTGGTACAAGGAACTGAGAAGAACTGGCGGATGAAATACATACTCCCAGGTTGTCGTCCACCACACAACCTGGGATTAACAGTTTTCCGGCGACTTTTGGCTCAACAAGGCACGGGATGGACATTCTTCAACAAAATGTCCCTCTTTCCCGCAGAAAAAACATCTTCTAGTCCTGCGGCGTACCGCCAATCCCCTCCTACGAAATGATGTCCCTCCAAACTGCATAGGCTCATCCGAACAGACAAGGGGAACCTCAACATAAGGGACTTTAGTGGTAGGTGGAGAAACAACAGGGAGTGGGGTTACCTCACCCCTCTCCCGAAGCCGTCTATCAGTACGGATAGCTAAGGCCATAGCAGCCTCCAGTGAATGAGGAGACTCATACTGAGCCTAAACGTCTTTTAATTTATCAGAAAGCCCATGACAAAACTGGCTCCTAAGAGCTGGGTCATTCCACTGAGTATCTGTGGCCCATCTACGAAACTCAGAAGCAAATTCCTCTGCCGGACGATCTCCCTGCTGTATCTTACGTAATTTTGTCTCAGCAAGAGAGACCCGATCGGGGTCATCATATACCAATCCCAGGGCAGTAAAAAATTGATCTACAGACTGTAGAGCCGGGGATCCCGGAGGAAGGGAAAATGCCCAGGATTGAGGGTCCCCTTGCAGAAGTGAGATAACAATTCCCACTCTCTGCTCATCACTCCCTGATGATCGAGGCCGAAGCCGAAAATACAATTTACATGCCTCCCGGAAGGTGAAAAATTTGTCTCGCCCACCAGTGAACCTGTCCGGGAGAGCTACTTTAGGTTCAACTCTGGTTTGCTCCAGGGGAGACAAAACTTTGGACTTAATGTCCATCAGCTCCATGGATAATCCCTGCAACTGCAGAGCCAGCTGGGCTACTGGATCCATGGTAACTGGAGATAATTTTTAGTGGCCAGTGAAAATGTCACGCTGTCTAATGATATGTATACAATGTCAGTAAACTATTAATACAGGAACAACACTCTATACAACAAGTAGTATAGCAACATCAGCATGTAAGTATAGAATAGATTTACCTGACACGATATCTGCTGAACTCAGGGTTAATCTTGAGGACTTGATGAGCTGAAACAGGAAAGAGGTGGACCGGGATCTAACCTGACCCTAAACTGGGGTCCTAACTAATCCCTCACCTTGGAGGTACTGATAATGGTTCAGAGGTCCAAGTCTCCAACCTAACCCTGTCTCCTATCAGACCCTGAACCCTGTAATCAGTCCTAAGAAGGATCCTGACTACCACCAAAGGGATATGGGCTGATCTCAGCTAAATACACAGATTAGACATATAAGACAGACAGGATAACACACGCTTGCATACACACACACTCAAACACCAAAGGAACATAAATGGTCTGGGAAATAAACTCTAACCAAGTTGAGCTTAGAACAACTAAGGAGCTCACAACTAAAGTCTATACAGATTCATTCCTATCTGTGGTCTGCATGAAGGTTTCACTGGCAACTCCCCAAGCAGACAGCCAGGAATTTAAAGGAAACCAATCAACAAATAATCAATTGCAGCCGGGAGAAACTGCACCCAGTCCCAGCACCAAGCACAGACAGAATTAACTCCCTAGCTGCCAAACACAAAGAAACAGCAGCTCAGCTGTGAGAAGTCAAAATGTGCAACCGCGACGATCTTCGTGGCAATGCACACATGACACATAATTATACATCTTATTTGTTCTACCCAAGTGCATGACCTTACATTTATCCCCATTAAAGCTCATTTGCCATTTATCAGCCCAAGCTTCTAGTTTACATAAATCCTCCTGTAATATAAAATTATCCTCCTCTGTATTTATTACCCTGCATTCTTCCCGGATACAGAGCTGTCATGGACTGCTCATGCTGGGGATTCAGCCACCTCTGCTAACGCAACAGGGCGGGACTTCCGGCATCCTTTTGCTTGATAGACGGCTCCCCCAGTTACGCAACGGGGATCCAGCTGTCAATCAGAATGATGTGTGAAGTCCAGAAATAAGTATAGAAATAAAATTATTATTTATTATTATTATTTTTCCATGACTAGTCTAGTACAATTCCACCTTTCCAAAGATTTAGAAACTTCTGAGGCCATCTTTTCCATCTTTCCCATTCTTTTCACTTTTATCCCAACTTTTAATCTCTTTTTTTTTTAAAAGTTTATTAAGTATTGTTCCTTATTTTTTTTTCTATATTTTAGTGTGATTGTATTGTAAACTACAAAGGGACTTTGTATGTTTTCACTGCCCAAAAATTTTATATGGCATTTGAATGAAAAATGTATTCTCCTTCCTATTTCCCAGTTTTAATTTTTTTCTTTTTCTTTTTAGAAAAATGTATGGTGTACAATATAAAAAAAATTGTGATGCCCTGTTAGCCAGAAAAATCTATGTAACTACTTTTCTGAAAATATGGACATGAAAATATGTGTAGAATTGGATTTCAAATAATTTTCTTTATTACTCTGACTTTGCAACCATTTTTACCACATATCTAGCTGTAAGAGCAAAAATGACAATTAAGACCTGGAAGATAGTCAAATGGAAGGTCACATCCGAAAACTGGGGTGAGATGTATGTCAAAGTAATTAATAGGACATATTATGATCTGAGAGTGTTATGAGAAAATTAACTTGTGGAGGGCAGTTTAAAATGTACCACAACAAAAGATAGAATTTAAAATTCTACTACATCAACAGCTTAAAAATCAATTTTAGCATACTGGATAAAGGCTTAGCTTCCACCTGCAAATCTGGCCATAATATTATTAGCAAAGTTAATTAAAATAGAACAATAGAACTAAGTGTACATGAATATAAATGTGTTCAGGTAAATAGCAAACCTTTGGCAGAAAATGGGGTCACTGTTTTAAAATATATAAATGATCAACATATATATATTTGCATATATTCATATTCAATTTATGCATGGGAATATTCTGTAGATATATGTATATATCGAAGTAGCATGGAGCAGAATGCATGCGCTGCATCCAGCATGGTGTCTGTAGGTGGGTGTGAACTAGAGTCATGGGGGCTTTCCTCCTCCTCCTGGCACAATATACTGGCAGTCGCCTTGGAGTGCTGCACCTTATAGAGCAGAGGTACTTTGTGACATGGCAGTGGGCTTATACTTTCTGATCAATTTGTTCAATATGTTAACTCGGAACCTCATGTTCAGTTTTGAGAGTTTTGTTTAGATGCAGTAAATTAATGTACAGAATAATATTTGGATGTATGGTCGATGTCTTTTCACTACAGTTATAGAATATTATATTGTCTGTCCCCTCGATTTTCTTTTGTTCTTCTGGGTTCCATCACTTCACCCATTTAGTCTAGGGGAAATTGCTAAAAGGGTCCTGCCTATTTTGTTCTTAGTTCTTTACCTGACACCACATGGAAGATGTTTTTTAGATCAAGTTCACTAGGTGTTGATGCTGTTTAATGGTGTGACTCAGAGCCGTTAATAGTATGGGTGCTTTGGGACACCTAGATCATGGCCAATGCCGATGCATTGTTGCAGCAGTGCTACGCCTAATGCAGTAGAGACCCACTGCAAAGGTTCACGGCGCTGTGACAGCGGACTTGTGCATCCGGATTAAAATTATCCTCATAACTAGCTTTGATAACTTTCCTTAGCTTCAATAGATCAATCAATGTACAATATTTGGATGTACAGTCCATGTCTTTTTTCAACATTTAGGGTATAAAGTTCAGTTATATGCAGATTGGCTAATGGGAGAACTTTGTACTTTGTGTAACAAAAAAATGAAATAATTCTGCCTGGACACTGAACTCAATTTGCCAACTTACATAATCCATTAATAAAACTTGCACAAAAAAGGTAATTATCAAATTACTGTAATTGACCCTGATATTTGACACTGGTCTACGCCATAATTAATTAACTTACATCTGTCATGATACCATTGATCTGCTTGAGTATGCAATTATGTAGAAAGTAGATATTTGCAAAGAACAGAGCAATTGTATGGCAACCTTGTTTTACTCTGTTCAAAAGACATATGCCTAATACAGTATACAATCATTCTATTGTACAGAATACATTTATAAACAGCAAAGCCTACCTTCTATGAAAGTTACATTTTTTAGTATTTTTAATATTATTACTATTATCACCACGTTTTTGTTGCATTGCAAACAACAATATCTTATAACAGTAAACAACTATTAAAAAGTGTTCTTTATACTGATATCTATTCAACTACATGGTTATGAATTGCTCTTCTTCATCCCTCCTGGGTTTAAAATATCCAAAAAGAGATATCTTGCTACCAAAAACTAACCAGTAGTCTCTGAAATTGACATGCAGGTTGCTGTAGTTGATGAGTTCCTCACCAAAAGCAGTCCCGTGAGCTACTGTTAATTTGTCAAAATTCATAAACTTACCCCCTCTCCTGTTGGACCCCTCAATCCCTATCATGGTGGAAAGATCCACTCAATGGGAGCTAATTGTCCAGATAATTTGGAGATAAATGATAAATCTACAGATGCCTCCAAGATACACTGGGTAGTGGGTAGGCATCTTGACACCCTGACAATGCAAGGATTATGTTCCCTCCTGAAGAGCTAAACACCTTCCAGTTTCAGGGTACTCAGTGTAGTTCAGTTTGGTTCTTCTGCATTTTTTTAATCTGATATAGAATTTATAAAGATTCACAAAGACAATACCACGTACTAATGTGACATTTTACACTACACTAATTCTTTGCCTGGCAAAGTCTTTCCTCAGTCACCTATCCGCAATTACTATACGAGGGAACTTCAACATCCTGGCTAATAGATTAGGCAGAAACAACAATTCTAGATGAATGGTCTCTGAATGTTGTGAATTTTTAACAGATCACACAGACTTAGGTAGTACCTGAAGTTGATTTTATTGCTCAGAATAATTCTAGGATTTTGACCTTCTACTATCTTTACTAGGAGGACAATCCTTTTGCAGAAGTTGTTATGACAATCCAGTGTTATCTTCCCATAGTGTTTTCCACCAATATCTATTCAGATAATGCTATCTAAGGTACAGCAGAATTAGGTATCTCTAACTGCCATCATTTTATTAACCCAGGAGTGATGTATTCTCAGCTGATTCTTTTTATTAAGTATCAACTTTAGGCAAGATCTAGTTTCATTGGAGAGTCAAATGTACCACAACCTCAGCCTCATGAAGCTGACATTATGGAGGCAAACCCTCATACGCACTCTGAGAAAGACCAGGATCTCTGACATTACAAAGAGCTATTCCTCTCTTAGATCTGAATTTTTGCACTAATGTCCAGCTCAGGGTTTATTTAACCCCTCAGTCTGATGCACATACAGTTTTGAAGGTCCTTTCAACAGAGCTTTGAGAATGGCTTCAGTCAACCATAAATGTCCATGTTGCTGCATTGTCTGCGTTCTTTGGGACGCAGTTTGTTTAAGAGCATTCTCCAGACTTAAGCCCCCGTCACACACAGCAATCTCGCTAGCGAGATCGCTGCTGAGTCACTAGTTTTGTGACGCAACAGCGATCTCCCCAGCGATATCGCTGTGTGTGACATTCAGCGACAATCAGCCCCCCTGCTGGGTATCGCTGATCGTCGCTGAATGTCCTGGACATTTTTTTGATCGTTGGTCTCCTGCTGGCCAGAACGCATCACTGCGTGTGGCAGGCAGGAGACCAGCGATCAGCTGGTAACCAAGGTACACATCGGGTTTTCAGGTGCCGGGCGGCGCCTGGAAACCCAATGTGTACGTTGGATACCAGCGCACTGCTGCAGGGGAGCTGATAACCAAGGTACTCATCGGGTTTCCAGGTGCCTCGCAGCACCTGGAAACCCGATGTGTACCTTGGTTACCAGCTCCCTGCACCAGTGGGCTGGTATCCAACGTACACTGCGGGTAACTAAGCGACGTTACCCGCAGTGTCGCTGTCCTGATCGCTGCCTGAGCTGCCTGTTTGGCAGCTCAGCAGCGATCATGTAGCGACACACCAGCGATCCTGACAAGTGCATATCGTTGTCGGGATCGCTGGTGTGTCGCTATGTGTGACGGGGCCCTTATAATCCTAGCTCTGCAACCAGTCTCCTCTTGAGATCCTTTTCTAATCTCTATCAGTTAAAAAGTTCATTAAAAAGTGAAGATAACGTTTGTCCTAGTATTTACTTTTTCAGAATCACATGTTTTCTACCATCTTTCAGGCTGAAGTTATCATTGTTTAAGAACATTAAACAGGTTTTTATTTTCTAGTGCTTTTTCAAGATAGCACTTTTTAATTAAGCTGCTGTAAGGGAGGTTTACAATTAGGAATGTAAAATTGTTTTCCCTTCGGGAGCACAGGATGTCCACCATATTTATAAGACAATGTTAATGTAATGCAGAGAAAAGAGTATGGAATTCAGGAACCCAAATCTCATAGATTGTAAGCTTGCGAGCAGGGCCCTCATTCCTCTTGGCATCAACTTTGATCTGTGTTTATTGTTATGCTGTAATGACTATTGTCTGTACAAGTCCCCTCTATAATATAAAGTGCTGTGGAATATGTTGGCGCTATAGAAATAAAATTATTATTATTAATTATTATTAACCCAAAAGTACATTGGTCACTAAGAATCTCAATTGAACAATCAGAATTTCCAATGTGCTGCTTAAAGACTTAAGGAAAATAATTACAAGCTAAATTGTAAGATTTTAAGGAACTAAATCTTCCATTGTCAAATATTTGTGAGGTGTTAGTTTAGAATCACTAAAAAAGTATAAAACACAATTATTAATTCCATAATATAATGTTAATTTCAGAAGTAAAGATTTCGTATGTCAATTTTTTGGTGCTTTTCCAATTCTTTTCTTTTTTATATAAAAATGCTAAAAATATTCTGTAACACAATAAAAACACCATGTGTAAACAGCATACATTGCAGTCGAGTTGTTTTCTATCAATCAACTTAAAAAAATTAACTCAATCAATTGTTATTTAATGTTGTTATACAATAACACTTTAGAAAGGCATTATCAATATATCTTGACCATAAATTCCTAATACCTCTGCACATGCAATTTCCAGTCTTCACAAAACCTTATTGTCTGCTCATCTAATTTCCGCACCTCCTCTCATAGTCTCCAAGATAGCTTCCATACATTCCATCACACTCTGGAAACGATTACCCAAACATACTAAACTTTTTCCCACCATTAAAAGCTTCAAAAGCAACTTTTAAACTTGCAAAGAAAACATTAGAAACTGCAAATAGCCTGTCTCCAGTACACGTCTATATTTTCCCCTCATCAATCGTAACCCTTACTGTCTGTTCACACTTTCCTTTGTACATTGTAGGTACTCATGGGCAGACTTATCTCTTCTGTACCTATCACAAACACATTTTTATTGTACATTCTTTGATTTTATTGGTTTTGTCATGTTACCTGTTTGAATCACTATGTGATTCTTATCTCCAGTACCCAGAAAGTTAATGTTTTTTAATAGTAATTATAATAAAAAGAGGAAGAAGAAGAAATAGGAGAAAAACAATGACAAAAAAATAAATATAATAAGAATGATAATAATATATTTTGTCACTTTCACTTATAATCATATTCAATACATCATATAAATACTAGTTTAACACAGTCTCATGAAACAAATAGCTTTCAAAACGTCAAAGAATACATAACTATGCACAACCCCAGAAAAGAATCAACTGAGGAAAGACGATATAATGCAAAATATATTAAAAAAAATTTCTTTATGGAAATATCTTAAAAAATTGTAAAAAATCAAGCAATGAAAACAAAACAGGAGCACACATGAAAAATCGAGGCACAAAAGTATATATCAAGAGTGACAAATGAAATATGCACTTGTAGGGATGTGTCTTGCTCAGGTGCGACGGGAGGCAAACAGGAGAACGACTGCACTCAGATGTCCAAGCAAGTTTATTTAAACATCATAAACTGCTCTGGTTAGAGAAACAAAAACAGCCTTCTCCGGCACAAAGTAACTAAAAGGCAAATACACAGTCCATGTAGTACAGAGGGTCAGTGTCTTTAGCACACACCCAATGGAGGTCTCCACACCTCCAGCCACAGACACCTGTGCTCAGCAGTAATCTACTTTATATAGCTGACACCCAGCTAACACATATCACATGACTGGTCATGTGGGAGTGACATCCTCACAGGTCCTTAAACACATACAAAGGTATAGTGATGCCCCTACTCCCCCATCTATCTATGTGACCCTTAATCTCGCTACATACCTCCCCCTCTGCCTAAAGCTGTGGGCTTGGCACCTTTCATTCACCGACCAGAAATTCTTTTCAGTCGTCTTCGACAGTTAAACGGTCTGTCACAGTCTTTGATAGGAATGTCCCTTTGTCATTTCGTCCCTTACAGGGTCTTCTTCTTCGTCACTGAGTCCTGAGCTAACTGAGGCTTCACTACTTGTACCTCTCGCTTCAGGCCATCTATGTCCTGTACTAGCTCCACTTCGAGGACTTTCACTCTGAAGCGAACCTCTTCGCCTCTCTGTACCGCGGGTTGAAGGTGGCTGCCTTTTCCTTCCCAACTCTTGCAGCTGTCTGTTGGTCTGTTCCTTCTCAAGTCTTAGCTGCTTTATTCTTCCCTGGTATGCCTCCAAGAGCATCCGGATCCTCCCAAGGCTTTCCACCAACCTCCTCCAACTTGGAGCTTTTCTTGCTGGTTCCAGACGTCTCTGCTTCATGCGGCCATCTGTGGGGTGGTTCCCCTGCTGGATTTCTTTCTCCATCGAGGCCCCTTCTTTGGTCAGCCTCTCCAGCTCACTCTCCTCCATTACGATCAGATCGTGAGAGCGCACCAGTTCAATTTCCTGGTCTGTCGTGGATTTCCGGAGCTGGGCATTAGCTTCCTTCTCTATCTTGAGCTCTTGGAGAACTTTCTCTCGCTCCTCTGCCCAGCAGCGATGCTCATCCTCTCTCCATAGAAGTTCCTGATGATGCTTCTCTTGGGCCTCTCTGAGCACCTCAGTATCTTTCAATAGGACTTTGTTCACTGTCTGACATGCTGACAGTTGACCTTGGAGCTTAGAGACTTCCTTTTCCCAGCTCCTCTACTCGTTGCTCAATCACTTGTCTTAGCATCCTTTCTCGCCCGACTGTCTCTTTAAGCAGCTCTATCTCATGGTCTAGCTCTCTTTTATCCAGTATATGGGTCACAATCCTTTCCTCATTATTTCTCTTCTTAGAGAGTGCAGACTGTCCTGCCTTTCTGTAGCCCCTGCGGCGAGGAGGAGATCTGCCACTTGTACTCGACTCCACCTTGATGCACTCGCTTTCACTTGCGTTTGAGCCACAGTCTGCATAGGAGTCATTCCCACTCCCCCTGTCATCTTGGAAATATAGCAATAGTGAATATAAAATATAACTTTTAATAGTAATAAAATAAAACCAAAATGCTGTGTGTCACCCAATAAAAAAGACGCTGTCAAATCAGTGAATGATACATATGCTCTATGCAGACAGCATTAAGTGCAGAAGGGCCTTATGTCTCTCCATTTTAGCAGTATTGCACTTTAATACAAGTCAGTCCCCTGATGAATCTGCTTGGAGGAAACGCGTCGGGACACCCTTTTAGGGAAAGTGCAGGGCGAATTCCATTGTAGGGCTAGTTGTGGACTGCCCTTGTTAGAGCGGGAGCTTGGGGGATAGTCTATTGATAGCCCCTTAGGGAATGACAGGGGATTGTCTTCCCGTTGGATGCATCAGGGACCTTCCATACGCTACATGGTTCCTGTAAAGGCTCCCGTTACCTCTTCACATTTATGGTGAGATCATTCCTTATTTTTCTCACCTTATTTGTTTAATCTGTCACAATACATTATATTATGCGTTATGTATGTGGTTCCTGGTGACAACCTTTGAATTTTGGAGGGTAGTTCATTGTTGATTCCCCCATGTGGTTGCACCATGGTACATTGTTGCCACTTTCCTACCACAAGTGGCATATTTTATCCTAAGTGAAGTTGCCTGTCTCAGCGTCTGTTATAGAGCATGTGTATCATTCACTGATTTGACAGCGTCTTTTTTATTGGGTGACACACAGCATTTTGGTTTTATTTTATTACTATTAAAAGTTATATTTAATATTCACTATTGCTATATTTCCTAATTAATTTGGTGAATTTGGTCCTATATTTTCTCCGGCCAACACTGGAGCTTTGCTTTTTCCCCCCTGTCATCTTGGAACAGCAAGTCCCCACTTAACCAGGTGTCGGCCCCTATTCCTGGAGCTACCCAGTTTCCTTCATTCATATGTCTGGTCACCCCAAAGTCCTCACTTTGGTCTGACCCACACTTTCTTCCGGTCACCAGGCACTCGGTATCTTTGACTTTAGGTGATGCTACCTCTGTTTTACCCACCACACTATCAGAAACCACTACAGCCGCCTGCTGGGATGTGGCACTCTTAGGGTCATTCTGGTTCCCTTCTGAGCAATCAGCCAGTCCTTCGTCCCACACCTCCCAAAACCGTTCAAAATCCCGGCCTATTATTATAGGGTATGGCAAGTCTGGGACTAGAGGGACATCATGGCTAGAAATAATAGTGGGCGTCTCAATGATTACCCTGGATACCGGATACACCCTAGCGACCCCATGAATGCAATGGACTTCCATCTTCCTTCCGGGAATCAGATAGACAGGGAGTGTGTGGCTCAGCAGGGTCACCTGGCTCCCTGAGTCTAGAAGTCCACTCACACACTCTCCATTGACTACTAGAGAACAGATCTGTGACCCCCTGTCAGGTGTAAAGTCAGTACACCATTCTGGACATGCGCTGTTCGAACCCTGAACCCGGCAATAGTCCCTCGGCTTATCAGCCGCCACCTCTTTTCTCCTCACCCACTCAGTTTGGGACTCTGCCCCCTCTGAGTGTGGCAGTACTTTATTAGGGTTTACTGGTTCCCCATTCTTGCTAGTGACCTCAGAATCCTTTCCTCACAGATCCCAAAACAAACAGAAATCTCGGCCTATAATTATGGGGCGCACCAAGTCCCGAACGATGCCGACTTCATGGGACTCAGTGCCATGCGTCGTTTCAATGTCGACTCTGGCCATAGGGTAGTCCTTTACATCACCATGTATACATCGAACGCCGACTTTTTTCCCTGGTAATATGTTGAGAGGAAAAGTGGCCCTCACTAAGGTCACTAAGCTCCCAGAGTCTAGCAGCTCCGTTACTGCGTCACTGTTCACCTTCACGGGACATACTTGAGGACCCTGATTGGGGAACGGGTTCTCACTGCAGGCTGGATATGCATAAAATGAAAAACGGTGTCCTATGCTGCAGTCCATCTGCTCGATAGTCTGGGAACACAGGGCAGCTATATGTCCTGGCTCGTGGCACCTCCAACAAATAATATCACCTGCAGGGACCTTGGGCACCACCTCCCCCCGCCATTTTGACCTTGGGCGCCCCACCCCTTTTTGGGACTCTGTCCCCTGTTGGGGCCCCAGTACAGAATGGGCTGCCTCCCCAAGGAGCCTTCCATTCCCTGGTATCTTTCAACCAGTCCGACCAGTTCATCGGCATTCTGGGGATCACCCTGGGCAACCCAAGTTTGCATGGGCTTCGGCAGGGCGTGAACAAACCGATCCATCTCCACTTTTTCCACTATCAGCGCAGGCGTAGCGGACTCTGGCTGCAGCCATTTCTGGGCCAGGTGCAACAGGTCAAACATTTGGGAGCCCGGCGGTTTGTCCCGGTGATAGGCCCAGCGGTCAACTCGACGTGCCCTGATAGCCATTGTCACCCCCAAACATGCGAGAATCTCAGCCTTCAGTTTATGATACTCCTTAGCGTCCTACAGCGTCAAGTCATAGTATGCCTTCTGGGGCTCCGCCGTCAGATATGGCGCCAGTATCTCTGCCCACTGCTCTGGTGGAAGTTTTTCCCTCTCAGCGACTCTCTCAAATACCATCAGGAAAGCCTCAACATCATCCCTAGGAGTCATTTTCTGCAATGTGCGTCTTACTGCCTTCCTAACGTGGGTGTCATCAGCCCGACCTGGGGTTAGGGCGCTCATCCTGCCCAGGATGCCGTTTACCAGAAGCTGCATCTGCTGCCGTTGCTCCTGCTGGCTCTGTTGCATCTGCTGCTGGTTCTGCTGCATCTGCTGCCGATGCTCCTGCTGGCTCTGTTGTATCTGCTGCAACAACAGCCTGTTGGCATCTTGCTGCTGTGACTGCCACTGGACCAAGTTTTTCAGCAGGTCCTCCATTTTCACTGGCAATGCTTGGTGGCTTGCTACAGACTTGACCCAGGACATGCAGTAACAGTCTCACTTCTCCGCTGGGAATGCTGCCCGCATTCTCCACTAATTGTAGGGATGTGTCTCGCTCAGGTGCGTCGGGAGGCAAACAGGAGAACGACTGCACTCGGATGTCCAAGCAAGTTTATTTAAACATCATAAACTGCTCTGGTTAGAAAAACAAAAACAGCCTTCTCCGGCACAAAGTAACAAAAAGGCAAATACACAGTCCATGTAGTACAGCGGGTCATTGTCTTTAGCACACACCTAATGGAGGTCTCCGCACCTCCAGTCACAGACACCTGTGGCCAGCAGTAATCTACTTTATATAGCTGACACCCAGCTAACACATATCACATGACTGGTCATGTGGGAGTGACATCATCACAGGTCCTTAAACACATACAAAGGTATGCCCCTACTCCCCCATCTATCTATGTGACCCTTAATCTCGCTACACACTGAAGAGAAAATCACTGATAATGGATCAATAAAAAACAAGCATGTGCTGATTGAATATAAGAACTACACAAATAATAAATAATAAATTAATGCATAATGCAATGAAAAGTGAGTCCTTATGCCAGTAACAGTGTTATATAATCATGAATAACTCTCCAAAAGGAAACACATGTCACAGTATTAGAAACAAACCAAGTATAAGACAAAATGCACCCATATATCTAAGTGGATGTTTATGTGCACATATAAAAAGCAATTATTATGTGCAAAAATTATGTGCAAAAATGAGAATATCGATAAAGTGACATGTGCATCCAATAAAATGTTGAACAATGCTGAATCTGACAAAAAACAAATGATCAGATGGCAATATTTAGACAGATAATATGTGGTATGCCGGCACAGCAAATGATTGTCATGTGCAAGAATGGAGGATAAAGATCTAAATACTTACAAAGTGCATGTGCATGAAGCCTCTGGTAGCGTGCTCCCACCCCGGCAGCGCCGTTTCGCTATATACTGCTTCTTCTATGGGGGTATGTGGCATGATTAGAGGTGTGCCTTTTTATGTGTCCTCCATTCTTGCACATGACAATCATTTGCTGTGCCGGCATACTACATATTATCTGTCTATGGGCTCATACTCACTGGCGCCGAAAACGGATGATATTCAGCCGAAAAAAAATCGGATTCAAATCTGACCAATGTTAGTCAATAGGTGTCTTCTCATTTGCGATTTTTTTCTCAGCCGAAATTGGTGTGAGAAAAAAATCGCAGCATGCTGCGATTTGATGCGATTTTGGCATGATAATCACCAATGCAAGTCAATGGGTGCGAGAAATTAACGCACAGCACTCGCACCATGCAAGTGCTGTCCGATTTATACGCACCAGTCTCCTTTGAAAAGCCAGCAATTCATCCCCGGCTACTGTAAAATCACACTGACAGCTCACAAAACACTAGATACATACACATAGAATACATATATATATATATATATATATATACATGTCATTGTGACACATATATATACATATATTTATAGTTCATTCACTTCTACATCCATACGGTTTCTTAAGAATAATTTTGCTTTTTTATTTTATTTTAATTACAGGAAATGGTTTTAGCAGGAAAATAAAATATGGTCAAAAACTGTTTGATTATTTCATTAAACTTCTTTTTTATTAAAGTGTGTGTGTTTTTTTATTTCCTTCAATAGGATTAATAATTGATAGTTGTCTAATTGACAGCTCTCAATTATTAACCTGGCTTAAAATCACCTTTCAATTGCAAGGTGGTTTTAACCCCTTATTAACCCATTCGCCACCGCTACAGGGCAATGGGAATAGACGGGCAAAGTGCCAGAAAGGGCTAATCTAATTAGAGATTTGCCTTTTCTGGGGTATCTGGGGGCAGATGTTAGTAGCCAGGGGGGCACAAAAAAAATGTACCCTCCCTAGGCTATTATTATCTGCCCCCACTCGCTGGCTTTGTCTGTCTGGTGGAGAAAATACAGCGGGAGCCCACGCATTTTTTTTCAACGAATTTACACCTTTAATTAACCCCTACATGTCTGAAATTTTGCACACATACACTCATGTAATTGTAAGTTTAAACCATATATAAAAATACATGAAATAACATGGTTAACTGTGTGTAAACAATGTATCATTTCATGTCGGCTTCTGTGATTTCACAAAAGTCGGCAATTGAATTAGCGGCTATTACAGTATGTAGAAGTCTATGAACTATAAATATATGTATATATATGTCACAATGACATGTATATATTTTAATATGTATTCTATTTGTGTATATGTATTGTTTATATTCTTTATTAACCCCTTAGTGACAGAGCCATTTTGCAGCTTAATGACAGGGACAATTTTTACAATTCTGACCACTGTCACTTTATGAGGTTATAACTCTGGAACGCTTTAACGAATCCAGCTGATTCTGAGATTGTTTTTTCGTGACATATTGTACTTCACGTTAGTGGTAAAATTTCTTTGATATGACTTGTGTTTATTTATGAAAAAAATGGAAATATGGCGAAAATTTTGAAAATTTAACAATTTTCAAACTTTAAATTTTTATGCCCTAAAATCAGAGAGATATGTCACACAAATTTCTTAATAAATAACATTTCCCACATGTCTACTTTACATCAGCACAATTTTGGGAACAAAATTTTTTTTTGTTATGAAGTTATAAGGGTTAAAAGTTGACCAGCGATTTCTCATTTTTACAACACCATTTTTTTTTAGGGACCACATCACATTTGAAGTCACTTTGAGGGGTCTATATGATAGAAAATACCCAAAAGTGACACCATTCTAAAAACTGCACCCCTCAAGGTGCTCAAAACCACATTCAAGAAGTTTATTAACCCTTTACGTGCTTCACAGGAACTGAAGCAATGTGGAAGTAAAAAATTAACATTTAACTTTTTTTGCAAAAACTTTACTTCGGAACCAATTTTTTTTTATTTTCACAACTGTTAAAAGAAGAAATGAACCACAAAATTTGTTGTGCAATTTCTCCTGAATAAGCCGATACCCCATATGTGGGGGTAAACCACTTTTTGGGCGCACGGCAGAGGTCGCAAGGGAAGGAGCGTCATTTGACTTTTTCAACGCAGAATTGGCTGGACGCCATGTCGCGTTTGTAGAGGCCCTGATGTGTCTAAACAGTGGAAACCCATCATAAGTGACCCCATTTTGGAAACTAGACCCCCTAAGGAACTTATCTAGATGTGTGGTGAGCACTTTGAACCTCCAAGTGCTTCACAGAAGTTTATAACATAGAACAGTGAAAATAAAAAATCATATTTTTCCACAAAAACAATCTTTTCACCCCAATTTTTATTTTCCCAAGGGTAACAAGACCCCAAAAGTTTTTGTGCAATTTGTCCTGAGCATACTGATACCCCATATGTGGGGGTAAACCACTGTTTGGGTGCATGGCAGAGCTTGGAAGGTAAGGAGCGCCGTTTGACTTTTTCAACGCAGAATTGGCTGGATGTCATGTCGTGTTTGTAGAGGCCCTGATGTGTCTAAACAGTGGAAACCCCCCACAAGTGACCCCATTTTTGAAACTAGACCCCCTAAGGAACTTATCTAGATGTGTGGTGAGCACTTTGAACCTCCAAGTGCTTCACAGAAGTTTATAACATAGAACCGTGAAAATAAAAATTCATATTTTTTTCCACAAAAACGATCTGTTCACCCCAATTTTTATTTTCCCAAGGGTAACAAGACCCCAAAAGTTTTTGTGCAATTTGTCCTGAGCATGCTGATACCCCATATGTGGGGGTAAACCACTGTTTGGGTGCATGGCAGAGCTTGGAAGGGAAGGAGCGCCGTTTGACTTTTTCAATGCAGAATTGGCTGGATGCCATGTCGCGTTTGTAGAGGCCCTACTGTGTCTAAACAGTGGAAACCCCCCACAAGTGACACCATTTTGGAAACTAGACCCCCTAAGGAACTTATATAGATGTGTGGTGAGCACTTTGAACCCCCAAGTGCTTCACAGAAGTTTATAACTCCCGGGCATGAAAATAAAAAGTCATATTTTTACCACAAACCTGATCGTTTAGTCCTCAATTTTTTATTGTCCCAAGGGTAACAGTAGAAATTAGACCACAAAAGTTGTTGTGCAATTTGTCCTGAGTAGGCTGATACCCCATAAGTGGGGGGGGACCACTGTTTGGGCGCACGGCAGGGCTTGATAGGGAAGGAGTGCCGTTTGACTTTTTCAAACCAAAATTGGCTGGAATTGAAATTGGACGCCATGTCGCGTTTGGAGAGCCCCTGATACGCCTAAACAGTGGAAACCCCCCACAAATGACACCATTTTGGAAACTAGACCCCTTAACGAACTTATCTAGATGTGTGGTGAGCACTTTGAACCCCCAAGTGCTTCACAGAAATTTATAAACGTAGAGCCGTGAAAATAAAAAATCATTTTTTTCCTCAAAAATGATTCTTTAGCTCGCTATTTTTTTTATTTTCCCAAGGGTAACAGGAGAAATTGGACCCCAAAAGTTGTTGTGCAATTTTTCCTGAGTACGCTGATACCCCATATTTGGGTTGAAACCACTGTTTGGGCGCATGGGAGTGCTTGGAAGGGAAGGAGTGCCATTTTGCAATGCAGACTTTGATGGAATGTTCTGCGGGCGTCATGTTGTGTTTGCAGAGCCCTTGATGTGCCTAAACAGTAGAAACCCCCTGCAAGTGACACCATTTTGGAAACTAGACCCCCAAGGAGCTTATCTAGATGTGTGGTGAGCACTTTGAACCCCCAAGTACTTCACAGAAATTTATAAACGCAGAGCCGTGAAAATAAAAAATCATTTTTTTCCTCAAAAATGATTGTTTTAGCCAGCAATTTTTTATTTTCCCAAGGGTAACAGGATAAATTAGAACCCTAAAATTGGTGTGCAATTTGTCCTGAGTACGCTGATACCCCATATGTTGGGGTAAACCATTGTTTGGGCGCACGGCAGGACTCGGAAGGAAGGGAGCGCCATTTGACTTTTTGAATGCCACGTCGTGTTTGGAGACTCCCTGATGTGTCTAAACAGTGGAAACCCCCCACAAGTGACCCCATTTTGGAAACTAGACCCCTTAAGGAACTTATCTAGATGTGTGGTGAGCACTTTGAACCCCCAAGTGTTTCACAGAAATTTATAAACGCAGAGCTGTGAAAATAAAAAATCATTTTTTTTCTCAAAAATGATTTTTTAGCCAGCTATTTTTTTATTTTCCCAAGGGTAACAGGAGAAATTAGAACCCCAAAATTGGTGTGCAATTTGTCCTGAGTACATTGATACCCCATATGTTGGGGTAAACCACTGTTTGGGCGCACGGCAGGGCTCGGAAGGGAGGGAGCGCCATTTGACTTTTTGAATGCCACGTCGTGTTTGGAGACCCCCTGATGTGCCTAAATAGTGGAAACCCCTCAATTCTAGCTCCAACCCTAACCCCAACACACCCCTAACCCTAATCCCAACCCTAATCCTAACCTAAATCCCAACCCTAATTCCAACCCTAATTGTAACCCTAACCTTAATTGTAACCCTAACTATAATTGTAACCCTAACCCTAATTTTAACCCTAACCCTAATTGTAACCCTAACCCTATTTCTAACCCTAATTATAACCCTAACCCTAAGGCTAGGTTCATTTTGCGTTTTACCAGCCCGTTCAACACATAGCGTTGACGGGCTGGTAACGGTATAGCATAACACGATCGCGTTATGCTATATCCGCTAGTGCAGATTAATCAGCAGCTGCCCGCGTCCGAGGCTCCGTCAATGAATGATGGCATGTCATGAACGCATGCTGCTTTACGGCATGCGTCGCGATGCGCCCTCAAGTGGGGGTGAATGGCAGCGTTAACGGACTGCGTTACACCGCGTTATACCGCGGTGTAATGCAGTCCATCTAACGGACTGCCATAACGCAGTATGAACCCAGCCTAACCCTAACCCTAATTATAACCCTAACCCTAATGCTAACCCTATCCCTAATGCTAACCCTAACCCTAATTATAACCCTAATTATAACCCTAACCCTAACCCTAACGGAAAAATGAAAATAAATATAATTTCGATTTTTTTATTATATGTCCCTAACTAAGGGGGTGATAAAAGGGGGGTTATGTACTGTTTTTTTTATTTTGATCACTGTGATAGTTTATCACAGTGATCAAAATGCACTTTTATGAGAATGAATGAAAAAATTTTGAATCTGCCGCCAAGCAGATCGACGGGCGCACTGCGCATGCGCCCGCCATTTTTTTTTCCAGGAAGAAGATGCCGGGATCTTGGGGCCTGCGGGAGGACCGAGGACACCGGCAGGTATAGGGGGGACGATCGGGGGACCTGGGGACCCTCATTTTCTCCCCTCTGATGTGCGATCACATCAGAGGGGAGAGAAATCATTTTTTTTTTTTTTTGCGGTCGCCGTTATACTTAGTATAACGGCGATCGCGACATCGGGGTCAGTAACTACCGACCCGGATCATGTTCTCTGGGGTCTCGGCTACCCCCGGTAGCCGAGACCCCAGAGAAAATTGCCCATCCCCCCCAGCACAGCGGCGGGCGCACTGAGCATGCGCCCGCCATTTTCTCAATGGCAGCGGCACCGGGGGAGGCAGAAGGGCACAGGGGCCACATGCAGGAGATCGGGTGCCACATGGGGGTCCCGGGGACCCTTTTTCTCTGTCCTCTGATGTCCGATGACATCAGAGGACAGAGAAATTAAATGGAACATTTTTTTTTTTTTGTTGCGGTCGCCGTTATAGGGTTAATAACGGCGATCGCAACATCGGTGTCGGTAAAATCCGACCCGATTCATGTTCTCATGTAGCCGAGACCCCAGAGAACATGATCCGGGTCGGTAGTTACCGACCCCGGTGTCGCGATCGCCGTTATACTAAGTATAACGGCGACCGCAAAAAAAAAGATTTCTCTCCCGGAGAAAATGCGCCTCTGGGGGCGCTATTCACTTTTTCCACAGTGCCGTTAATTAACTGCGCTGTGGTTTAAGTACCCTTAATGACCGCTGTTAAAAGGCGTATCGGCGGTCGTTAAGGGGTTAAAGCTGTCAGTGTGATTTTACAGTATAGCCGGGGATGAATTAGCGGCTATTATACTATGTAGAAGTGTAAGACCTATATATAATATATATATATATATATATATATATATATATATTATATATAAATATTTGCTTTTTGTGTACATTTTTTTTTTACAATGTGATTTTTACATGACTTTTTACATAGAGATAACTGCTCTATGTAAAACTTCATGTTAAAATCGCATTGCATACAGATGGAAAACTGATGGAAAACTGATGGAAAACGCATGGTACGATTTAAAATCACATGCAAATCGCATGACATTTTACTAGAATCGTACCGTTTTTTCCGTCCAGAAAACGGACCAATTTTTTTCCAGCCAGTGAGTATGAGCCCTAAATATTGCCATCTGATCATTTGTTTTTTGTCAGATTCAGCATTTTTCAACATTTTATTGGATGCACATGTCACTTTATCGATATTCTGTAGACTTGTAGGTGTGTAGACTTTTATATTCACTGTGTAAATGAAAGTATTAATTTCATAACTTTAGATTTATGACAGATGGCTAGCAACCAAGATGATGTGAAATTACAGACATGCAAAAAGCTGAGATATGATATAAGGCATGATAAATGTCAACAAAAACTGGCAGTTCCAATGAACATAAAAAATACACGTGTTAACTGAATGTTGGCTCTTGGGGTTGTCATTTCCTCAGTATTACAGAAACTTATCAAACATTAAATTATATACCTATCCTTAAAATATACCATCTGTCCCAGTAGGTCTTGTGCACACATTAGGCCTTAGGAATATTGAATTTGTGATGTAGTTTCATGTAACTTTGAATTACATTTTGTCCATAATGGTAGAGCATGCCACAGCAGTAATCGGACAATATCGCTGTTTGACTTTATTTCTTCATGGAAGCAATTTTAGAAAGGCAAGTACTGAGATTTGGAGACTTTAGTTGGTAAGTACAGTACAGACCAAAAGTTTGGACAAACCTTCTCATTCAAAGATTCTTCTGTATTTTCATGACTATGAAAATTGTAGAATCACACTGAAGGCATCAAAACTGTGAATTAACACGTGTGGAGTTATACATTACACTTTACAAAAAAGTGTGAAACAACTGAAAATATGTCTTATCTTCTAAGTTCTTCAAAGTAGCCACCTTTTGCTTTGATTACTGCTTTGCACTCAGAAAAGGTGAACGGATGGACTCTGCATGCCTGGTTCCCACCGTGAAGCATGGGGGAGGTGGTGTGATGTTGTGGGGGTGCTTTGCTGGTGACACTGACGGGGATTTATTTAAAATTGAAGCCGTGAGCGGTCCAGCTCACCCCAAACCATCTCGATTGGCTTCAGGTCTGGTGACTGTGGAGGCCAGGTCATCTGGCGTAGCACCTCAACACTCTCCTTCTTGGTCAAATAGCCCTTACACAGTCTGGAGGTGTGTTTTGGGTCATTCTCCTGTTGAAAAATAAATGAAGGTCCAACTAAACGCAAACCGGATGGAATAGCATACCGCTGCAAGATGCTGTGGCAGCCATGCTGGTTCAATATGCCTTCAATTTTGAATAAATCCCCAACAGTGTCTCCAGCAAAGCACCCCCACACCATCACACCACCTCCTCCATGCTTCACGGTGGGAACCAGGCATGCAGAGTCCATCCATTCACCTTTTCCGCATGCAAAGCAGTAATCAAAGCGAAAGGTGGCTACTTTGAAGAACCTAGAATATAAGACACATTTTCAGTTGTTTCACACTTTTTTGTAAAGTGTAATGTATAATTCCACATGTGTTAATTCATAGTTTTGATGCCTTCAGCGTGATTCTACAATTTTCACAGTCATGAAAATACAGAAAAATCGCTGAATGAGAAGATGTGTCCAAACTTTTGGTCTGTACTGTATATTAGAACTGTTTTTACCTTACCATTTCATAGATGTTTCTTGAAGTCGGTTTCACACAAGAAGAAAATAGGCACATTTTTACATAGTAACTAGTGATGAGCGAGTATGCTCGTTGCTCAGGTTTTCCTGAGCATGCTCGGGTGTTCTCTGAGTATTTGGGCGCGCTCGGAGATTTAGTTTTTGTCGCCACAGCTGCATGATTTGCGACTGCTAGGCAGCCTGAATACAAGTGGGGATTGCCTGTTTGTTAGGGAATCACCACTAGAGATGAGCGACTTTGCTTCCGGGAGGGTCGAGTTGGGTTTCGGACCACCCGACTTTCCCAAAAGTCGAGTCGAACGAATTCGGCCAACTATTGGAAAAAGTCGAAGATCCGACTGAAACTCGAACTGACCCCAATGCAAGTCAGTGGGGAAGAAAAGTCGGCACGTAGTGGAGGACAGTAAACACATCTACAGTGCCCATTTCAATGCCAACGACATCAATTCTTATTACTTAAGCTTGTCAACCTTAATTTACTTTATAATAATAGTTACGCATTGAAAACTGGGGGTTATTTGGCTAAAGTTGCGGGGGGGCAGGGCTGGCTCCAGGTTTTGGTGGGCCCCGGGCGAAAGAGTCTCAGTGGGCCCCTTTAACACAAACCACAATTCATGATGCTCCGATACGGCAAAGAAATATAGGTATAGTCCAATGCCAAATACTTCACTTCTTACATTACATGAGTGATATCTATTGTAAATTCTATAATAGCTCAAAAACCGGACAGTATAGTCCTCCATACAGTATTATGGGCACCACATACTGCGCCATACAGAATAATGAGCCCCATATATTGCTCTATACAGAATAATGAGCCCCATATATTGCTCCATACAGAATAATGAGTCCCATATATGATGCTCCATACAGAATAATGGGCCCAATATAATGCTTGATACAGTATAATGAGCCACATATATTGCTCCATACAAAATAATGAGCCCCATATATTGCTCCATACATAATTGGTCCCATGTAATGTTCCATACAGTATATGATGAGCTTCACATAATGCTCCAGTATATGATGGTCCCCATATAATGCGCCATACAGAATAGGACGGTTCCCATAGAGTATAATGAGCCCCACATATTGCTCCATACAGTATAATGAGTCGCATATAAAGCTCCATACAGTATATGATGGGCACCATATATTGCTCCATACAGAATGGGCTCCATATAATGCTTCATACAGAATAGGCCCCATATGTGCTCCATATATAAAGGGCCCCATATAATGCTCCAAATATAATGGTCCCCATATATAATGCTCCAGTATATGATGGGCCCCATGGATGATGCTCCAATGTATGATGGGCCTATATGATGCTCCATATATAATGGGCCCCATATGATGCTCCAGTATATGATGGGCCCCATGGATGATGCTCCAGTGTATGATGGGCCTATATGATGCTCCATATATAATGGGCCCCATATGACGCTCCAGAATATGATGGGCCCCATGGATGATGCTCCAGTGTATGATGGGCCCCATTTATAATGCTCCAGTGTATGATGGGCCCCATTTATAATGCTCCAGTGTATGACATGCCCCCATATATAATGCTCCAGTGTATAATGGGCCCTATCTGTGATGATCAAGTATATGATGGGCCCCATATATAATTCTCCAGTGTATAATGCTCCCCATATATTGCTTCAAACATTTAAAAATTGAAATACCTCTCCTCGCTGGGCACTGCTCTACTCTGGACTCCTCAGCGTCGCCATCTTCCAGCTCTCTGCACTGTGACTGTTCAGGCAGAGTGTGCACAGACGTGACGTCATCGCGCTCTCTGACCTGAATGTAACTGTCAGGAAACGAGGAAGATGACACAGCGGTGGAGCAGGGAGAGGTAAGTATTGCAAGTGCTGGGACCCTTAGCAAGCAGGGGGGGCACACTCATGGGCGCCGGCACTGGCACAGGGCCCCTCATAGTACACTGGTGTCTCTGACGGCGAGTGGGCCCCCCCACCTGCTCAGTGCCCCGGCACTTGCTCGGATGCACCAGGTGCTGACGCCAGCACTGGGGGGGGGGTACAGCCCAGTTAGGGAGGTGGAAAAACTGGCCTATGTTGAGGTGTAGGCTGGACGTTCAGTAGCTGCAAATGGAGGAATTGGAGAAGTCGGAGGAAGAGGAGAACAAAGCGACCCGTTTTGCTGGCAACCTATGTGTCATTAGGGGAAGGTGGTACAAAATCCTTTGAAACCCAGGCATGGTTCATTGTAATGAAGGTGAGATCACCTACAGTACAGACCAAAAGTTTGGACACACCTTCTCATTCAAAGATTTTTCTGTATTTTCATGGCTATGAAAATTGTAGAATCACACTGAAGGCATCAAAACTATGAATTAACACATGTGGAATTATACATTACACTTTACAAAAAAGTGTGAAACAACTGAAAATATGTCTTATATTCTAGGTTCTTAAAAGTAGCCACCTTTTGCTTTGATTACTGATTTGCACGCAGAAAAGGTGAACGGATGGATTCTACATGCCTGGTTCCCACCGTGAAGCAAGGAGGAGGTGGTGTGATGGTGTGGGGTGCTTTGCTTGTGACACTGTTGTGGATTTATTCAAAATTGAAGGCATCGTGAACCAGAATGGCTACCACAGCATCTTGCAGCAGCATGCTATTCCATCAGGTTTGCGTTTAGTTGGACCATCATTTATTTTTCAAGAGGACAATGACCCCAAACACACATCCAGACTGTGTAAGGGCTTTTTGACCAAGAAGGAGAGTGATGGGGTGCTACACCAGATGACCTGCCTCCACAGTCACCAGACCTGAACCTAATCGAGATGGTTTGCGGTGAGCTGGACCACTCACCGCTTCAATTTTGAATAAATCCCAAACAGTGTCACCAGCAAAGCACCCCCACACCATCACACCACCTCCTCCATGCTTCACGGTGGGAACCAGGCATGTAGAGTCCAGCCGTTCACCTTTTCTGCATGCAAAGCAGTAATCAAAGCAAAAGGTGGCTACTTTGAAGAACCTAGAATATAAGACATATTTTCAGTTGTTTCACACTTTTTTGTAAAGTGTAATGTATAATTCCACATGTGTTAATTCATAGTTTTGATGCCTTCAGTGTGATTCTACAATTTTCATAGTCATGAAAATACAGAAAAATCTTTGAATGAGAAGGTGTGTCCAAACTTTTGGTCTGTACTGTACATTTTGGGTCAACAGCTGGGTCATTCTTTCTGTCAGGATTGATCCAGCAGCACTGAAGACTCTTTCTGATAGCACACTATCAGCAGGGCAAGCGAGCTCCTGTAAGGCATATTATGCCAATTCAGGCCAGGTGTCCAGTTTACAGGCCCAGTAGTCAAAGGGGAATGAACTGTGAGGGAGAACATCGATAGGGGAGGAGAGGTAATTTTGAACCATAGTTGACAACTGCTGTCTCCTGTCTGTTGAATCGATGTGCTGGGGGAGAAAATGGCTAGAAGGTTGGAGGAGTCTTTAAACTAGGGACTAGGGGGAGGGTATTCATTTTATAGGAGGGGAAGGCAGTGCAGATAGAGACCTGGGCACAAATAATGAAATTGGGGGTGGGGTTAGAACAGTTAATAATTTAAGAAAGAATAGAGGTTCAGAGAGATACATAAAGTGCATGTATACTAATGCCAGAAGCCTCACCAACAAAATGGCGGAATTAGAATTAATTTTGTTGGAACATAATTATGACATGGTGGGGATATCTGAGACTTGGCTGGATGAGAGCCACGACTGGGCGGTTAATTTACAGGGCTATAGTCTGTTTAGAAATGACCGTAAAAATAAGCGAGGTGGGGGTGTGTGTTTATATGTAAAATCATCCTTAAAACCCATCCTGAGTGATATCTGTGAATCTAATGAAGATGTAGAGTCTATGTGGGTGGAGATTAGGGGAGGGGGGAAAATAATAAATTACTGATAGGGGTTTGTTATAAGTCTCCTAAAATAATGGAAGCAACAGAGAATATCCTCGTAAAGCAAATAGATGAAGCAGCAACTCAAGGAGAAGTCATTATTATGGGGGACTTCAACTACCCTGAAATACATTGGGGAACAGAAACCTGTAGTTCCAGCAAAGGTAATAAGTTTTTGGCAACTTTGAGAGACAATTACCTTTCACAACTAGTTCAGGACCAAACAAGAGGGGGGCACGGCTAGACCTAATATTAACCAACAGGCCAGACCGCATATCAAATATAAGGGTTGGGGGTCACTTGGGTAATAGTGATCACAAAATAATAAGCTTTCATGTATCCTTTAATAAGATGTGTAGTCGAGGGGTTACAAGGACACTAAACTTCAGGAAGGCAAATTTCCAACGGATGAGAGATGATCTTGGTGCAATAAACTGGGACAATATCCTGAGAGATAAAAATACACAAAGAAAATGGGAGACGTTTATTAGCATCCTGAATAGGACCTGTGCACAGTATATACCCTATGGGAATAAGCATGCTAGAATTAGGTGGAAACCACCATGGCTAAAAAGAGCTGTAAGGGGCGCAATAAGGGACAAAAAGAAAGCGTTTAGGGAATTAAAGCAAGTAAGTAGTGAAGAGGCATTAAGTAAATACAGAAGACTGAATACATTCTGTAAAAAGCAAATCAAGACAGCAAACATTGAGGCAGAGAGACTCATTGCCAGAGAAAGTAAAAATAATCCCAAAATATTCTTTAACTACATAAATAGCAAGAAACTAAAAAATGATAGTGTTGGTCCCCTTAAAAATAGTCTTGGTGAAATGATGGATGAGGATGAGGAAAAAGCCAATATGCTAAATGACTTTTTTTCAACTGTATTTACACAAGAAAATCCCATGACAGATAACATGATCAGTGACAAAAAAATTTCTCCATTAAATGTCACCTGCTTAACCCAGCAGGAAGTACGGCGGCGTCTAAAAATCACTAAAGTTGACAAATCCCCGGGCCCGGATGGGATACACCCCCGAGTACTGCAGGAATTAAGTACAGTCATAGATAGACCATTATTTATAATCTTTAAAGATTCCATAATAACGGGGTCTGTACCACAGGACTGGCGTATAGCAAATGTGGTGCCAATATTCAAAAAGGGGGCAAAAACTGAACCTGGAAATTATAGGCCAGTGAGCTTAACATCTACTGTGGGTAAAATCCTGGAGGGTTTTTTAAGGGATACTATATTGGAGTATCTGAGGCTGAATAACCTCATGACACAGTATCAGCATGGGTTTACGAGGGACCGTTCTTGTCAGACTAATCTGATAAGCTTTTATAAAGGGGTAAGTTCAGGACTGGACCAAGGGAATGCAGTGGACGTGGTGTTCATGGACTTCTCAAAAGCTTTTGATACAGTGCCACAGAAAAGGTTGATACATAAAATGAGAACAATGGGGATAGGGGAAAATATGTGTAAGTGGGTTAAGAACTGGCTCATGGATAGAAAACAAAGGGTGGTTATTAATGGAGCACACTCGGACTGGGTCACGGTTAGAAGTGGGGTAACACAGGGGTCAGTATTGGGGCCGCTTCTCTTTAACATATTTATTAATGACCTTGTAGGGGGCATACAGAGTAGTATTTCAATATTTGCAGATGACACTAAACTCTGCAGGGTAATAAATACAGAGGAGGACAATTTTATATTACAGGAGGATTATGTAAACTAGAAGCTTGGGCTGATAAATGGCAAATGAGCTTTAATGGAGATAAATGTAAGGTCATGCACTTGGGTAGAACAAACAAGATGTATAATTATGTGCTTAATTGTAAAACACTGGGCAAAACTGTCACTGAAAAAGACCTGGGTGTATAGGTGGACGACAAACTCACATTTAGTGGCCAATGTCAGGCAGCTGCTGCCAAGGCAAATAAAATAATGGGATGCATTAAAAGAGGCATAGATGCTCATGAGGAGAACATAATTTTACCTTTATACAAGTCACTGGTGCGACCACACTTAGAATACTGTGTGCAGTTCTGGTCTCCGGTGTATAAGAAAGACATAGCTGAACTGGAGCGGGTGCAGAGAAGAGCGACCAAGGTTATTAGAGAACTGGGGGGTCTGCAATACCAAGACAGGTTATTACACTTGGGGTTATTTAGTTTGGAAAAACGAAGGCTTATTACAATGTATAAATATATGAGGGGACAGTACAAAGACCTTTCTAATGATCTTTTTACTCTTAGACCTGTGACGGGGACAAGGGGGCATCCTCTACGTCTGGAGGAAAGAAGGTTTAGCCATAATCACAGACGCAGATTCTTTACTGTAAGAGCAGTGAGACTATGGAACTCTCTGCCGTCTAATGTTGTAATGAGTGATTCCTTACTAAAATTTAAGAAGGGACTGGATGCCTTTCTTGAAAAGTATAATATTACAGGCTATATTCACTAGTTTCCTAGATACTGCGTTGATCCAGGGAGCTAGTCTGATTGCCGTATGTGGAGTCGGGAAGGAATTTTTTTCCCCAATGTCAAGCTTACTGTTTGCCACTTGGGTTTTTTTTTGCCCTCCTCTGGATCAACATGTTAGGGCAGGTTAGGATAGGATATGGGTTGAACTAGATGGACTTAAAGTCTTCCTTCAACCTTAATAACTATGTTACTATGTTACTATGATTCAGTATTACCAGTCGTGTGAGCGGCACTCGAAAAATCAGTCCACAACATGGTCAGGAAACCCTGTCTCCAACGCCACTTCGGCTGTGTGCAACATGAACACCTCTTCCATTTGACCGAGTATGGCTCGTGGTAGAACCTGCACCGCTGCTGTGTGCTGGGAATGCCTCTAACAAACAGTTTACCAGAGTTGCTTGTTTGGTCGCCAATATTAGCTCTAGGTTCTCCTGTGGCATGATGTTCTGTAATTTGCCATTATAGCGTGGATCGATAATGCTGGCCAACCAGTAGTCGTCATCCTTCATAATTTTGGCAATGCGGGGGTCCCTTTTTAGGATCCGCAAGACATAATCACACATGTGGGCCAATGTTCCAGGTGTCAATGATGCACTGCCAGTGGTGGGTGGAGGAGCACTTTCTGCCAAATCCACATCCATCCACTCACGCACAAACCCTGTACCTGACCTTGGCAAGCCAACATTTTCTCTTGCCCCCTGAGAAGCATCCTCCTCCACAAAATAATCATTCCCCTCATCCTCTTCCTCTTCTTCATCCACCTCATCCACAACAGTTCCCTGGGCAGACAATGGCTGACTGTCATCAAGGCTTCCCTCCTCCTCCTCCTCTTCCTCCTCCATTGCAGACGCCTGATCCTTAATGTGCGTCAAAGTTTGTATGAGCAGACGCATAAGTGAGATGCTCATGCTTATGATGGCGTCATCTGCACTTACCAGCTGTGTGCATTCCTCAAAACACTGAAGGTGTAATGTATGTAGTACAGTTCATATAGCGTCTTGTGCTTGGGTGCGATGAACATACATGAGACACAGGTTTGATATAGAAAAGTCCTGTATTACTTCATACAAGTTGGCAGAAATAGTCACACAGTTTACAGACACAGAAGCAGGAGACACAGCAGGCCAGAGTAAACTAAGCTCAGCAAATCACTCTCCAACACAGATTCAGGATCTTCTTCTCTGTTACCGTAAGTCCATGCAAACGTGGGTCTTTCAAAGAGCAGGGTTCAGAGTCCACAAGTGCTTCAGAGTTCCTCAGTAGGAATAGCTGGAGTACAAGGTCCAAGGCTTACAGGAGTCAAGTCACAGGTTCACTGCAGGCTAGATTCTGAAGCACTGATTGCTCAGCTGTGGCTGCTTAAGAAGCAAAGGAGAGAATCAGGGTGGGAACATGCAAGCTGGAAACTCCATTTTGACTGAGGGCAAGATAGCTACAGAAAGACAGAAAGTAAAATGGCTGACGAACAAACTGAGTTTCAGGAATATATACATAGAACCTTACATTACTCCCCCCTTAAGGACAACCTCCGGATGACCTCAGACCAGGCTTGTGTGGGTACCTCTGATGAAACTGACGGAGCAAGCGAGGAGCATTAACGTTATTGACTGGTTCCCATGAGTTGTCTTCCACTGGGTAGCCCTGCCATTTAATCAGATATTGTAACTGATTTCTATACAACCTGGAATCTAAAATCCTTTCCACCACAAATTCTTCCTGACCATCGACTAGCACTGGGTCAGGGCAAGGAGAAGAACGTCCAGGAAACATATTGGGTGTTGCAGCCTTTAGTAGGGATACATGAAAGACAGGGTGGATTCTCATAGTTCTGGGCAGTTGAAGACGACAAGCAACGGCACTTATAATTTTACTGATTTTATAGGGTCCAATGTACTTATGTCCCAACTTAGACGATGGAATCCTTAACTTAAGATTTCTGGTTGACAGCCAGACCAAGTCTCCTACCTTGAAAGCTGGTGCAGGTTTACGAAATTTATCTGCTGCTTTCTTGTACCTTTCTTGAGCCGATTCCAGATTTTCCTTTAGAAGATCCATATTCTTCTGTAAAGACATGATTCTTTCAGCCACTGCTGGTAAAGGCGTTTCTATGGGAAATCGTGGTAGAATGTTAGGATGATAACCTAGATTAGAGTAAAAAGGAGACTGTTTAGTGGAGGCACTCTGAGAGTTGTTATACGAGAACTCAGCTAATGGAAGTAGATCCACCCAATCATCCTGTAGATGGCAGATAAAGCAGCGGAGATACTGCTCCAGGGTTTGATTGGTTCGTTCGGTCTGTCCATTAGTCTGGGGATGAAAAGCAGAAGAAAGGTTTACTTTAATGTCCAATGCTGCACAGAAATTTTGCCAAAACCAAGAAGTGAATTGCACCCCTCGATCCGAAATAACCTCATCCGGTACTCCATGTAAGCGAAACACATCTTTAATCATCAAATCTGATGTCTGTTTTGCAGTGGGTAAGCCGACACAAGGGATAAAATGAGCTGCCTTTGTTAGACGGTCAACCACCACTAAAATGGTGTTCTTTCCCTGAGAGGTTGGTAACTCCACAATGAAGTCCATAGAAATGGATCCCCACGGGCGGGACGGGGTGGGAAGAGGCTGTAACAGACCAGTTGGTGAGGAGCGAGGTGTTTTGCATCTTGCACAGACCTCACATGAAGTGACATAGTTCAAAACATCCTTCCTGCAAGTGGGCCACCAAAAGAAACGAGAAAGAAATTCCTGTGTCTTTAGAATTCCTCTATGCCCAGCTATCTTGGAATCGTGAATGAGTTGCAATACTCTCAATCTGACTGTTTCAGGAATATACAGGCGTTGTCCCTGAATCCACACACCATTCTTAAAGGCAAGACTTACGTCCCTTGGGGGTTGTGCCAAAAAGGAATCCGCATGGTATGCTTCCTTGATGTCCTTAAGTAGGTCTTGATTATGAATTACTCCTAGGAATCTAGAGTCAGGAAGAATAGTCTTAGGAGGAGTAATTGGACGTGTCTCTGCTGAGTAAATCCTAGAGAGTGCATCAGCCTTTCCATTGCGCGATCCTGGTCTATAAGAAATGATAAAATTAAATTGGTTTAAGAAAAGATTCCAGCGAGCCTGGCGAGGAGTCAGACACTTAGCCGACCTGATAAACTCAAGGTTACGATGGTCTGTCAGGACGACTATTTGCTGTGCAGCTCCCTGAAGAAGGTGTCTCCATTCTTTGAAGGCGGCAATAATGGCCAACAACTCTCTATTGCTCACATCGTAGTTCCTCTCAGCCGAAGACAACTGCTGGGAAAAGAAGGCACAGGGATGCAAGACATTCTTCTCACCTGTTCTCTGAGAGAGTATAGCTCCAACGGCACAGTCTGAAGCATCCACCTCTATTATGAAGGCAAGCTCGGGGTTGGGATGTACTAGGATAGGTGCAGTGGTAAATTTATCTTTTAGACGGGAAAATGCTTCCTGGGCTTGGGGAGTCCAGGAGAACCTAGACTCTTTCCGGGTAAGTTGAGTGATAGGTGACACTACCTCAGAGAAATTTCTAATGAAACGTCTATAGAAGTTGGCAAACCCGATGAAGCGCTGTACCTCCTTCACATTTCTAGGACTTGGCCAATCCTTGATGGCTTGGGTTTTGCTTCCATCCATACTAATTCCTTGTGTAGACAGTACATACCCCAGAAATTGAATTTCGGTCCTATGGAATTCACACTTTTCAAGTTTGATGTAAAGATGATTTTGTCTTAGACGTTCCAAGACCATTCTCACATGTCCATGATGTTCCTCTGTGGAGTTAGAAAAAATTAGAATATCATCCAAATAAATTACCACGAATGTATCTAGGAGATCCCTGAAGATGTCATTCACCAAGTGTTGGAAAGTGGCTGGGGCGGTACTCTGACCAAAAGGCATAACTAAATATTCAAAGTGTCCATAGCGTGACCTGAATGCAGTCTTCCATTCATCCCCAGGTCTAATACGGACTAAGTTATAGGCCCCACGAAGATCTAGTTTAGAAAAAATTTTGGCATGTCGCACTCTCTCCAATAACTCAGGGATTAAAGGCAATGGATAACGGTTTCTAATAGTAACCTTATTGAGTTCCCTATAGTCTACGCATGGTCTCAGAGATCCATCTTTCTTCTTTACAAAGAAGATGGGTGCACCTGCAGGAGATGAAGAGGGGCGTATGAAGCCCTTGGCTAGATTTTCGTCTATGTAATCCTTTAAAGCCTTTAGCTCGGGCCCCGCCAGGGGTAGATCTTACCAAAAGGTATCTCTGCTCCAGGCAATAATTCAATTGGACAATCATATGGACGGTGAGGAGGAAGCTGGTCAGCGTTCTTCTTGTCACATAAATCCACATAGTCCTGGTATACAGCTGGTAGTTCAGGGACTGACATGATTCCTTTAGGAACAGAGCAAGCTGAAACTTTTGGACTCATCTGTTTCTCTGGAAAGTGTAATTCCTTGGTCTCCCAGTTAATGGTAGGATTCTGAGCCTGCAGCCATGGTAGCCCTAGAATAATGGGAAAGTGGGGAGAAGAGATAAGCATAAAGGATAGTTTCTCTTGATGATCTTTACCCATAAGAACCTTCAAAGGCTCTGTTTCCTGATCCACTGGTCCAGAGGTCAGCAGGGAGCCATCCACAGTTTCCATCTGTACTGGAGTAGCCTTCTTCACTGAACGTATTCCCTGTTTCAGAGCAAAGGAGACATCCATAAAATTTCCACTTGCCCCCGAGTCGATCATAGCAGAGCTAGACACCCAAGCTGAGTCAACCCAGAGTTTGATGGAAAGAAAGCAATGAGAATTGTTTTTCTTACAACTCAGCTGGGACACCGCTGAGGAAACTTGAAAAATGGCAGCGTTTACACAGTCCTCAGAGGTAACGGAGTTTAAGTCCGAGAAATCAAGATCTGTTGCTGCAGATCTCTCTGGAGCCTGAGGCTCGGACCTGACAGATCCCCTCTCGCAACACTCACAATGAATGAGTGCTGCAGTAGTCTTACGAGAACGGCTGGGGCAGTTTATAATGAAGTGCCCTGACTTACCACAATAGAAACATAGATTCTCCTTAAAACGATGTTCCTTGCGTGCATCACTAGCCCGTCGTTGTAAAGAGTCTACCTGCATGGGTTCAGGTTCAGGTTCCCGTGTAATCCTACTCAAAGGTTCCTTAGCTGGAGAGGAAGGTAGGAAAAGGTTAGTACGATTGCTTTCGAACCATCTCTCTTGCCTGCGTTCAGTTAGACGAGTATCAATACGGATGCAGTAGTTAATAAAGTCACCTAACGCAGTGGGAGGGTCGGCACGAGCAAGTTCATCCTTAATCAGTGGAGATAACCCCTTTCGAAAAATAGATTTTTCGGCGGAACTGTCCCAGGTGGTATCAAGGGCCCATCTCCTGAAATCCAAGGCATATTCAGCTACCGAGTGCTTACCTTGGCGCAAAGCTAACATGGCTGCTTCAGTGTTGCACCTCGATTGGGGTCATCAAACACCTGCCCCATGGCTGAAATAAAATCATCAAGGTGATTCAAACAATCATCCTCAGTCTCAATCAGAGGGTTTGCCCACATCAAAGCCTTGTTGGTAAGCAACATAATTATAGTAAGCACCTTAGATCGTTCAGTGGGAAATTGTGAAGCATGTGCAGAAAAAAAAAGATTGCATTGATTAATAAATCCCCTGAATTTCTCACGTTCACCGCCAAAACGAAAAGGGAGCAACTTGGGAATCCCAGCACTCGGGGCTACGGCAGGAGCCTGGACTCGCCCCTCTAGAACCTCAATCCTGGCTCGCAAATCCTGGGTAGTCTGTCCAACCACTTGCAAATTGTGATTATTGAGGTCCTGTAGATTTGTAAAACGGGTCTTTATATTCTGCAAATCTGCAAGGATATTATCAGTCACTCCGCAAAGTTCCTTTATGCGGGCCTCCATTTTCCAGATCTTTTAAGACAGGATTACTGGGAGAAGAGGAGAGGAGAAAAAAAAAAAACAATAGTGTTCACCTGTGGCAACACTGCAGAGAGAAAAAAAAATTAAGGGAACTGCTCACCTGGAATGGTTGTGAGAAGTCACAACCACTATCATCACAGAAAGTTTCAACCAGACATCTGATATCCAGAGTTACAGCAGACAAAAAAGAGAAAAGAAAAAAAAAACAATAGTGTTTACCTGTGATAACACTGCAGAAAGAAAAAACTTAAGGGAATTGCTCACCTGGAATGGTTGTGAGAAGTCACAACCACTGTCATCACAGAAAGCACAACTGGACGTCCGATATCCACAGTTACAGCAGACACAGCCTTCCAGACCCAGCAGACACTAACGTTTTGGCTTCAGAATCTTGTAATGTATGTAGTACAGTTCATATAGCGTCTTGTGCTTGGGTGCGATGAACATACATGAGACACAGGTTTGATATAGAAAAGTCCTGTATTACTTCATACAAGTTGGCAGAAATAGTCACACAGTTTACAGACACAGAAGCAGGAGACACAGCAGGCCAGAGTAAACTAAGCTCAGCAAATCACTCTCCAACACAGATTCAGGATCTTCTTCTTGTTACCGTAAGTCCATGCAAACGTGGGTCTTTCAAAGAGCAGGGTTCAGAGTCCACAAGTGCTTCAGAGTTCCTCAGTAGGAATAGCTGGAGTACAAGGTCCAAGGCTTACAGGAGTCAAGTCACAGGTTCACTGCAGGCTAGATTCTGAAGCACTGATTGCTCAGCTGTGGCTGCTTAAGAAGCAAAGGAGAGAATCAGGGCGGGAACATGCAAGCTGGAAACTCCATTTTGACTGAGGGCAAGATAGCTACAGAAAGACAGAAAGTAAAATGGCTGACGAACAAACTGAGTTTCAGTAATATATACATAGAACCTTACAGAAGGACTTTACAGAGGTCCTTCAGCTTTGACCACTGCACACCCGAAAACTCGATGTCTGCCCTCAAACTGCCTGCCCGTGTATCCTCCCACAAATGCATTACAGCCTTCCTCTGTTCGCACAGCCTCTCAACCATGTGCATGGAGGAGTTCCACCTTGGTGCAACGTCTATGATTAAGCGGTGCTTGTGGAGGTGGAGAAATCGCTGCAGCCTCTGCAAACGACTGGAGTCTACGGGCGAGCGATGGATGTGCGAGCACAGTCTTTGCACCTTATGGAGCAGGGCTGGTAACTCCGGATAATTATTTATGAAGCACTACACCACCAGGTTCAAGGTGTGAGCCAGGCAAGGTATGTGTCTGAGTTTTGCCATGGCTAGGGCCGCCACAAAATTACGGCCGTTATCACTGACTACCTTGCCTGGTTTAAGATGTAGACTGCCCATCCATGACTCAGTTTCTCGCTGCAAGTAGTCGGCCAGTACCTCCGCGGTGTGTCTGTTGTTGCCCAAAGACATCATCTTTAAAACAGCCTGCTGATGCCTACCACTAGCTGTTCGATAGTGAGACACCTCGTGTGCAACACGGGCAGCTGAGGATGGAGTGCTCATGCGACTGCACTCTGTCGACGAGCTTTTGCTTCTGGAGGAGGATGAGGAGAAGGAGGGTCGAACGCCTACAGCCAACTGTTGCCTATACCGTGGGCTAGGCAGCGCTGTCCCACTGCCGCTGTCACCTGTGGAGCCTGCATCCACCACATTAACCCAATACGCAGTGATGGACACGTAATGGCCCTGGCCATGCCTACTGGCCCATGCATCTGTTGTGAGGTGCACCTTTCCACTCACTGATTTTTTGAGTGCATGGACAATGCGGTCTTTCACATGCAGGTGGAGGGCAGGGATGGCTTTTCTAGAAAAGAAGTGCCGACTGGGTAGGTCATAGCATGGGACAGCGTAGGCCATGAGCTCTCGGAATGCTGTGCTTTCAACCAAACGGAAGGGCATCATCTCTAATGAGATCAGTTTGGCAATGTAGGCGTTCAAAGCCAGTGTACGCGAATGAGAGGATGAGTACTTTCTTGTCCTACTCAGAGTGTCTGCTAGGGTGAGCTGGACTTGAGAGCTGCATATGGGGGAACTAGAGGTGGACATGGTTGACTGAGAGGGGGTTGGTGATGGTGATAGTAGTGGTGCTGGTGATGGCCTAGATTCAGTCTTTCGTTGGAAAAACATTGTGATTCCCTGACTGTTTTGGCCTTGCGACGACACCTCAACATTTCTTGCTGGTGGTGTGCTAACCGGTGGGCTTACAGTGGGGGAAGCAATGTTGCGTTGCTGGCTACCTTCAGTCGGAGCAGGTGCACATGTGCTACCTGAGGTTTTGTAGTCCGTCCACGCTTGCAAGTGCATGGTGTTTAAATGTCTAAGCATGCAACTGGTATTCAAATTTCGGAGAAGCGTACAGCTGTATACAGTGTAGGGGAAAATATAAATCTTCGTATATATTTCCGGAGTCACACACAGACGCTCACTCAGTATGGATTTGACTGTAATACAAAAGGCAGAAAAAAGGTACTGTATCAGAAGATACCATGTGTATGTAGTCTAGGGGAAAATTTAAATCTCCGTATATATTTCCGGAGTCACACACAGACGCTCACTCAGTATGGATTTGACCGTAAAACAAAAGGCAGAAAAACGGTACTTTATCAGAAGATACCAGCTGTATACGGTGAAGGGGAAAATTTAAATCTCCGTATATATTTCCGGAGTCACACACAGACGCTCACTCAGTATGGTTTTGACTGTAATACAAAAGGCAGAAAAACGGTACTGTATCAGAAGATACCAGCTGTATACGGTGAAGGGGAAAATTTAAATCTCCGTATATATTTCCGGAGTCACACACAGACGCTTTCTCAGTATGGATTTGACCATAATACAAAAGTCAAAAAAAAGGTACTGTATCAGAAGACACCAGGTGTATATAGTGTAGGGGAAAATTTAAATCTCCGTATATATTTCCGGAGTCACACACAGACGCTCGCTGAGTATGAATTGACCGTAATACAAAAGGCAGAGAAAAGGTACTGTATCAGAAGATACCAGGTGTATATAGTGTAGGGGAAACCAAGGACTGACAGTCAGACACGCGCACCCGTCTAACAGTCCACACAGGCGCTGCAGGTGACAGACACCATAACAGTTGACAAAAATGGCATAACTCTCCCCTGATGATCTAGCCAGAGAAACGCGTTGGGAGACTGTCAGTCCTTGGTTCACATGTTTCCACCTGGTTTGGGGTAATGTATGGCATTATGCTTAAAAAGGCCTCCCCCATCTACAAGTATACGGTGGATATCGACATGTGGTAAGACTGTTCCATATTATTGATGTGCAATTTATGAGAGGAAATAAGCACATACAGTCATTGATATTTTGTGGATAGTGTCCAGATAGATCTATCCCTATTTAACCTATGATTAAGTCAGTCTGTTTTACTGACGGTTTTAATTAATGATATTTTGTTTTCTCACAAGTTATTGGTGGTTAGGATACACTTTATTGCTTTTTGTTATTATTGAACGAAAATCTCGTTTTTTTTAAAGGCAAATTATTAAAAGTTATATTTTAAGCCTGCACTTCTACCTTGCTGTATACACCTCATCTTTTGATTGGTAGATCCTTTTTACATATACAAAATCCTATTGATGAGGCAAAGGTAATCTGTAAGAAGTGCTGAAGGACCTTTAACTGAGGGAAAATTCTCCAAAATTTGAATACCAGTTGCATGCTTAGACATTTAATGACCATGCACTTGCAAGCATGGACGGACTACTAAACCTCAGGTAGCACATATGCACCTGCTCTGACTGAAGGTAGCCAGCAATGCTCCATCGTTTCTCCCACTGTAAGCCCACCGGTTAGCACACCACCAGCAAGAAATGTTGAGGTGCCGTCACAAGGCCAAAGCAGTCATTGAATAAAAATGTTTTTTTGCAACGAATGACTGAATCTAGGCCATCACCACCACCACCACCACAACCACCATCACCAACCCCCTCTCAGTCCATCATGTCCACCGCTAGTTCACCTATATGCAGCTCTCAAGTCCAGCTCACCCTAGCAGACACTCTGAGTAGGACATGAAAGTACTCATCCTCTCATCCGCGTACACTGGCTTTGAAAGCCAAAGTTGCCAAACTGATCTCATTGGAGATGATGCCCTTTCGTTTGGTTGAAAGTGCAGTGTTCCGAGAGCTCATGGCCTACGCTGTCCCACGCTATGACCTACCCAGTCGGAACTTCTTTTCTAGAAAAGCCATTCCTGCCCACCACCTGCATGTGAAAGACTGCATTGTCCATGCACTCAAGCAATCAGTGAGTGGAAAGGTGCACCTCACAACAGATGCATGGGCCAGTAGGCATGGCCAGGGCCGTTACGTGTCCATCACTGTGCACTGGGTTAATGTGGTGGATGCAGGCTTCACAGGGGACAGTGGCGGTGGGACAGTGCTGCCTACCTCACGGTAAAGGAAACAGTTGGCTGTAGGCGTTCGACCCTCCACCTCCTTCTCCAGAAGTGAAAGCTCATCAACAGAGCGCAGTCGCACAAGCACTCCATCCGCAGCTGCCAGTGTTGCACACGAGGTGTCACACTATTGAACAGCTAGTGGTAAGCGTCAGCAGGCTGTTTTAAAGATGATGTCTTTGGGCAACAACAGACACACTGCGGAGGTACTGGCCGACTACTTGCAGCAAGAAACTGAGTCATGGCTGGGCAGTCTACATCTTGAGCCAGGCAAGGTAGTCAGTGATAACGGATGTAATTTTGTGGCAGCCATAGCCCTGGCAAAACTCAGACACATACCGTGCCTGGCTCACACCTTGAACCTGGTGGTGCAGTGCTTCTTAAGTAATTATTCGGAGTTAACAGCCCTGCTCCATAAGGTGCGAAGACTGTGCTCGCACATCCGTCGCTCGCCCGTAGACTCCAGTCGTATGCAGAGGCTGCAGCGATCGCTCCACCTTCCCAAGCACCGCCTAATCATAGACGTTGCAACAAGGTGGAACTCTACCACGCACATGGTTGAGAGGCTGTGCGAACAGAGGAAGGCTGTAATGCATTTGTGGGAGGATACACAGGCAGGCAGTTTGAGGGCAGACATCGAGTTTTCGGGTGTGCAGTGGTCAAAGCTGAAGGACCTCTGTAAAGTCCTTCAGTGTTTTGAGGAATGCACACGGCTGGTAAGCGCAGACAACGCCATCATAAGCATCAGCATCCCACTTATGTGTCTGCTCATGCAAACTTTGATGACAGTCAGGCATTGTCTGCTCAGGGAACTGTCCTGGACGAGGTGGAGGAAGAAGAGGAAGAGGAGAAGGAGGATGAGGGGGATGATTATTTTGGGGAGGAGGATG
>JARQOD010000004.1:292812605-292957024 GCA_033576555.1 Oophaga sylvatica | reverse complement strand
TTTTTTTGTGCGGTTGCAGACGATGCTCTGTGGATTCTACCGCAAATGTGAAACTAGCCTAAGGTATTCACTATGTGAGAGAATAATAAAATAATTATGTTATAGTTTACAATAGTATTCCAGTGTATTTTTTTCTCCATAATACAGAAGGGAACATTTTTAGTCTAAATATTGGACTTTGCCATGTAATCATTTCATCACTTTTATAATACACTGAAATACTTCTGTATTGCAGTGGATTTTGTTTTTCAGTATAAAACTGACAGGCATGCTATTAAGCCCTGCATATTGGAAACCCATTATAAAATGGAGGAGCTGGAAGAAAGCAATAGCGCAAAAGGATCTTAACCGTTTAAAAGATGACCACAACCACATCAATCACTAAGAAAGGCTGCTGTAGACCCACATGGAAGTATAATGCAATGTCATGGTAGGAGATGAGGTTAATCCTGCATTGCCTATTCGGACGAAAGTTGATGGATGGAGCAGTTAATATGCAGTTTATTTGTAAACACATTTTGTAGTATATACACCTTCTTCCTTGGAACAAAACTTCACTTGTGGTTTTGTAGGGTCATCAATAGCAGCAGTCCATAGCTGTAAAACAGAGTGTGCAATCATGACATGTGTGGCTAGCATGGTGGCTCTGTAGATGAAGTGGCGAAAGACACATGGTGATACAGAACGACAGTTCAGCCCAGGATATTTCTAACAGTGTAGGACCAGTAATGACCACACTGACAGCTTCAGCACAGTTTCACATTATAGAACTCAGTGTGCAGCCACTAAAAGCAGCAGTAGAAGCTGCAAAGCAAAGAATTAGATGTATCAGCCCTAACTCTAATATTGAGCACAAGCTGGGTCTGGATGCAGTGGATTTTTATCTTTCCAGGGACCCCTCCATTTCATTTAAACAAAGACCTTTCTATTAAATGGTTTAAAAATCATTCTGGAACACAATCTATTCATGATCCAGAACACATTGTATTTGCAGCACTTTGGGACCGCAATGGGGACTTGGGCAGCCCCAAGTTTTGCAAACTTTATGGGAGTTTCGAGTGCCTATCGCCGATTGGGTCCCAAAAATACAGTAATAATATCAAATATTATCGATGTTATGTAGAAGATCTGTTCCTCATCTGGTGTGGTACGGAACAGGAGGTGTCCCTCTTTGTTGAAGAACTCAATACCAACAATTGGGAGCTCTCATTCACTGCAAACATTTCCAAGGAAAGTATTATCTTCCTGGATTTAGAACTACACCATGAGGATAATAACATCAAAAGCCAAACTCATTTTAAACCAGTCGACATTAATGGCTATTTAGATTTTTTTAGTTCACACTACTCCAAATGAAAGACAAATATTCCATCTAGTCAATTTGGTCGTATTAGATGCAACTGTACATTCAATACAGATTATGTACAACAATCACAGGTTTTAATTTCCAGGTTTAAAGAAAAAAGGTATCCAAAAGCATTAGTACAGGCAGCTAGAGTTGAGCATTCCGATACCGCAAGTATCGGGTATCGGCCGATATTAGCTGTATCGGAATTCCGATACTTAGTTCCGATATTTTCCATATATCGTATAACGGATTCGGAAGTTCCCATAATTCTTTGAGAGGCAATGTGATTTTAGTCAGCCAATGAGGAATCCTAAGAAGTGTGGGCACATCCTGTACTGCTGCGGTCATGTTAACTAATGGCATGGCTGTGATTGGATGCTGAAATGATGTCAGAATGCACTATAAAAGGCGCCGCCGCCATTTTAGCGTCACTGTGCTGTGAATTCAGTAAGGGACAGAACGCTGCTCTGCTGACTCTGAGGGACAGTTAGAGATTGCGATTTTATGTACTGTGCTCTAGGCAGGCTAGTTTACCAACCGCTGTGTAAAGCTTCCTTTTGCCAGTGTTGTTTTAACAGCTCTGTGCAAGGTGTGTGTGAGTGCAGGTGACGCTGTCACGGGTGTGTCGCGGCGAAGATCGTCGCGATTGCACACCCTGACTTCGCACAGCTGAGTTTCTGGTGCTGGGTGTTTTTCGGCACTGAGGGAGTTAATTCTTTCTCTCTCGGTGCTGGATTGACCAGCCTCGCCCAGCTGCGATTGATGTTTTGTTAATTAGCTTCCTTTATATACCTGCTGGTCTGCTGGGGAAGTTGTCGGTGAAAGCATTCATTCAGACCAGCAGAGCGGATCGTTTCTGAGAAGACTTAAGCTAAGAGTGCCTGTTGTGGTTTTTCCTCTCCTCGCTTATTGTTTATCTCCTTAACCTTTTGTGTTCCTCTGTAGTGGAAGTTTTGTATGCAAGGCAGTGTTTTCTTTACCCCTTGTCTGTCTCGTTTGTCTTAGACTGTGTGTAAGCTGTGACCTGCCCATTCCCTGTGGTGGTAATCAGGGTCCTTCTCAGGACTAGATTACAGTGGTCAGGGATCTACAGGAGACAGGGTTACGCTGGCGGCCTGGACCTCTGTACCATTAACAGTACCTCCAGGTAGAGGGACTAGTCAGGACCCCAGTTCAGGGTCAGCATAGACCCCGGTCCACCTCTATCCTGAGACAGCGTGACACGTACACAGTATAGACCCACAATACATAGGATATTATGTCAGGTAAGACATTGCTGGCAGATACTATGTATACATGTTGATATTTTCTATTATATGAAATATAGAATGTTGTCACATTAGATATATGTTACTATCATAGAATATATCTGTTATACGTCGTGACATTTTCACCGACCACACTAAAAGATTCTCCCCAGCTACCATGGATCCAGTAGCCCAGTTAGCTCAGCAGTTGCAGAGTTTGTCCATGGATCTGACGGACGTTAAGTCCAAGGTTTTGTACCCCCGGGAGCAAACCAGATCTGAACCTAAAGTAGCTCTCCCGGACAGGTTCACTGGTGGGCGGGACAAATTTTTTACCTTCCGGGATGCATGTAAATTATATTTTCGGCTACGGCCTCGGTCTTCGGGGAGTGAAGATCAGAGGGTGGGAATTGTCATCTCGCTCTTACAAGGGGACCCTCAATCCTGGGCGTTCTCTCTTCCTCCGGACTCCCCGGCTCTCCAGTCAGTAGATCGATTTTTTACAGCCTGGGTCTGGTATATGATGACCCGGATCGGGTCTCCCTTGCTGAAATGAAGTTACGTAAGATACAGCAGGGAGATCGTCCGGCGGAGGAATTTTCTTCTGAGTTCCGTAGATGGGCCACAGATACTCAGTGGAATGACCCAGCTCTTAGGAGCCAGTTTTGTCAAGGATTATCTGACAAATTAAAAGATGTGTTGGCTCAGTATGATTCTCCCCCGTCACTGGAGGCCGCTATGGCCCTTGCTATTCGCATTGATAGACGGCTTCGGGAGAGGTGCGAGGTAACTCCGCCCCCTGTGATGACTCCACCTTCTACTATAGTCCCTTATATTGAGGTTCCCCTGGTTTGTTCTGAGGAGCCTATGCAGTTAGGAGGGACATAGTTTCGAGGGAGGGGATCGGCGGTGCGCCGCAAGACAGGAAAGTGTTACTTCTGCGGGAGAAAGGGACATTTTGTTGGGGGGTGTCCATCCCGTACTTTGCTGAGCAAGGAGTCGCCGGAAAACTGTTGATCCCAGGTTGTGTGGTGGACGACAATCTGGGAGTATGTATTTCGTCCCCAAGTCCGTCTCAGTTTCTCGTACCAGCGGAGGTGGTGGTAGGTACGAGAACTGAGAGGATTTCTGTTCTTCTGGATAGTGGGGCCGCGGCTAATCTGGTGGACGCTCGGTTTGCCCAGGTGCAAGGTATGCAACTGAGTGTATTGGCCAAACCTATCCCTATATTCTCTATTGACGCCAGGCCTCTCGGTCAAGGTAGCTTTGTGCAAGCCGTGCATAACATAGACCTTCGAGTGGGGGCAATACATAAAGAACTATTGTCTTGTTATGTGTTGGAGGGCCTTCCCACTCCTATTGTGTTGGGACTTCCTTGGTTAACTAAACATAACCCAGTTATTAATTGGCAATCCAGAGAGATAAGCCAGTGGGGTGAATTTTGCAATAGTAACTGCATGAACACGGTCATCAGTGCGGTCGTGCCTAGAACCTTACCTCCTTTTCTGGAGGACTTTGAGGATGTGTTTTCAGAGGAAGGGTGTCAAGAATTACCTCCTCATCGCGCGTATGACTGTGCTATAAAATTGCTTCCTGATGCTAAGTTACCAAAATCTAGGTTATATAACCTTTCTGGTCCTGAGAGGCAAGATATGAAGGATTATATTTCGGAAAGTCTGGCCAAGGGGCATATTAGACCTTCATCTTCCCCAGTGGCTGCGGGGTTCTTCTTTGTGAAGAAAAAAGATGGAGGCCTACGCCCTTGCCTGGATTTCCGTGAGCTTAATCGGATTACGGTCCGAGATCCGTATCCGCTCCCACTTATTCCTAATCTCTTCAATCAGATTGTGGGCGCCAAATGGTTCTCTAAGTTGGATCTCAGGGGGGCGTATAATCTGATTAGGATAAAGGAGGGGGATGAGTGGAAGACGGCGTTTAACACTCCAGAGGGACATTATGAGAACCTTGTCATGCCTTTCGGTCTGACTACTGCCCCAGCAGTGTTTCAACATTTTGTTAATGACATCTTTCGCCACCTAGTGGGACAGTTTGTTGTCATTTATCTAGATGACATCTTAATTTACTCGCCGGATCTTGTGTCTCATCAGGAGCATGTGAGACAGGTGTTGCAGATCTTGCGAGACAATAAACTGTACGCCAAATGGGAGAAGTGTGTATTCGCCGTACAAGAACTTCAGTTTTTAGGATTCCTGGTGTCAGCTTCCGGTTTCCGTATGGACCCTGGGAAAGTGAAGGCTGTGCTTGAATGGGATCGGCCAGAGGATCTTAAAGCACTGCAGCGTTTCCTGGGGTTTGCTAACTACTACCGGAAATTTATTCGTAATTTCTCATCCGTTGTCAAACCTCTCACTGACATGACAAAAAAGGGACGGATTTTTCTAGGTGGTCTGACAAAGCTTGTCAAGCATTTTCCTCCTTGAAAAAATGTTTTGCTTCAGCACCCATACTCATCCAACCTGATGCATCACAACCGTTCATTGTGGAGGTAGACGCATCTGACGTAGGAGTGGGTGCGGTATTATCTCAAGGTCCGTCCCCTGGTAAATGGCATCCGTGCGCTTTCTTCTCTAAAAAATTGTCGTCCGCCGAGAGGAATTATGATGTCGGCAATAGGGAACTCTTGGCCATTAAGTTGGCTTTTGAAGAGTGGCGTCACTTTTTGGAGGGGGCAGTCTACCCGGTCACCGTCATTACTGATCACAAGAACCTGCTGTATTTAGAGTCTGCAAAACGTCTGAATTCCAGACAAGCTAGATGGTCGTTGTTTTTTACCAGGTTTAATTTTGTTGTCACATATCGTCCTGGGTCAAAAAATGTAAAGGCTGATGCCTTATCTCGTAGTTTCCCGGGGGCCGGGAAGACGGATGACCCGGTTCCTATTCTTCAGGAGGGAGTTGTGGTGTCGGCTGTATGCTCTGAGCTTGAGGAGGAGGTATTGGAGGCTCAGGGGGACGCCCTTGTAGGACCTCCAGGGAAACTGTTTGTTCCAGATCAGTTAAGACAAAAGGTTATCGAGGCACATCATAATTCTGCTTTGGCAGGACACCCAGGGAGTAAAGCAACTGTAGATCTCCTTTCTCGCCGGTTTTGGTGGCCTAACTTAATAAAGAGGTGGTAACTTTTGTCGCGTCCTGTGGGGTATGTGCGCGCTCTAAGACCCCACATACCCGTCCGTCTGGGGCCCTTTTACCGTTGAAAATCCCGGAGCGTCCATGGACCCATCTGTCTATGGACTTCATTACGGACCTCCCTCCGTCTTCAGGTAAAACTGTCATACTAGTTGTAGTTGACAGGTTCAGCAAAATGGCACATTTTATTGCTCTTCCTGCTCTTCCTAATGCTAAAACTCTGGCGCAGGTGTTCATTGGGGAGATTGTGAGACTTCACGGGTTGCCTTCCGATGTGGTGTCGGATCGGGGGTCTCAGTTTGTGTCCAGATTCTGGAAGGCATTTTGTTCTCGTCGGGGGATGCAGTTGTCATTTTCTTCGGCTTTTCATCCGCAGACCAATGGTCAGACAGAGCGTCTGAATCAGAGCTTAGAGACATATCTCCGGTGTTTTGTCTCAGAGAACCAAGAGGACTGGTCTTCTTTCTTGCCTCTGGCAGAGTTCGCTCTTAACAATAGGCGGAGCGAGTCCACTGGTAAGTCCCCGTTTTTTGGGGCATATGGTTTTCACCCCCAGTTTTGTACTTTCAATGGGGGGGCTCTTCTGGGGTTCCTGAGGAGGAACGATTTTCGTCGTCACTTGCTTCAGTGTGGAGAGGAGTGCTTAATAATCTGAGCACTATGGGGAACCGATACAAACGTATGGCTGATAGGAGGAGAGTGTCTGGTCCGGACCTAAGTGTGAACGATCTGGTATGGTTGTCTACCAAGAATATAAAACTTAAGGTTCCCTCCTGGAAACTCGGTCCCAGATTCATCGGGCCATACAGGATCAGTTCAATAATTAATCCGGTGGCTTTCCGTCTTGACCTTCCTCCTACGTTTAAAATTCACAATGTGTTCCACAAATCGTTGCTTAAGAGGTACGTGGCACCAGTTATACCGTCACCTCTACCTCCTCCTCCTGTGGTGGTCAATGGTAATTTGGAGTTTCAGGTATCGAAGATCATTGACTCACATCTGAATTGCCGGTCCCTTCAGTACCTTGTTCATTGGAGGGGGTATGGTCCTGAGGAGAGGATGTTGGTTTCTGCATCGGATATTAACGCAGACCGATTGGTTCGGGCCTTCCACACTACTCACCCAGATAGACCAGGCCCTGAGGGTCCAGAGGCCCCTCGTAGAAGGGGGGGTACTGTCACGGGTGTGTCGCGGCGAAGATCGTCGCGATTGCACACCCTGACTTCGCACAGCTGAGTTTCTGGTGCTGGGTGTTTTTCGGCACTGAGGGAGTTAATTCTTTCTCTCTCGGTGCTGGACTGACCAGCCTCGCCCAGCTGCGATTGATGTTTTGTTAATTAGCTTCCTTCATATACCTGCTGGTCTGCTGGGGAAGTCGTCGGTGAAAGCATTCATTCAGACCAGCAGAGCGGATCGTTTCTGAGAAGACTTAAGCTAAGAGTGCCTGTTGTGGTTTTTCCTCTCCTCGCTTATTGTTTATCTCCTTAACCTTTTGTGTTCCTCTGTAGTGGAAGTTTTGTATGCAAGGCAGTGTTTTCTTTACCCCTTGTCTGTCTCGTTTGTCTTAGACTGTGTGTAAGCTGTGACCTGCCCATTCCCTGTGGTGGTAATCAGGGTCCTTCTCAGGACTAGATTACAGTGGTCAGGGATCTACAGGAGACAGGGTTACGCTGGCGGCCTGGACCTCTGTACCATTAACAGTACCTCCAGGTAGAGGGACTAGTCAGGACCCCAGTTCAGGGTCAGCATAGACCCCGGTCCACCTCTATCCTGAGACAGCGTGACACGTACACAGTATAGACCCACAATACATAGGATATTATGTCAGGTAAGACATTGCTGGCAGATACTATGTATACATGTTGATATTTTCTATTATATGAAATATAGAATGTTGTCACATTAGATATATGTTACTATCATAGAATATATCTGTTATACGTCGTGACAGACGCTGCAGTTTGCTCTTTTTCCAACGCTGTTTGTAGGCATCTGCACGTGTCACTCACAGACTCTTTTTTTTTCTTTAGTGTAATTCTTGCTGCTCCATTCAATTGAAATTATAGTGTGACGCGCTTCCATCCGTATCCAATACATTGGTTGCAAACACTATAGAATTACAGAAAGGAGCCTTTCAGAGATAGTGAACAGTTGTGTTCAGTGTTCACTCTAGTCTGTGAGGTTTTTTTTTTTTTGAGTGCAGATCACGCTCCAGTTAGTTCTTCAACCACTGCTGGTTGTAGTCTGCTGAACGTGTGTCACTGCCTCATCCTTGTCATTTTTCTCTAATTGGTGCTGCTCCATTCCATTTCAAATAACTCAAATCTATTAGTGTGACGCGCTTCCATCCGTATCCAATACATTGGTTGCAAACACTATAGAATTACAGAAAGGAGCCTTTCAGAGATAGTGAACAGTTGTGTTCAGTGTTCACTCTAGTTTGTGAGGTTTTTTTTTTTTTGAGTGCAGATCACGCTCCAGTTAGTTCTTCAACCACTGCTGGTTGTAGTCTGCTGAATGTGTGTCACTGCCTCATCCTTGTCATTTTTCTCTAATAGGTGCTGCTCCATTCCATTTCAAATAACTCAAATCTATTAGTGTGACGCGCTTCCATCTGTATCCAATGCATTGGTTGCAAACACTATAGAATTACAGAAAGGAGCCTTTCAGAGATAGTGAACAGTTGTGTTCAGTGTTCACTCTAGTCTGTGAGGTTTTTTTCTTTTTTTGAGTGCAGATCACGCTCCAGTTAGTTCTTCAACCAATGCTGGTTGTAGTCTGCTGAATGTGTGTCACTGCCTCATCCTTGTCATTTTTCTCTAATTGGTGCTGCTCCATTCCATTTCAAATAACTCAAATCTATTAGTGTGACGCGCTTCCATCCGTATCCAATACATTGGTTGCAAACACTATAGAATTACAGAAAGGAGCCTTACAGAGATAGTGAACAGTTGTGTTCAGTGTTCGCTCTAGTCTGTGAGGTTTTTTTTTTTTTTTTGAGTGCAGATCACGCTCCAGTTAGTTCTTCAACCACTGCTGGTTGTAGTCTGCTGAACGTGTGTCACTGCCTCATCCTTGTAATTTTTCTCTAATTGGTGCTGCTCCATTCCATTTCAAATAACTCAAATCTATTAGTGTGACACGCTTCCATTCGTATCCAATACATTGGTTGCAAACACTATAGAATTACAGAAAGGAGCCTTTCAGAGATAGTGAACAGTTGTGTTCAGTGTTCACTCTAGTCTGTGAGTTTTTTTTTTTTTTGAGTGCAGATCACGCTCCAGTTAGTTCTTCAACCACTGCTGGTTGTAGTCTGCTGAACGTGTGTCACTGCCTCATCCTTGTAATTTTTCTCTAATTGGTGCTGCTCCATTCCATTTCAAATAACTCAAATCTATTAGTGTGACGCGCTTCCATCCGTATCCAATACATTGGTTGCAAACACTATAGAATTACAGAAAGGAGCCTTTCAGAGATAGTGAACAGTTGTGTTCAGTGTTCACTCTAGTCTGTGAGTTTTTTTTTTTTTGAGTGCAGATCACGCTCCAGTTAGTTCTTCAACCACTGCTGGTTGTAGTCTGCTGAACGTGTGTCACTGCCTCATCCTTGTCATTTTTCTCTAATTGGTGCTGCTCCATTCCATTTCAAATAACTCAAATCTATTAGTGTGACGCACTTCCATCTGTATCCAATACATTGGTTGCAAACACTATAGAATTACAGAAAGGAGCCTTTCAGAGATAGTGAACAGTTGTGTTCAGTGTTCACTCTAGTCTGTGAGGTTTTTTTTTTTGAGTGCAGATCACGCTCCAGTTAGTTCTTCAACCACTGCTGGTTGTAGTCTGCTGAACGTGTGTCACTGCCTCATCCTTGTCATTTTTCTCTAATTGGTGCTGCTCCATTCCATTTCAAATAACTCAAATCTATTAGTGTGACGCGCTTCCATCCGTATCCAATACATTGGTTGCAAACACTATAGAATTACAGAAAGGAGCCTTTCAGAGATAGTGAACAGTTGTGTTCAGTGTTCACTCTAGTCTGTGAGGTTTTTTTTTTTTTTGAGTGCAGATCACGCTCCAGTTAGTTCTTCAACCACTGCTGGTTGTAGTCTGCTGAACGTGTGTCACTGCCTCATCCTTGTCATTTTCTCTAATTGGTGCTGCTCCATTCCATTTCAAATAACTCAAATCTATTAGTGTGACGCGCTTCCATCCGTATCCAATACATTGGTTGCAAACACTATAGAATTACAGAAAGGAGCCTTTCAGAGATAGTGAACAGTTGTGTTCAGTGTTCACTCTAGTCTGTGAGGTTTTTTTTTTTTTTGAGTGCAGATCACGCTCCAGTTAGTTCTTCAACCACTGCTGGTTGTAGTCTGCTGAACGTGTGTCACTGCCTCATCCTTGTCATTTTTCTCTAATTGGTGCTGCTCCATTCCATTTCAAATAACTCAAATCTATTAGTGTGACGCGCTTCCATCCGTATCCAATACATTGGTTGCAAACACTATAGAATTACAGAAAGGAGCCTTTCAGAGATAGTGAACAGTTGTGTTCAGTGTTCACTCTAGTCTGTGAGGTTTTTTTTTTTTTGAGTGCAGATCACGCTCCAGTTAGTTCTTCAACCACTGCTGGTTGTAGTCTGCTGAACGTGTGTCACTGCCTCATCCTTGTCATTTTTCTCTAATTGGTGCTGCTCCATTCCATTTCAAATAACTCAAATCTATTAGTGTGACGCGCTTCCATCCGTATCCAATACATTGGTTGCAAACACTATAGAATTACAGAAAGGAGCCTTTCAGAGATAGTGAACAGTTGTGTTCAGTGTTCACTCTAGTCTGTGAGTTTTTTTTTTTTTTTGAGTGCAGATCACGCTCCAGTTAGTTCTTCAACCACTGCTGGTTGTAGTCTGCTGAACGTGTGTCACTGCCTCATCCTTGTCATTTTTCTCTAATTGGTGCTGCTCCATTCCATTTCAAATAACTCAAATCTATTAGTGTGACGCGCTTCCATCCGTATCCAATACATTGGTTGCAAACACTATAGAATTACAGAAAGGAGCCTTTCAGAGATAGTGAACAGTTTGTGTTCAGTGTTCACTCTAGTCTGTGAGGTTTTTTTTTTTTTGAGTGCAGATCACGCTCCAGTTAGTTCTTCAACCACTGCTGGTTGTAGTCTGCTGAACGTGTGTCACTGCCTCATCCTTGTCATTTTTCTCTAATTGGTGCTGCTCCATTCCATTTCAAATAACTCAAATCTATTAGTGTGACGCGCTTCCATCCGTATCCAATACATTGGTTGCAAACACTATAGAATTACAGAAAGGAGCCTTTCAGAGATAGTGAACAGTTGTGTTCAGTGTTCACTCTAGTCTGTGAGGTTTTTTTTTTTTTGAGTGCAGATCACGCTCCAGTTAGTTCTTCAACCACTGCTGGTTGTAGTCTGCTGAACGTGTGTCACTGCCTCATCCTTGTCATTTTTCTCTAATTGGTGCTGCTCCATTCCATTTCAAATAACTCAAATCTATTAGTGTGACGCGCTTCCATCCGTATCCAATACATTGGTTGCAAACACTATAGAATTACAGAAAGGAGCCTTTCAGAGATAGTGAACAGTTGTGTTCAGTGTTCACTCTAGTCTGTGAGTTTTTTTTTTTTTGAGTGCAGATCACGCTCCAGTTAGTTCTTCAACCACTGCTGGTTGTAGTCTGCTGAACGTGTGTCACTGCCTCATCCTTGTCATTTTTCTCTAATTGGTGCTGCTCCATTCCATTTCAAATAACTCAAATCTATTAGTGTGACGCGCTTCCATCCGTATCCAATACATTGGTTGCAAACACTATAGAATTACAGAAAGGAGCCTTTCAGAGATAGTGAACAGTTGTGTTCAGTGTTCACTCTAGTCTGTGAGGTTTTTTTTTTTTTTGAGTGCAGATCACGCTCCAGTTAGTTCTTCAACCACTGCTGGTTGTAGTCTGCTGAACGTGTGTCACTGCCTCATCCTTGTCATTTTTCTCTAATTGGTGCTGCTCCATTCCATTTCAAATAACTCAAATCTATTAGTGTGACGCGCTTCCATCCGTATCCAATACATTGGTTGCAAACACTATAGAATTACAGAAAGGAGCCTTTCAGAGATAGTGAACAGTTGTGTTCAGTGTTCACTCTAGTCTGTGAGGTTTTTTTTTTTTTTGAGTGCAGATCACCTCCAGTTAGTTCTTCAACCACTGCTGGTTGTAGTCTGCTGAACGTGTGTCACTGCCTCATCCTTGTCATTTTTCTCTAATTGGTGCTGCTCCATTCCATTTCAAATAACTCAAATCTATTAGTGTGACGCGCTTCCATCCGTATCCAATACATTGGTTGCAAACACTATAGAATTACAGAAAGGAGCCTTTCAGAGATACTGAACAGTTGTGTGCAGTGTTCACTGCAGTCTCTGCGTAATAACCACACTTAGGCCTTATAACTTTTCTGACTTTCTTTAACAATCTACCAAGATGAAGAAGGCAGGGAGTAAGGCACGTGGTCGTGGCCGTGGAGTTTCAGCAGGGAGAGGACGTGGGGATTCTGTGGCTGCTGCCGCCCCCAGTGACACAGCATCCACCAGTTTTTCCCGTGAGCGTTCCTTTATGTGCAGTTTTGTAGGAGCTCGGCGTACCCCCCTGCTGCGGGAAGAACAAATTGAAGCCGTTGTTGGTTGGATGGCAGCCAATGCATCGACTTCAATTGCTTCCACCTCCTCTCAGGACCACAACACTGTTGAGCAACCATCTGTCTGTTCACCGCCTGTCAAATTGCCCAGGCAGTCAGAGAGTTCTGAACTGGAGCCAGCTGAGTCTCTGCTTCTGTTCTCAGAATCTGTTGGCTTGCAAACAGGGGCCCAGCCAAGCAGCATTCTGGAATTTGAAGAAGAGGGAGTATGCAGTGATGCGCAACAGCTGTGTCTCTCTGAATCTGAAGAGGCGGGTGAGCCAGTGCCGATGGTCAGCACACCGCAGAACGCATCTGATGATGATGAGACTCAGTTGCCAGTTTCTGTTGAGCATGGTGCTGTCCAGACCACCCAACAGCAGCAGGTGTTGGAAGAGGGTAGTGGAGATGATGAGGTCCAAGACCCAACATGGCGTGAGGAACAGGAAGGTGGTGGGAGCAGCTCTGAGGAAGAGATTGGCCCAACGGTACAAACAGGAGGGAGAGGTAGGCTGCAGACTCGGTTGCCTGTAGCCTCCAGTTTGGCACCTGTTGGAGCAGTTCTCTTCCAAAAGTCAAAACGGGCGCTCCCAGGACTTGCACTGCGTGGTCCTTTTTTGACACACTTGCAGATGATATTTGCTATGTCAAATGCAAGCTGTGTAAGCAAAAAGTAAAAAGAGGTAAAAGTGTCAGTAACCTCAATACCACTAATATGTGGAAACATGTGCGGACAAAGCACGTAGTTGAGTTACAAAGACACACTGGAGATGTAGGCCAACCTACAGCAGCACCTACATCTTCAGCTCGTGTTGGAGCCTCTTCCTCCAGCTCACACACAGCTGGTTCGGCTTCCTCACACGATCGCCATGGAAGAACCTCGGTCACTGTTGTCCAGAGACAAAGTGTTATTCCACCCACAGCTGCAAGTTCCCTGTCATCCTCACACTCCCAGGCCACAAAACAGCCATCGGTAGCACAGGCATGGGATAAAAGACGGCCATACTCGGCAAACCATCCACGAGCACAGGCCTGAATGCTGGCATTGCAAAACTCCTGTCCCTTGAAATGCTGTCATTCAGGCTGGTGGAGACTGACAGTTTCCGGAACTTAATGGCATTGGCAGTCCCACAATACAATGTGCCAAGCCGATTTTATTTCAGCAGGCAAGCCGTCCCTGCTCTGCAAAAGCATGTTGAGGGAAAAATTAAACATGCGCTACTAAACGCCGTCAGTAGCAAGGTCCACCTGACCACCGATGCGTGGACCAGTACCCATGGCCAGGGACGATACCTTTCCCTCACTGCCCATTGGGTCAATGTTGTGGAGCCGGGTACAGATCTTGCGAGTGGCGCTGTACGTGTTCTGCCAACTCCAAGGATTGCAGGAATCCAGTCTGTACACATTGACTCCTCCTCCTACTCCAGTTCCTCAGAATCATCGCTGCAGGAGCCGTCACGGTCTACCTCCACATGGACCCGTGAACGCTTACCTGTTGCGACCGATATGAGCACAGCCGTGGCCAAACGTCAACAGGCCGTCCTGAAATTAATTTCCATGGGGAATCGAAGCCACACAGCGCAGGAGGTCTGGAATGCCATCAAGCAGGAGAGCGACGTGTGGTTTTTGCCAGCGAATCTCCAGCCAGGCTTGGTAGTGTGTGACAATGGCCGAAATCTGGTGGCAGCTCTGGCCCTTGGCAACCTCACTCACATACCATGTCTGGCACATGTGCTCAACTTGGTCGTGCAGAGTTTTTTGAGGGACTATCCGGATGTTGATGCACTGCTGCACAAGGTCCGCCTAGAGTGCGCTCACTTGCGACGTTCCAGCATGGCCAGATCGCGCATTTCAGCTCTGCAACGCAGATTTCGCCTTCCTGAACATCGCATCATATGTGACGTACCCACCAGGTGGAATTCCACTTTACATATGTTGGAGCGGTTGTGTGAGCAGCAGACAGCAGTAATGGAGTATCAGCTGCAACAGGCGCAATCAACACGCAATTTGCGCCGTTCACACTTCACCACTACTGAGTGGGCCTCTATGAAGGACATCTGCCACGTTTTGCGTGCGTTTGATGAGTCAACGCGGATGGCGAGTGCAGATGATGCACTAGTCAGCCTGACTGTCCCCCTTATCTGCCTGCTTCAAAAAACACTGCAAGCACTAAGGGATGAGGTTTTGGAAGAGGTGGAGGATGAGGAGACACAAATTCCATCACCTTCTGGACAGTCAGCGCAACGTGGTTCCTCCCAAAGGGCTTTGCAGGGCTAACTTTGTGAGGAGGATGAGGAGGAGTCAATGGAGGAGGAAGAAATCGCTACAGAGGGAGGTACACAACGCTCTAGTCAGTATGTAGAGCGAGGGTGGGGTGATGCAGAGCAGGTACAGATGACGCCTCTTACAGAGGACAGTGTTTGTTGGCCAGTTGGGAGTCTGCAGCACATGGTTGATTTCATGCTGCAGTGCCTGAGAAATGACCGCCGCATCGCCCACATTCTCACCACATCTGATTATTGGGTGTACACCCTCCTAGACCCTCGCTACCGGGACAACTTACAAAGCCTCATCACACCGTTGAACCGGGAGCGTAAAATGCGGGAGTACCAAGACACACTGGTGAAATCCATAATGTTCTCCATTCCAGCCGAGAGCAGTGCTGCTGATACTGCTTTACAAAGCAGCTCTGTGCGTGGAAGCAGTGGAGACAGCTCTGCAACAAGAGGGAGCACAAGCAGCGCCTCTGCACAGGGGGGCAAGACCAGTATGTTCCAAATGTGGCGAAGTTTTGTGGCAGCGCCACCAATGTTTACACCATCCGAGACGCCTCCAGTCACCAGGAGGCAACGTTTCCGTAAGATGGTGACAGACTACTTGTCTTGCCCTCTCAGTGTACTCCCAGATGGCTCTTCCCCTTTCAAGTTTTGGGTCTCTAAGCTGGATACATGGCCAGAGCTTAGCCAGTATGCATTGGAGGTGCTGGCTTGCCCTGCTGCCAGTGTATTATCGGAGCGCGTCTTTAGTGCTGCAGGTGGTGTACTAACAGAACGTCGCATGCGACTATCCTCCGATAATGTAGACCGGCTTACTTTTCTGAAAATGAACAAGGCATGGATCTCGCCAGAATTTGCCTGTCCGTTTTCAGATTAAATAACTGGTTGGCAACGTTATCAATTTCTCCTGTTATGTTCATCTATCTACCACCTGAACTCTACTCCCTGGGTTACAACACTGCCAGTCTGAGGGGAATGATCAGTTAACAACCAAAATGATCTCCCCAACAGATAGTAGTGCAACGACTCCAGTGCCCACTTGATCGCCAGGCACTCTCTCTCTCTACAATGCTGTATCTGGTTTCAGCTGGAGTTAGCTTTCGACTCTGGAAAGTAATGTGATGCTCCTCCCCGTTAACCTCCTGAGACAAAACGGCACCCACACCTACCTCTGACACATCAGTCTGGACAATGAATTCTCTTTTGAAGTCGGGTGTGATCAAAATGGTGACACACACACAGTGCCCCTTTTAGTTTTACAAACGCTTCTTCAAGCTGATCATTCCATCGCACCATTACTAACTTCCTGCCTTTTAGGCAGTCATTTAACGGCGCCGACAGTGTTGCAAAATTGTGAATAAACCGCCGGTAGTATCCCACTAACCCCAAAAACCCTTTCACTTGTTTTGTGGTGAGGGGACGGGGCCAGTTTTGGATTGCCTCCACTTTGTTTATTTGGGCTTTGATAACTCCTCTCACAATCACATACCCCAGGTAGCGAGCTTCCTCCAACCCTATGGAACACTTCTTTGGGTTGGCAGTTAGCTCTGCTTGTCTCAGCGAATCTATCACTGCCTGTACCTTGGCTAAGTGACTTTCCCAGTCTGTACTGTACACCACAATATCGTCCATATTGGCCGCGGCATATCGGCGATGAGGACGAAGAACAACGTCCATTAACCTCTGGAATGTCGCTGGAGCGCCATGCAACCCGAAGGGTAGGACTATATACTGGAACAGTCCCTCGGGTGTTGCAAAAGCCGTTTTCTCTCTCGCTGCTTTTGTTATTGGCACCTGCCAATACCCTTTTGTGAGGTCAATGAGTGAAAAATAACGTGCCTGCCCAAGCCGCTCTATTAACTCATCGACCCGGGCATGGGGTAGGCGTCAAAGTTAGAAATTTCATTCAGTTTTCTGAAGTCATTACAGAACCTTAGTGTCCCATCTGGCTTTGGTATTAGGACTATTGGGCTGGCCCACTCACTCTGGGACTCTTCAATGACCCCTAACTGCAGCATCTTCTTGACCTCTTCCTTGATGGCTTGTCGCCGGGCCTCAGGCACCCGATATGGCTTTAATCGTACTTTGCCCTGCGGCTCAGTGACAATGTCATGTTGTATTAGGGAGGTACGACCAGGAAGTTCCGAAAAAACATCTGTATTTCGGCTAACAAACTCTCGGACTTCCTGAACTTGTCTGTGCGACAAAGTGTCTGATATTTTGATGGCGGAGAGGACTTCTCTTGCCTTCTCCTGAGGCAAGGAAGGCATCTGTACTGGAAATGCAGGCCGTGGACAATCCTCACCAAGCAGATCTCTGTCTTTCCATGGTTTGAGCAGATTCACATGGTATACGTGTTCTGGCTTTCTCCGCCCTGGTTGGTGTACTTTATAGTTTACTGGTCCCACCTTCTCTATAATGTCGTAGGGTCCCTGCCACCTTGCAAGAACTTACTATCCACTGTAGGCACAAGTACCAACACCCGATCCCCAGGGTTAAAGGACCTTACCCGTGCCTCCCGGTTATAGACCTGCCTCTGTGACCTTTGTGCTGATTCCATATGTTCTCGGACTAATGGTAGGACTGTCTCCATTCTCTCTTGCATTTTGGCCACATGTTCTATCACACTTTTGTGGGGAGTTGTATGGTTTTCCCAGGCCTCTTTAGCTATATCGAGTAAGCCACGGGGATGTCTGCCATATAATAGTTCAAAGGGCGAGAACCCCGTAGATGCCTGAGGCACCTCCCGCACTGCAAACATCAGGTATGGCAACAAGAGATCCCAGTCCTTAGCATCTTTAGAGACTTTTTTTTTTAAACATATTCTTCAGGGTTTTATTGAACCTTTCTACTAAACCGTCTGTTTGGGGATGATAGACCGATGTGCGCAACTGTTTAACACGTGGCAGAGTTCCTTCATGATTTTTGACATAAAGGGGGTCACCTGATCTGTTAAGATTTCTTGAGGGATTCCCACCCAAGAGAACATACCCATGAGTTCTTTTGCGATCAGTTTTGCCGAGGTGTGTCGCAGGGGAATAGCCTCAGGATACCTGGTAGCGTAATCTAGAACTACGAGGATGTGTTGATGACCCCTTGCTGATTTATTAACCGTCCACACCAGATCCATTGGCTATTCTCTCAAACGGTACCTCTATAATTAGTAATGGCACCAAGGGACTCTGAAAATGAGGCTGCGGACTGGTTACCTAGCACACGGGACAAGAGTAACAATACCGTTTAACTTCTTCATAGACCCATAGCCAGTAAAACTGTTGTAGAATTCTGTCTAGGGTTTTCTTTGGTCCCAAATGTCCCCCTAGTACATGCGCATGCGCTAAGTCCATTACCAACCTCCGATATGACTGCGGTACCAGCAATTGCTCGACAATTTCCCCATGTATTTTTTCAACCCCATACAGCAAATCTTGGTTCAGCTGAAATCGGGGAAATACTTTAGCTGCCCTGGGGTGTTGGGGTTCCCCATTGACAACCAGTACATTTTCCCGGGCTCGAGTCAACGTAGGGTCCCGTAGTTGCGCCGTACCAAAATTGTCACCTGCCACATTTAAGTATGACAATTCTGGTCCCGGTGGCAAATCTTCCATCTCCCCACCTAACACTTCTATAGGAGAGGGGTTTTCCTCCTCCACCGAAGGCAAAGGTACTCCTACCGCCAGTACATCTTCCTCTGGGCCACCAGGTTCATGCCCGATTTCTGGAGAATGCAACCTGTTTGCCACTGGTGCCGACGACTGTTCTGTGGGAGGGGTAATTACAGGCCAAAGCACAGAAAATAACGGAAAATCTCTCCCATTATTAATGCTAATTAACCACCACCCCCACCTCGTGTCACCTCCTCCCCGCTGGCATGTTTATCATCACCAGGGTGGTAGGATAATGTTTTAAGTCACCATGTATACACAACACACCCATTTTCACAGCAGTATACTCGCTGATTTGGACGTGGCTGGCTCGTATTAGGGTCACTCACGAGACTCCTGAGTCCACTAGAGCCACAGCAGGGTTACCCTCCACTTGCACTTTACACAAATGGTTCATATTGGGTCCCTCTGGTTTGACCACTGCACACATGTGTTCTGCATAGTGAGACTGATAGTAGCCAAAGTTGTTGTCCATGGGCTCTGTCAGGTGGGGGCAAACAGCTCTCACATGTCCTGGTTGTTGACACCGCCAACAGATTACGGGGCCCCTTTCGTTCCCCGACCCGTCCTGGGCGGCCCTCCGAGTCTCTGCTCGACGAGCTGTGGGTGAAGGTTTGTGGAATTTACTTGGTACCTTCCGGGTAGTCTCTCCCTGTATCTCCTTGGTAGCCCCATATCTTTCAATGAGGTCTACCATTTGGAGACCATCAGTAGGGGCTGCCTGTCCAAGCCATGTTTGAAGGGTGTGTGGCAAATTTCTCAAAATTTATCAGTCACTATACGATCCAGCATAGCGCGGGGTGACAACACCTCCGGCTGCAACCACTTTTCTATCAGGTGTATCAAGTCATAATACTGTGACCGAGCTGGCTCGGAAGGGGAAAAGTTCCACTGGTGTACCCGCTGTGCCCGGACTAAAACATTTACCCCAAGACGTGCAAGTATCTCACCCTTGACGCTCTCATAGTCCTCCTGTTGCTCGGGGGGTAGGTCCCTAGAGGCTTTTGCGGGTCCTGAATTAAAAAAACGGAGCCACGATCTCGGCCCACTGGTACCGGGGCAGTCTCTCCCTTTTAGCCACGCCTTCAAACATCTCCAGGTACACCTCGACGTCATCTGATTGCTCCATCTTTCGGATTGCTGTACGCACCGCTTTCCGGACATCCTGCCATCCCCGGGCAGCTCCTGCTGTCTGCGGCGCTGTGATGTGCTGCATCACTAGACTATTGGTTTCCTGTTGCTGTCGATTAAATATCTGCTGCTGCTCCATAGCCTGCTGCTGTATAGCCTGCTGCTGCTCCATAGCCTGCTGCTGTATAGCCTGCTGCTGCTGCTGCATAGCCTGCTGTTGCTGCCGCATGGCCTCCTCCAGCACTTTTACTGTGTTCTCCATCTTGGGACAGTTATCCACCGGGTTTTGCGTCACTTTATTTACCTAGGACATTTACTGTCATGCAGGAAAAAACAGCCTGACCTCACTGCGTTGCCCGCATTGAAGCCACCAATTGTAGGGATCCGCTCTGGTAGGCAGGGCTGGGCCGCAGTAATGAGGCAAACACACCGCCTTTTACTTCAAATTTCAGTGGTTTTAATCATGAGTTCAACAAAAAGTCCAGATAACAAAATAAAAACAGAACATAAATCACCCCAGTTTGGAGAACCACTGGTGCCAGACTCACCCTTGCTTGGGACGGGCTTAACTAAGCGGCTGCAGGTCAGCAGAGACCGCCAGGTCCCATTCCGGGTGGTCTGGTACTCGCTTCCTGGTGCACACTGGCACACAGTAACAAAACAATCTTCCAGGCTGACTCCAGCCAAACTCCTTCCTTCCACACACCAACTACAACAGCTCCTTGTTTTATAGGCCTACTCCACACCCTCAGGTGAGGTACACATCAGATGACCAGATCACGTGACTATGACCTTATCACAGGTCCTTGTGATCATGGAAAATCCTGAGCAAACTTCAGTCTGCTAGAAGAAATATATCTCACATCCAGCAAGATCCCCTTTGGTGTACCACAGCGGCAAGAAGTCTCCTGTTCCCTACACATGCACAGAAAAACCCATGTCGAACATGCTCCAAATAGGGAAGAGTCGTCACCCTGATTGTTATGCTTAAAACAGGAAAGATTGAAGTTTTCAAGGGCTAAAATGAAAAATTTTAATAAGAAATATGGACAAATATTAATTTGTCATCACAGCGCATATCTGCACATGGCTAGTAGAAATGGTAACAAAAAATAAAACATAGTGTTTACTTTTTTAAATTAATGCATAAAAATACATTTCATAATTATCAATTAATGCTTCTTAAGGAACGTTATCTGTACCTGTAAGATAATGCAGTCAATGGATGTACGAATCATAAACATCATCATCATCATCATCCTCACGAGTTTTATTAATGACAGACATAATAAAATACACAGACTGAGGACAACTGTAACTTCACACACCATATATGAAATGGCCATCATGTAAACCTGGTAATAATGCGCAATAATAAATAATTACACCAAGAAAGTGCATCATGCATACAAACAATAGGTAGTTAGACCTGCAAGTGCTGTTGAAACAACCACAACAGATTAAAATTAATAATGCTATATAGCTATCACAGTGCATAGTTACTCATGGACAATGTCGATGTAATACTGTACCTCAATAAAGGCAGCGTCACCCATGATGCTTGTTTGTCTTTTAGATTGTTGAAGAGGGAATTTTTATTATTATTATTTTTTTTTAAAGTTCCTTTTTATTTGGATTTTCAAAAACAAAAAGGCCACATAAGGCGGTACACATCTCGGTCGCAGCCGATATGGTCATAAAATAAACATTCTAAAAGTCAAAGTAACAAGAGAACAAAAAAACGAAACTCGTTAATAATTGTAAGGAAACCCCTAACTTGTAGGATTCCTCCCGTCATCTTCCTTCTCTAACTTTGCTGTGATCCTGATTAAACTATTTCACTCGTCACCCTTCTGTGGCGTGTATTTTTTCAAATTCTCGCCACCTTTACATTCATTTCTCCGATCATGTTAAAATATAAGGCTTTCCTCAATATCACCATGATCGTTCATGATCCCATGTTTACTCATTAACGCTGTAATATGTTGAGGAATGTGATTTGCTTTCGCTAGTCGTGTTAATAGTATCCCTGATTTGCTACCATAACGATATAGATCGGCTCTATAATTCAAATTACTGGTTCTCTCGCGTCGATCTACCCATAGGTCAAAGTCAGCCTTAGCCTGCTTCCATCTATTTTTATCCTGTGTCCATGAAGTTGTCATACTAGGCCTCTGCCTACACCCTCCTTGACCCTGTGCTCCAACACCGCCAGTTGTTGCTCGGAAGTGCTGTTAGCACAGTCAACACTTGCTCCTGTGTTACTGGGGTTCAGTAATGTCAGCTGTTCCCCTGCTGTGTGTACGGCAAAAAGTCCTGCTGCCTCCACCCTGTTCTCTTCTCATCCCTGGGCTCCAACACCGACAGTTGTTGCTCGGAAGTAATTGGCAGGGGTACTGACTCCTGCCTAGCCTGGTTACAGCACGACAGCTGTTTCCTGGCAGTGTCAACGTCAATTAGCCTACAATAAGTTGTCCTGTCATGTTGCTTTCGGGTTAGCCGACTGTATGGTGCCTGCAGTTTAGGTGATTTCTATGTGTGCTGTGTGATAAGTAAATAAAGGCTGTTTCCGTTGTGACAATAGGACAAGCACCGACTGTAGGACTGTGTGATTCGGTAACTGCGGACGGCTTGCGGCCTGTCAAATTACATTTTCATGGGTGACTTCTGCTACCCGTCCGGGTTCCAGTACCGTCAACTGGTTCTCCGCAGTGCCTTTGGCCTAGGTGCCTCCATCTCGGTATCCGAGTTCCAGCAACGTCTGCTGGTCCTTGGTAGTGCTTTGGAGCACAGGTACCTCCTGCTTAGTAACCGTGTCCCAGTAACGTCAGCTGGTCCTCGGTTGTGCCATTGGCTCTTTTCCTTCTGCTGCCCCTCCGGGTTCCAGCACAGTCAGCTGGTCCTCGTTACTTCCATTGTCTCTTGTACCATCTGATACCCGTCCGGGTTCCAGTAACGTCAGCTGGTTCTCGGAAGTTAGTCAGCCTTCTTGTACCTTCAGCTACATTTACAAATTGAATATTTTTTAAATGTTTTGTTGGGTAATCACTATGGATCTCCAACAATGAAGACGACGACCCTGATGACCACCCCGAAGAAGATGACGACCACAAGGACGACGAGCATGAAGCCAACCAGCCTGAACACCATCACAAAGAAGAAATAAAAGATTACCCAGAAGAAGATCACCAACAGGACAAAGAAGGTTAAGACAAACTACAAGATACAGAACAAGAGACAGAAGAACAATAAGCAGAAGATGAAAAAGCATAACAACATGAAGTATAAGACTAAAATGAAGAGCAAAATATATGCTCTAAATTATAAGCAGAACAAGACTAAGCAGTGTATGGGGGTGAGTCCGTTCCTCCTCGTGGTGCCCCTGGAAAATGCCTGCTGCTGCAGGCTAAACTGAACACGGACAAATACTGTTGTAATTTAAATCTTTTGTGACAGCAAGAACGCAAGGATGAAAAATTCATACTTTTACAGATTACAAGTACAGGAATCTCTGTCACAAATAAGAATATGATGAAGATGAAGTAGAATATGAAGAAGAATAATAGTTTAATAAGAACAATATGAGTAATGTTAACAAAAAGATGAATAGCAATAAGTTTAAGAAGAAGATAAAGAAGGTGAAGATGAAGAATAATTTGATGAAAAAGATGATGCTGCTGAAGATTATGAAGGAGAAAGTGTGGCAAAAGTTAAAAAGGTGAAGAGCATGGAAGTTGTGAAACATACATATTTGCCAAAATAGAAAAAAGGTTAACAACATTGTCAATTTGTTAGTCAATGCGAACATCTTTAAAAAAAAAAATATTAATGCTATTCCATTTGATTGGGTTAAATATCTATGCCTTTAATGTCTCCTCAACCTCCCCCAATACATTCTACATTACTCTTTGTTGTTTTCCTTCATGTACAATTAACCAACAAGGCAAGAATGGGCTTTTTTTAATTCCGATATTTTTTTCCCATAGACTTACATTGGATTTCCGGTATCGGTATCGGGTATCGCCGATATTTCTTGTGTATCGGCGATACCATTCCGATCCGATACTTTTGGATATCGGAAAGTATCGCTCAACTCTACAGGCAGCACATCAAGGCAATCTCACTCTCACACAGGATGATTGCTTGAAAAAACATTCCTCAAAGCATGATGCTATTGCTAGCACAGCAAAGTGGAAATATAACTTCATTACCACCTACAATAGAGGCCACCAATCCATCCACTGTATTCTTGAAAAATATTGGTACTTAAAAAGAAAGACCCAATACTCAAAGATCTGATCCTTAAAAGACCTAATATTGTATTTAGAAGAGGTAGAACAATTGAAAATTATATAGCACATAATTATTTACACTCCCCAAAAAAGCCAACACCATCTGCCCAAAAAATGAGAAAAAATTAATTTTTAAATGTGGAAAAAAAACCTTTTGATTGTTTTCAAATTATAGATCATGGAAAGAAAAATTTAAATATAAAAACAGCAATATCACATACAATTTTACCCAAGAATTAACTTGTGGTTCTGATTTTGTTGTGTATGTTGGGACCTGTGTGTGTGGACTTTTATATACACAGTCACTACGAAATCGTATGAATGGTCATAGACATAATGTGAAAGTAGGGCTTTTGAAACAAAGTTTATCTAAGCACATCACTCTTATACATAACAAAAACTTTGAATGTTAAAAGTCACGCCAATAGAACAAACACCTGCAGCAACAAGAAACAGAAAAACAGTTCTTAATGCCGAAGAGTACTATTGGAGATATAGACTTGGCAGTCTGTACCTTGATGGACTGAATGAGATCTCTGATCTCGTATAGATCAATCAATAGATTCCCTGTTTGTCTTGTTTATTTTGCTTTTTTTGGAACTTTTTGGAATTTTTTAAAAAGTTTTTAATTTTTTTTATTATTATTATCTTTAGTACCTGCAGCTCTTCTAGTTTACCGCCTGACCGCTTGCAAGTGCGTTTTTTTTTCTTTTTTTTGTGAACATGTACACTGACACGTGCGATTGCCTAAAATTTACAGATATACTGTTTCAACCCTAGAATAGGTGAAGGAGGGAAGATGCTATATAATACAGTTAGGTCCATATATATTTGGACAGAGACAACATTTATCTAATTTTGGTTCTAGACATTACCACAATGAATTTGAAACAAAACAATTCAGATGCAGTTGAAGTACAGACTTTCAGCTTTCATTTGAGGGTATCCACATTAAAATTGGATGAAGGGTTTAGGAGTTTCAGCTCCTTAACATGTGCCACCCTGTTTTTAAAGGGACCAAAAGTAATTGGACAAATTACTCCAAGGCTATTTCATGGACAGGTGTGGGCAATCCCTTTGTTATGTCATTCTCAATTAAGCAGATGAAAGGGCCGGAGTTGATTTGAGGTGTGGTGTTTGCATTTGGAAGGTTTTGCTGTGAAGGAAACATGCGGTCACAGGAGCTCTCCATGCAGGTGAAACAAGCCATCCTTAAGCTGCAAGAACAGAAAAAAACCCATCCAAGAAATTGCTACAACATTAGAAGTGGCAAAATCTACAATTTGGTACATCCTGAGAAAGAAAGAAAGCACTGGTGAATTCATCAATCCAAAAAGACCTGGGAGCCCACGGAAGACAACAGTGGTGGATGATCGCCGCATACTTTCTTTGGTGAAGAAGAACCCGTTCACAACATCAACTGAAGTCCAGAACACTCTCAGTGAAGTAGGTGTATCTGTCTCTAAGTCAACAGTGAAGAGAAGACTCCATGAAGGTAAATACAAAGGGTTCACATCTAGATGCAAACCATTCATCAATTCCAAAAATAGACAGGCCAGAGTTAAATTTGCTGAAAAACACCTCCAGAAGCCAGCTCAGTTCTGGAAAAGTATTCTATGGACAGATGAGACAAAGATCAACCTGTACCAGAATGATGGGAAGCCAAAAGTTTGGAGAAGAAAGGGAACGGCACATGATCCAAGGCACACCACATCCTCTGTAAAACATGGTGGAGGCAACGTGATGGCATGGCCATGCATGGCTTTCAATGGCACTGGGTCACTTGTGTTTATTGATGACATAACAGCAGACAAGAGTAGCCGGATGAATTCTGAAGTGTACCGGATATACTTTCAGCCCAGATTCAGCCAAATGCTGCAAACTTGATTGGACGGCGCTTCATAGTACAGATAGATAATGACCCCAAGCATACAGCCAAAGCTACACAGGAGTTCATGAGTGCAAAAAAGTGGAACATTCTTCAATGGCCAAGTCAATCACCAGATCTTAACCCAATTGAGCATGCATTTCACTTGCTGAAATACAGACTTAAGAGGGAAAGACCTACAAACAAGCAAGACCTGAAGGCTGCGGCTGTAAAGGCCTGGCAAAGCATTAAGAAGGAGGAAACCCAGTGTTTGGTGATGTCCATGGGTTCCAGACTTAAGGCAGTGATTGCCTCCAAAGGATTCGCCACAAAATATTGAAAATAAAAATATTTTGTTTGGGTTATGTTTATTTGTCCAATTACTTTTGACCTCCTAAAATGTGGAGTGTTTGTAAAGAAATGTGTACAATTCCTACATTTTCTAACACATATTTTTGTTCAACCCTTCAAATTAAACGTTACAATCTGCACTTGAATTCTGTTGTAGAGGTTTCATTTCAAATCCAATGTGGTGGCATGCAGAGCCCAACTCGCGAAAATTGTGTCACTGTCCAAATATTTCTGGCCCTGACTGTATGTGTGCACAACATTCTTTTCTTGGGGATGAAGTTATCATATACGTACTTTAACTGCTAAAGAGTTTGATAGATAGTGATTGGTCCCTCAGTTAGTACAACTACATCCATTAGCAATGAAAATGGGGTATAAATAGCTTACAACAAAATAATTTTATTATACACCTGATGAAGGCCTACATGGCCGAAACGCATTGTGGTTTTTTATAACAAAATTTTTTATTGTTTTTATTGTCTTTTATAAAATTTTGCATTTTACCTAGCCAATAAAATATCTGATTTAACATCAGAGATACTTAGTTCTTTGGCTATATAACCCTCTTACTCCAAATTGGGTTAAGGATCCTCTGAAGGAAGCGCCCTGAAACCTCTTTATAAAGCAAAGAATTAGGATGGGTCAGACAAGGAGATATTTGGCTGTGTAGCGCCAGCATTGACAGGCCTAGTAGCAGCAGTTCAGTTCAGAACTATAAAACAGAGTGGGCAGGTGGTAAGTTGTGGCTACAGCCAACGGTACTGTTGTGGCAAGTACAGCTGTTGATTTGGACTACCAATACCTCAATATTTTTATTTTATTTTATTCTTTATTTATTTATATTAATTATTCCCACCCCTTCACTATAAATGCAATGTAACCCTAAAATTCCAGATTGCTAAGTAGCTAAATTTATGTTCACACCCGAAAATAAACGTGCTGCAACAATAAGCAGTATGATCGTGGGGTGTATGGTTGCTAAATTGTACTATTAAAACGGGTATTCAAAAAGTAAAATGAGTTAATTTTTTAAATGTACTAAGAAAAAAAATATATACAACATACCTGAGCATTTACCAAAATGGACAAGACAAAAAAAGCTAGGTATGTTCACATCCCAACAGTAAACATCTGCAACAAGCCGCTGTATTCAGGTAGTAATTACCCATCCATTTGACTGTAGAGAACAAAGATTTTTTTTTTTATAACACACACATTTTGTGAAGTGGATAGTTGCATTTACATTACTGCAATACATTTTTTTTTTTTTAAAAAGAAAATAAAATTTACGTCTTGCCATAAGCCAAAAAGCACACTTTCTTTGTCACACAAACCTTGGTTTCATTTTTCTTCAGAGGCAGAATTAAATAGAGGTTTATTAAATTGACCTACATGTTTGCAGTATGTGAAGAATTAAAAACTAAAATCGAGTGTCTCCGCAAAATAAATAGACATGCTGCGTACTAGAAAGACGCGCCGCATGTGCATATATGTAGGTCTGCCACCTGCGTCTTTGAACGCATAGTGGACATGGGATTTCATAAAATCCCCTCCACTATGCTGTAACATCTGGCCGCTGCTGATTGGACACTGCAGCTGTACACAGTGTCCAATCCGCAACAAATACTGAACGTGCAAACATACCCTAAGGCTTCCTTCACACGTCCTGGTGATTTCTGTACAGGAAAAAACAGTACTGGTGAGATCCATGGCCCATGTCCGTGTATGCATATGTAAGCAGGTTGTGGGATGCAGTGACGGACAGGAGACAGAGCAAGGGTTAACAAATTTAACAGTTTAATTTAACAGAGCAATAAACTCCTGGCAGGGTGATAAATGCTTAAAGGGTGAAAAGCAAGTGCAGGAAAATGGTAGTACAATTATCAAACTTATCGTGTCCTTTATGTTCCTCCACCACAGATGATCCCGTGGGGGTTGTAGCACTGGCAATGGCCGGGGAGATGTCTACAGATGAGGTCCTTTAAGCGATGATCCATCTTTTGGCGGCAATGGGCGGTCTCCGGGTTTACCTGTTGAGCCAATAGTCCACAAACTTGTGCAGCCAAAGTCAAGGGAGCGGTGTACAGTCTATCAAGGGAGATCTGCGATGTGCTGTCCGGCAAAGAGGGCCACAATGAACAGTCCTGAACAAGACCCCTGTTCCTGTGCCTGGACGTGGCACTCAGCTTAACGGAGCTCACGCCCTTTCCTCTGCTGCTGGCTGCTGCTCACATGAAGCTGCCCGCGTTATGTTGTGATGCTGCTGCACGCTAAGTGCACACACCTGCTCTGTCACCGTCAACGGGAAACTGCCCGTCACTAAGCGCGCTTTTCTCTTTGCCACACCGCTTGCTTCCTGGTAACAAGGTCTGTTTGGTTCCCTATTCTTTCCCCCGGACAACCTGGAACACAACCTGGACAGTTCCGGACCTGGCGCAGTACAGTTGCCTGCAGCCAGGTCTTTCTCCTTACACATACTGTATGTGACTTCCTTATAGCTGTATTTGTTGCCAGTGTGTCTGTGTCTTACATCCATGTGCTGTCCATGTGACACGCACCGGTGCCTTGGAAAAGCAGTACAGTTTGTGCTGATGCCAGACGCTGGCTGCTGAAGGCAGCTCTCATCATTGTTGCCTGGTCACGCTGAGATCAGCGCAACCAGGTGACAATGATGAGCATTGTCATCAGCATGACATGTACTGGCACCTGGGAGCAAGCAGTACAGTTTATTCTTACCCCAGGTGTTGGCCGGCTACTGAAGGCAGCGCTCATCATTGTCTCCTGCTCGTGCAAAGATTAGTGCGACCAGGAAACAATGATGGGAGTTGTATTCAGCAGCAGCTTTGTCCTTCCTATGTAAAATAAAGAATTAAAATAAAAAAACGGCATGACTCCCATGCAGATTTCATCTGGGATAAGGGAAAATACCCCATAAGGTTCCCAGGCTATTAATAACATCTTAAAGCTGTTTGCTTAGCCTTTCCTAATGAATGTATGGGGAACCCAGAAAAAATATGATGTAGGGTCCCCTATAAATTCAAACCAGCAAAGGCTAAACAGACAGCTGTAGGTTGATATTAATAGCCTGGGAAGGGGTCAGAGATATTGCCCCCCTCCAGGCTACCAACAATAACCATCAGCGGCTATTACATCATTTCCAAGGTTGCATATACAGGTCCTTCTCAGAAAATTAGCATATAGTGCTAAATTTCATTATTTTCCATAATGTAATGATTACAATTAAACTTTCATATATTTTAGATTCATTACACACCAACTGAAATTTGTCAGGTCTTTTATTGTTTTAATACTGATGATTTTGGCATACAACTCCTGATAACCCAAAAAACCTGTCTCAAAAAATTAACATATTTCAACCGTCCAATAAAATAAAAGTGTTTTTTAAAAACAAACAAAAAAACCATCAAATAATAAAGTTCAGTTATGCACTTAATACTTGGTCGGGAATCCTTTTGCAGAAATGACTGCTTCAATGCGGCGTGGCATGGAGGCAATCAGCCTGTGACACTGCTGAGGTGTTATGGAGGCCCAGGATGCTTCGATAGCGGCCTTAAGCTCATCCAGAGTGTTGGGTCTTGCGTCTCTCAACTTTCTCTTCACAATATCCCACAGATTCTCTATGGGGTTCAGGTCAGGAGAGTTGGCAGGCCAATTGAGCACAGTAATACCATGGTCAGTAAACCATTTACCAGTGGTTTTGGCACTGTGAGCAGGTGCCAGGTCGTGCTGAAAAATGAAATCTTCATCTCCATAAAGCATTTCAGCCGATGGAAGCATGAAGTGCTCCAAAATCTCCTGATAGCTAGCTGCATTGACCCTGCCCTTGATGAAACACAGTGGACCAACACCAGCAGCTGACATGGCACCCCACACCATCACTGACTGTGGGTACTTGACACTGGACTTCAGGCATTTTGGCATTTCCTTCTCCCCAGTCTTCCTCCAGACTCTGGCACCTTGATTTCCGAATGACATGCAAAATTTGCTTTCATCAGAAAAAAGTACTTGGGACCACTTAGCAACAGTCCAGTGCTGCTTCTCTGTAGCCAGGTCAGGCGCTTCTGCCGCTGTTTATGGTTCAAAAGTGGCTTTACCTGGGGAATACGGCACCTGTAGCCCATTTCCTGCACACGCCTGTACACGGTGGCTCTGGATGTTTCTACACCAGACTCAGTCCACTGCTTCCTCAGGTCCCCCAAGGTCTGGAATCGGTCCTTCTCCACAATCTTCCTCAGGGTCCGGTCACCTCTTCTCGTTGTACAGCGTTTTCTGCCACATTGTTTCCTTCCAACAGACTTCCCATTGAGGTGCCTTGATACAGCTCTCTGGGAACAGCCTATTTGTTGAGAAATTTCTTTCTGGGTCTTACCCTCTTGCTTGAGGGTGTCAATGATGGCCTTCTTGACATCAGTCAGGTCGCTAGTCTTACCCATGATGGGGGTTTTGAGTAATGAACCAGGCAGGGAGTTTTTAAAAGCCTCAGGAATCTTTTGCATGTGTTTAGAGTTAATTAGTTGATTCAGAAGATTAGGGTAATAGGTCGTTTAGAGAACCTTTTCTTGATATGTTAATTTTTTGAGACAGGTTTTTTGGGTTATCAGGAGTTGTATGCCAAAATCATCAGTATTAAAACAATAAAAGACCTGACAAATTTCAGTTGGTGTGTAATGATTCTAAAATATATGAAAGTTTAATTGTAATCATTACATTATGGAAAATAATGAAATTTAGCACTATATGCTAATTTTTTGAGAAGGACCTGTATATGTATGATGCCTTCTGGTTAAGCTATATGAAACTCTAGATATCCACTTATAATATGGACAAGATGTGCTTGGCTAACTTGGCAGTATAGTCACACTGTCACATAATTTGTTTGAAAATACCCTCCGCTTAGAGCACAAATATAGATGCACTCAGCGTGTTGGAGTCTTGGCGGCAATTATAGTGGAGTGGGACAGTAATATACATATATGCCATTTTCCCATTTGACTGCCTGTTATCCTGGCAATCAACATGATGTTTAATAATGCATTAGTTATATGATAGCATTATCACACCGGTTTTTAATTTATCTGACAGTGCTTATTATTTAACATCTAAGAGGTCAACTGCACATCTTTGACCCAGCATAGTGTATCAATTGGATATCACCTATTTATATAATTCATATCTGGTATTAAATACAAGAACCTATTAATGGACATTTGAAACCGAACCAACTGGGAACAGCATGAACTGTACAGCTTCTTCCCAAGCGTCAGTACATGTCACGCTGATGACACACGGATGTCATCCGTGTGTCATCAATATGCATGTGTGCGGCATGCATTTTTTCTGTGCTGAATAAAAAATTGACATGTCTGTGGTTTTCCATATGGTCGTGTGAAGAAAGCCTAAGACACATTAAGCATTCATTTTAAAGGGAGTCTGTGTTAGGGTTCGAGTTCCCGCTGTTGCACAAGGGGAGTCTTGAACCAGTCCCGCTGCGGTCCCCCATCCATCTCCGGCCGCAATGGAGCCTGCTCAGCAAAGACATCAGTCCCAGTGTCTCACCCGGTCTAATACTGTGCAGATACTTGCTGCTGCCTCTTCAGGTTCTGCTATTGTAGCCAGTACTGGTCAGCGGCGAGCAGACGTCTTTAGGACTAAGTCCTTTGTTGCTTCATCTGAGCGTGCCCAGAGCAAGATCTCACATTGGAGATCAGGGGTCACATGCTCAGATACAGCTGCCACTCCTATTGGTCCTTCAGGAAGGTCCTGTGGCTGTTGATGTTCTGAAGCAGCTTCCCATTGGTCCTTCCTGGAAGGTCTTGTTCTCGTGGCTGCTATAAAAGGCTGTCCTTACCGCACGGCCGTGCGCTAGCATCAAATCTGTTACGTGCTTGCACCAGTGTGGTCATGTATGCATGTGGTTAGGTCTGGCTGAAATAAGCCCCTAGAATACCGGCACCTCCGGTGAGGAGATTGTATGCAAGTGTTCAGGGCTCGACTGAAAACACCATTAGAATACCGGCTACTCCGGTGAGGAGATTACTGCTTGGGTTCTGATTACATGACCACAGATTGCAATCCGCTTAGCAGTCATCTGTGTTCCCTGTGAGTCTAACAGGACACAGTCTTTGTTACAGCAGCTCTGTGAGTTAACAGAGACCGCTTATTCCACCATATAATGCTACGGCATTTACATCTGCGACTCTGCGGGATAACAGAGTTCGCTTATACTGCCTATTTACGCCATCTTACTAGCAGCAGGCTCTGCCTGCACGGTGGACCCCGGGCTGCGAACACACCTCTCCTTAATATCTATTAGGTGCATTCCGCAGGCCCTTAACCCCTTCCCGACCTTTGACACATCGTATGCGTCATGAAAGTCGGTGCCAATCCGACCTATGACGCATACCCTGTATCATGAAAGGATCGCGTTCCTGCGGGCCGGGAGACCGGGGTCACTCAAAGGTCACCCGACCCGCAGTTACAGGACCCTTTGTGCTTCACCACAGGGGGGTTGGCTTAACCCACCCATGGCCACGATCGCTCTGATTGGCTGTTAAAAGTGAAACAGCCAATCAGAGCAATCTGTAATATTTCACCAATTTAATTGGTGAAATATTACAATCCAGCCATGGCCGATGCTGCAATAGCATCTGCCATGGCTGGACACCGAGCCCTGACCCCCCCACACGTAGTCACGGCAGCGATCGGCCGCCGCCACCGAAAGATGGCAGCGATCGGTCACCGCCGTCACTAACAGCTAACAGCAGGTCATTTTACCTGCGGATTTTAGAAAAATCTGCAACGTGTGCACGGGGCGTTAGGGTTAGGCTGGGTTCATATTGCATTATGGCAGTCCGTTGGATGGACTGCGTTTCACCACGGTATAACGCGGTGTAACGCAGTCCGTTAACGCTGCCATTCACCCCATTTGTGTGCGCATCGCAACGCCTGCTGATAAGCGGCATGCGTTCGCGACGTGCCGTCATTCAGTGACGGAGCCTCGGACACGGGCTGCAGCGTCTGGGCTCCATCACCGCTAGCACAGATGAATCATCTGCTGATTCATCTGCGCTAGCGGGTATAGCATAACGCTATCGCGTTATGCTATACCGTTACCAGCCCGTCAACGCTACGTGTTGAACGGGCTCGTAAATCACAATATGAACCCAGCCTTAGGGTTAGGGTTAGAACTAGGGTTAGGGTTAGCATTAGGGTTAGAATTAGGGTTAGAATTAGGGTTATGGTTAGAATTTGGGTTAGGGTTGGAATTTGGGTTAGGGTTGGAATTTGGGTTAGGGTTGGAATTTGGGTTAGGGTTGGAATTTGGGTTAGGGTTGGGATTAGGGTTAGGTTTGTGGTTAGGGTTAGAGTTAGGATAAGTGTTAGGGGTGTTTTGGGTTTAGGGTTGGGATTAGGGTTAGGCTTGTGGTTAGGTTTATGGTTAGAGTTGGGATTAGGGTTAGGTGTGTGTTGGGGTTAGGGTTATGGTTAAGGTTTGTATTAGGGTTAGGGGTGTGTTGGGGTTAGGGGTGTGTTGGGGTTAGGGTTGGAGTTAGAATTGAGGGGTTTCCACTATTTAGGCACATCAGGGGGTCTCCATACGCGACATGGCGCCACCATTGATTCCTGCAAATTTTGCATTCAAAAAGTCAAACAGTACTCCCTTTATTCCAAGCCCCGTGGTATGCCCAAACAGTGGTTTACCCCCACATATGGGGTATCAGCGTACTCGGGAAAAATTGCACAACAACTTTGGGGGTCTAATTTCTCCTGTTAACATTGGGGAAAAAAATTGGGGACTAAAAAATTATTTTTGTGGAAAAAAAATGATTTTTTATTTTCACGGCTCTGCGTTATAAACTTCTCTGAAGAACTTGGAGATTCAAAGTGCTTACCACACATCTAGAGGAGTTCCTTGGGGGATCTAGTTTTCAAAATGGGGTCACTTGGGGGGGTTTCTACTGTTTAGGCACATCATGGGCTCTGCAAACGTAACATGACACCAGCAGACCATTCCATCAAGTCGGCATTTCAAAACGTCACTACTTCCCTTCCGAGCCTCGACGTGTGCCCATACAGTAGTTTTCTCCCATATATGGGATATTAGCGTGCTCAGGACAAATTGGACAACAACTTTTGGGGTCTAATTTCTCCTGTTACCCTTGGGAAAATAAAAAAATTGGGACTAAAGATCATGTTTGTGGAAAAAATATGATTTTTTTTATTTTAATGCCCGGGCGTTATAAACTTCTGTGTATCCCTCGGGGGTTCAAAGTGCTCACCACACATCTAGATAAGTTCTTTGCGGGGTCTAGTTTCCAAAATGGGGTCACTTGTGGGGAGTTTCTACTGTTTAGGCACATCAGGGGCTCTGCAAACGTAACATGACGCCCCGCAGACCATTCCATCAAAGTCGGCATTTCAAAACGTTACTACTTCCCTTCCAAGCCCCAATGTGTGCCCGAACAGTGGTTCCCCCCCACATATGGGGTACTAGCGTACTCAAGACAAACTGGACAACAACTTATGGGGTCCAATTTCTCCTGTAACCATTGTGAAAATAAAAAATAGAGGGCCAAAATATCATTTTTTGAGAAAAAAAAAATGATTTTTTATTTTCACGGCTCTGCGTTATAAACTTCTGTGAAGCACCTGGGGGTTCAAAGTGCTCAATATGCATCTAGATAAGTTCCTTGGGGGGTCTAGTTTCCAAAATGGGGTCACTTGTGGGGGAGCTCCAATGTTTAGGCACACAGGGACTCTCCAAATGCGACATGGCAACCGCTAAATATTCCAGCATATTTTCCATTCAAAAAGTCAAATGGCGCTCCTTCCCTTCTGAGCCCTGCCGTGCGCCCAAACAGTGGTTTATGACCACATATGAGGTATCTGTGTACTGAGGAGACATTGCCCAACAAATTTTAGGATCCAATTTATACTGTTGCCCATGTGAAAATGAAAAAACTGAGGCTAAAAGAAAATTTTTGTGAAAAAAAAGTACTTTCTTTTATTTACGGATCAATTTGTGGAGCACCTGGGGGTTCAAAGTGCTCACTATGCATCTAGATAAGATCCTTAGGGGGTCTAGTTTCCAAAATGGGGTCATTTGTGGGGGAGCTCCAATGTTTAGGTACACAGGGACTCTCCAAATGCGACATGGCAACCGCTAAATATTCCAGCATATTTTCCATTCAAAAAGTCAAATGGCGCTTCTTCCCTTCTGAGCCCTGCTGTGCGCCCAAACAGTGGTTTATGACCACATATGAGGTATCTGTGTACTCAGGAGAAATTGCCCAACAAATTTTAGGATCCAATTTATCCTGTTGCCCATGTGAAAATGAAAAAACTGAGGCTAAAAGAAAATTTTTGTGAAAAAAAAGTACTTTCTTTTTTTACGGATCAATTTGTGAAGCACCTGGGGGTTCAAAGTGCTCACTATGCATCTAGATAAGATCCTTAGGGGGTCTAGTTTCCAAAATGGGGTCACTTGTGGGGAGCTCCAATGTTTAGGCACACAGGGACTCTCCAAATGCGACACGGCAACCGCTAAATATTCTGGCATATTTTCCATTCAAAAAGTCAAATGGTGCTCCTTCCCTTCTGAGTCCTGCTGTGCGCCCATACAGTGGTTTATGACCACATATGAGGTATCTGTTTACTCAGGAGAAATTGCCCAACAAATTTTAGGATCTATTTTATCCTGTTGCCCATGTAAAAATGAAAAAATTGATGCTAAAAGAAAATTTTTGTTGGAAAAATTAAAATGTCCATTTTTTCCTTCCACGTTTCTTTAGTTCCTGTGAAACACCTGAAGGGTTAATAATCTTTTTGAATGTAGTTTTCAGTAGCTTGAGGGGTGCAGTTTTTATAAAGGTGTCACTTTTGGGTATTTTCTGCCATATAGACCCCTCAAAGTGACTTCAAATGTGAGGTGGTCCCTAAAAAAAATGGTTTTGTAAATTTTGCTGTAAAAATGAGAAATCGCTGGTCAACTTTTAACCCTTATAACTTCCTAACAAAAAAAATGTTGTTCTCAAAATTGTGCTGATGTAAAGTAGACATATGGGAAATGTCATTTATTAACTATTTTGTGTCACATAACTCTCTGGTTTAACAGAATAAAAATTCAAAATTTGAAAATTACAAAATTTTCAAAATTTTCGCCAAATTTCCATTTTTTTTCACAAATAAACGCAAAAATTATCGACCTAAATTTACCACTAACATGAAGCCCAATATGTCACGAAAAAACAATCTCAGAATCGCCAGGATCCGTTGAAGCGTTCCTGAGTTATTACCTCATAAAAGGACACTGGTCAGAATTGCAAAAAATGGCAAGGTCTTTAAGGTCAAAATAGGCTGGGTCATGAAGGGGTTAACAGTCTGTTAGTACAAAATGACTGGTAAAACCAAGAACAAGCTTTCAATGCACTCTTAGCGTGGTCAAGTACTTCAGTGCTTCTTCCAAACTGCTTGTTTTTAATCTATCTCTGCCCTTCTCTAGCTCCTGTAAAGCTAGTGCTGTCAATCAAGTATAGGGGGTGGAAACAGATGGGAAACAAGTAGTGGGAAGGTTGACTGAACTATTCAGCCAAGTCATTGGTACACCGAGTGTTGAAATTAGTCCGATCAGTCATTTTGTGCTGACAGAATGTCTTTAATAGTATGTAGTTAGCACATTGTATTCAGTTCAAAGAGTATTCCTTGCAAATTTTTGAGACATCATTTTTTAGATGTCTAGTACCTCTATTGTGACACTGAGTCACTTCTCATGGACAAGTCATGAGTCAGAAAAGTCAAGGAGTCCAAGGTCATAAGCCAAGAGGGTACGTCATAAACAAAGGAGTGAGACAAAGGCGTAGTCAGGTCACAGTCCGGGTTCATTATTTGAATACCCTATTTCTTATATTGATGTCTGGACCATACAATGCAAGCACTTTTTACCATTTACTTTTTGTGTCCCCCATTTCCTCAGATTGTAAGCTTAAGGACAGGGCCCTCATTCTTCTTAGTATTTGTTGAATTATTGTTGCTCTGATATTGTCTGAAAAAGTCTGAATTGTAAAGTGCTGTCAGCGCTATAGAAACAAAAATTATATTAAATGCATTTTACATAACTTTTTTGTCAATATTTTCTTTTTGACAATAGACAAACATCCACAAGGTTCATAAAGTCCGCTAATGAAGAAAATAAATGGAATAAATATGTTATATTGTCTTTTATCACTTTAGAAGACCAACTCAGTGTTGTAATATTATAGTACTAAGAATCAATGATATGAACAACTCTGTACAACGCAGAGGTTTAGCAAGCAAGTATTGTTACATGAGATGCCATTAATACTTTTTAATGCTTTTTATTATCAAACACTGTAGGCACAAAGAAACTACTTTGTCATTTTCTCTTAGTTAATGTGCAGGTCTCAAAAGTAAGAACTGCTTTTGGGGGCTATTTTGTGTTGGTCTTAAAGTAGTTGTCTGGGAAAATTAATTATTAAATTGTTGCAAAGCCTGTGGGACATAATGAAAATTTATAATTTACTTGCTATTAAGATTCTGGCTCCTTACTTTCTGCTATAGTCCATTCAAAGCTCAGAGTACAGAGAATTTGTTGCCTCTACTTTGAATGGAATGTAGCTTTTAATTGAGGCTGAGCCCTACATGCAGGGGTCAAGGCTCAATAGGAGTTCTCAGAGCAGTGAGCTGTGAATGATGATGTTATAGTGGGCATGGCCCATGAATCTCAATGTGTACAGGGAGGTAGCAGAAGCAAAAAGAGCATTAAGTAGCTCATCATCAGCTGATGCCACTATGCAATAGAAAACCACCTGCTTACAGCCACTCTCCTCCTCCACAGCCTGCCACAATAACTGCCCTCTCTGCAAATTCACTATCTACAGGACTGTGAAGGAAGAGAACAGCTATGAGCTGGCATGTGTGAGCAATCCATGTTCTGTGTTTTTCCATCTTGAGACTGTGTAGCAGTCTCAGGAAGCCAGTCTGTGAGTGTAGTAGGCAGGCCAGAAAACATCAGTCAACTAGGTGCTGTGGGTTGGCATAGAGAGTGGGAGTTAGAGATGTGTGTGCTGAAATGAATCATGGTAAATGTAGTCTGTGTGGTCCGAGGGAGTGCTGGAAGGAAGTTTGAACAGAACCAATAATAAAATGCAGGGATGGCTGCAGGAGGTGAAGGAAAGCTCAAAATGTAAAATAAAGGCAACAGTAGGTTTCTGGTATCACTACAGGGATGGCAAAATATTATTCATGTGCCCAAAAAATCCCATTAAAGAAGAAAGATGTTCAGGAGATTAATTCAGGTTACAAGATGTTTCAATTCAATAGGGAAGATTTACTAATCCTGTCCAATATTTGGATTAAAAGTAAAAATTATGCCAAACTTACCATAGTAGCTAGATGATCATTTTGGCGAATCTTTAGATACTTTTGTCCAACTCTATACTAACTATTCATTGATCTCAATTGTGAGTAGTAAGTCAAATTAGATGCAACAATTTACACAAAAAGCCATCGAAATTGAGATTCACGATCTTAAATCTTTCTCAATGTTTTACTGACTGGTATACAGTCTATCATGTTTATCATGGTATATTACACGTTAAATATTTTCAAAATTTGCACCAAGAACCTGCAAACTTACTTGGAGCTTCTTCTTATATTACTTGTGTGAGGTTTTGATATCACGGAATGCTATGACTAGTTTGTTGTTTAATACTATTGAAAAAAGGGAAACTGAAAAAGTTAACAATATAGTTCTAGTCTAACATGTATTAAATCTGAACATATAAAGTGGAATTTAGTATATCTCTCCATATGTCAAAAACACCTGTTTTCAGATGCTTTACGAATAAACAGAATTAAAATATCAATTACGCAGAATATCCGTCACTGCCAAAATATTCTCTGAATCACTGCTTGGAACCATATATAAGGCATGATTAAAGGATGGAGCCCTAGAGTGGGCAGCATGACATACCTCACATCTGTTGGGCACACCCTGTAATAACCATATTACAGAAATATCTGAACACATTATACGTGAAGCATGGCTTTTGGCAAGAATTCATTACAAATAGCCCACACAAAAATATTTTAGAAATTGTGTAGGCAAGAAAAAGACAATACAGTTTATAATGAAATTTTCGAAGGTTTATAATTATTTTGTAGGGGATGTATTTATTTGGCAGAGAGTCAAAAGTGTCAAAATCTAAGTATTATTTATTGCATTGTTAAAAATTCTGATACTTATGTATTCAGTTACAAAATTCCATAGTGGTACAGCTGGCACTACATTGTGGCCTGTCAAAATATGCCCCATTTCATTGCAATCCCAATGTTTTTTTATCAAAGTGAAACTATAAAGCCCCATAGGACCCAAGCACCATGTGATATTTCAGCCAGTACAACCCCTCTATGTCCCATGAGGAATACTGTGTATTTGACTATATAGGGTGGCTTATCTGCTAGCATGTATGGTCCAAAAAGGACTTGGACAACATGAAATATACATATTAAACTTCTGCTTGAAGTTAAAACATCTATCACATGATATAAAGTATCCCAATCTGCTACCAAGTCTCTACTTGAGGTTTGGAAATAGTGGGGAATAAAAAAAACAGGGACTCTGAGATGAACTTTATTTCACAGCAAATATGTCTCAAAGTTTGGATGGAGCCAGAAGTAAATGGGAAGCAGAGCAGTTTTCAGTTACTTGACTTCATAAGAATAAAAAATTATTTGTCTTGTGGCCCTTTAAATCACAGCAGTATTATTTTACAGTGTATAAACTGAAATATGCAAAAGATGTCAAGCCCCTGTCAAGTGAAAAGGAAACAATCCAAATATGTGAATAAAGCAGCTGCAAAAAGATTCTGTATCCCTGGAAAATACATCTAATTCATCATCTTGCTTTATCATATCTGATATCGTAATTCTAGACTTTACAGAGGTTTAGTATACTTCACACTATTAACCACATGCTAATCTACAAAATAGAGATGAATATACACACTAAAAACTTAATTATGTGGGGTTTTATTGTCTATAACTTGCTAGAAAGCTTAAAAGGAAGCTTGGTCTAGGATTTTCCACTGTCCATTCTTTCCATCTTTCCTTGATCTGTTCTGGCTCAGTTAGTATGTTCCCATTGGCTTCATTCAACATCCCCACTCTTGGTTGAAACTTTTTTAGTATCTCTTTGATCTTCCTGGTCTTGCCCTTCAGATGTTCACCTTCTATATCTATACATATCGTTAGGTAATAAAGTTTTTTGTCTGCTCAAATTGCTCTTTTTAGTCTTTTAATGATGTTGTCTGTGTAATGGTTGTATCTTTTACTTTTGCCATTCATCTTTCTTAGATGATCTTCTGTTAACCATGGCTGTAGGGGTCTCTTCTGACTCTTGTAAATGTCTTTCTGGCTTCTTCAGTAATAACAATCTTTATATGTATCTATATGTAAATTACATATTAGGCAATTCATTAAAGTCTGGACTGAAATTATGTATATGAATATTCCTGCAGTGAAGTCTGAAAGAAAGCATATTTATGAGAATGTGTCATAAGAAAATAACCTATTGTTTAATCCTTTTTTTTGCTATTTGCTGGCATGTTTTTTGCTTCCATATTACAATCTGTATTTAAAGAAAAATAATTAAATCTTACAATTTTCATTGGCCGCAGAAAAAAATCTAGACTTCTGATTCCTGTTCTTTCAGGAAATCCACAGAAACATTAGAAGCAATATATATGACCCTATTTTTGTGTCTAAGCATCTAATAAGCATGTATAAGAGTTGTTGTAAAGGGAGGAAAAACAGTGAGAACTGTGACATTACAATGGGGAAAATAAGTATTTGATACATAGCTGATTTTGCAAGTTAGCCAACCAACGAAGAATGGAGAGATCTGAAATTTTTATTGTAGGTACACTTGAACTGTAAGAAACAGAATCTAAAACTAAAAAAAAAAAAACAGAAAATCACATTCTATGATTGATTTTTACATTAATTACATTTTGTTTCATGAAATAGATATTTGATCATCTACCAACCAGCAAGAATTTTGGCTCTTACAGACCTGTAACTTTTTGTTTAAGAAGCTATCCTACTCTGCACTAATTACCTGCATTAATTGCACCAGTTTGAACTTCTTACCTGTATAAAGGACACCTGTCCACACACTCAATCAATCACACTCTAAAGGGTATGCCACACTAAACAACATCGCTAACGGGATCGCTAAAAAACTTCACTATTTAGTGATCCCGTTAGCGATGTTGTTGTGTGCGGCATCTGTCAGCGACGAGGCCCCTGCTGTGATCTCGCTCGTCGCTGACATCGTTCCGGACCCTATTTAGATCGTCGGCGCCCCGCAGGTAAGTATATATCGCTAAGTGTGGCACCTTTTCTTAGCGATTTAGCGGTACTTTTGTACCGCTAAAGTCGTTAAGAAGATCGCTAACCGCGATAGCGTCCTAACGACATCGCTAAGTTAAGCCGCACTTAGCGATATAAAAACAATCCCGCTAGCGATCGCATTAGTATGCGTCTTTATCGCTATCGCTAGCGGGATTGTTTAGTGTGGCAGTACCTTAACATCTCCACTATAACCAAGACAAAAGAGTTGTCTAAGGACACCAGGGACAAGATTGTAGACCTGCACAAGGCTGGGATGGGCTACCGGAAAATAATCAAGCAGCTTGGTGAGAAGGCATGACATGATTATTAGAAAATGGAAAAAACACAAGATGACTGTCAATCTTCCTCGGTATGGGGCACCAATCAAGATCTTGCCTCGTGGGGTAAGGATGATTCTGAGAAAGGTGAGGAATCAATCTAGCACTACACAGGAGGACCTGGTCAATGACCTGAAGAGAGCTGGGACCAGAGTCTTAAACATTACCATTACTAACATACTACGCTGTCATGAATTAAAAAACTGTAGGGCATGTGTTAGGGTTCGGGTTCCCACTCCTGCACAGGGGGAATCTCGAGCTGTTCCCGCTGCGGTCCCCCATCCGTCTCTGGCCGCAGTGGTTCCTGCTCAGCGTCTTGCCCGGCCCAGTACTGTGCAGAGACTTGCTGCTGCAACCAGTGTTGGAGCAGGCAGATTTGGGACTAAGTCCTTTGTTGCTTCATCTGAGCATGCCCAGGGCAAGATCTCCCATTGGAGATCAAGGGTCACATGCTCAGATACAGCTGCCACTCCTATTGGTCCTTCAGGAAGGTCCTGTGGCTGTTGATGTTCTGAAGCAGCTTCCCATTGGTCCTTCCTGGAAGGTCTTTTTCTCATGGCTGCTATAAAAGGCTGTTCTTATCGCACGGCCGTGCGCTAGTATCAAATCTGTTACGTGCTTGCGCCAGTGTGGTCATGTATGCATGTAGTTAGGTCTGGCTGAAATAAGCCCCTAGAATACCGGCACCTCCGATGAGGAGATTGTATGCACGTGTTCAGGGCTCGGCTGAAATAAGCCCCTAGAATACCAGCACCTCTGGTAAGGAGATTGTATGCACGTGTTCAGGGCTCGGCTGAAAACGCCATTAGAATACCGGCTACTCCGGTGAGGTGATTATTGCTTGGGTTCTGATTGCATGACCACAGACTGCAATCCGATTAGCAGTCATCTGTGTTCCCTGTGAGTCTAACAGGACACAGTCTTTGTTACAGCGGCTCTGTGAATTAACAGAGTCCGCTTATATCGCCATATAGTGCTACGGCGTTTACATCTGTGACTCTGCGGGATAACAGAGTTCGCTCATACTGCCTATTTACGCCATCTTACTAGCAGCAGGCTCTGCCTGCACGGTGGACCCCGGGCTGCGAACGCACCTGTCCTTAATATCTATTAGGTGCGTTTCGCAGGCCCCTAACATAATACTAGCGCCAGGGTGTGGCTAGTAAAATGGAGGATGACCAGCATCTACCGCAGTACATCCAGCAGCTGGAGGGTAGGTTGGCAGCTCTTGAGCGCACAACCTCCGCTGTGGATGTTACCGCAGTCGCTGTTCAGACTGCTAGCATGGTTGCAGCCAGTTTGTGCTCTGCCACTTCTGCCCCTACATTATCCCACCTACCGCTTCCTGACAAGTTTGCCGATGACAGCAAGCAATGTCGGGGATTCGTGAGTCAGTGTTCTATACAGCTCGAGCTTCTGGCTGCACGTTTCCCCACGGATCGGGCACAAGTGGGTTTTGTACTGTCTCTACTCTCGGGCAGAGCGTTGGAGTGGGCAACGCCGCTCTTGGAGAGTGACGATCGTGTGGTGCGGAGTGATCCTCGTTTCCTGGAGGCTCTTAAAAAGGTCTTTTTAGGACCTCAAGTCACCCATGATACGGCGCTCCAACTGCTGGCATTGGCACAGGGTTCGTCTTTGGTCAGTCAGTTTTCCGTCCAGTTTTGGACTCTGGCCTCAGAGCTAGACTGGTCGGAAAAAGTTCTCATTCCAGTCTACTGGTGAGGACTGGCTGACCATGTTAAAGACGCTTTGGCTACCAGGGAGTTTCCCGCCACACTGGAGAAGCTTATCTCCATATCTACCCACATCGACCTCCGTTTTCACGAGCGCAGGTTGGAGCGGGCCCAGTGTAGGCAGAGGATTCGGTTGGCTCCCACCTTTGCCAAACCTCTCGAATCCCCCTATCTGACATCCTAACCCCAAAAGGCCACAGAGGTTCCTCGTGCAGGACCTAAGTCTCGGGCCGTCCGAGTATCCGTGGTCTGTAACCTTTGTCAGCAGACAGGACACTATGCTAACAAATGTCCACAGCGATCGGGGAAGCGATCGCGTCTAGTGACCCTGGGAGGAGGTTCACTAGAGACAGCAGCATTTTCCTCCAAGATGACATTTAAAGGGACAGTCACTGTAGACTCTTCCACACTTACAGTCGAGCTTTGTGTGGACTCAGGAGCAGAGGGGAATTTCATGTCATCTACCTTTGCTCATCGCCACGCAATAAATCTGGTAGCGCTCGACAAACCAGTGACTGTCCGAGTAGTGAATGGGTTGACATTGCCCTCGCCAATTACACATCAGACTGTCCCTCTTACTTTGTGTGTACCCCCTTCCCATCAGGAAATTATTTCCCTTCTCGTCCTTCCCGAGGGAATAGATGAGATTCTACTGTGAGTACCCTGGCTGCATTCCCACTCCCCTCATATTAAGTGGACCTCCGGTAGGATACTGGGTTGGAGTGAGTCATGTAAGGACAGATGTGTCAGGGAGTGCATTCAAGTTACTACTACAGAGATACCCGCAGATCTTTCTCCTCTTCCCAAGTGCTATCAGTCATATGCAGACGTGTTCTCTAAAAAGGCTGCGGAGACTCTGCCGCCCCATCGTCCCTACGACTGTCCTATTGACCTCTTTCCTGGAGCAGAACCTCCTCGGGGAAGTGTCTATCCCCTCTCTCTTCCTGAGACCGAGGCTATGTCTCAATTTATCCAGGAGAATCTGGCAAGAGGGTTCATTAGGAAGTCGGTGTCACCAGCAGGAGCGGGGTTCTTCTTCGTGCAGAAGAAGAGTGGAGAATTACATCCGTGTATAGATTACAGAGGTCTTAACGCCATCACCGCTAAGAATAAGTACCCATTGCCCCTGATTTCTGAGCTCTTTGATAGGCTCCGGGGAGCAAGGGTATTTACTAAATTAGATCTGCGTGGGGCTTATAATCTGATTCGCATCCGTGAGGGGGACGAATGGAAGACGGCTTTTAATACCAGGCATGGGCATTATGAATACCTGGTGATGCCCTTCGGGCTCTGTAATGCCAGAGCCATTTTCCAAGACTTTGTCAATGACATCTTCCGGGATATGCTTTCCACCTCTGTAGTAGTCTATCTGGATGATATACTCATCTTTTCTCCAGATATTGACTCTCACCGGAGGGATGTCTGCAAAGTCTCCGACCTTTTACGGGCGAACTCCCTCTATGCAAAGTTGGAGAAATGCATGTTTGAGCAGGAGTCTTTACCTTTCCTGGGCTATATCATCTCCGCCCAGGGATTGGCTATGGATCCTGCCAAACTACAGGCTGTGATGGATTGGCAAGAACCCCATTCTCTTAAAGCGGTGCAGCGCTTTATGGGGTTCATTAATTACTATCGCCAATTCATTCCCAACGTCTTCACTTTGGTAGCTCCCTTGGTAGCCCTCACCAAGAAGGGAGCCAATCCTAAATTGTGGTCAGAGGAGGTCTCCAAGGCCTTTACTTCAATTAAGTCCCATTTTGCTAGCGCTCCCATCTTACATCGCCCTGAGGTTGATAACCCTTTTATATTGGAGGTTGATGCCTCGTCCGTTGGTGCTGGAGCAGTCCTTTATCAAAAGGATGCTCAAGGTCGGAAACATCCTTGTTTCTTCTTTTCCAAGACCTTCACATCAGCGGAGAGGAATTATTCCATTGGGGATAGGGAGTTGCTAGCCATGAAGTTGGCCTTTTCCGAGTGGAGACGTCTCCTGGAGTGGGCTCGCTTTCCATTTCAAGTTTTCACTGACAACAAAAATTTGGTCTATTTACAGACCGCCCAGCGGCTAAATTCTCATCAGGCCAGATGGTCCCTGTTCTTCTCCCGGTTCCATTTCACCCTCCATTTCCTCTCTGGTGAGAAGAACATTGGGGCCGATGCTCTTTCTCGCTCTGTGGTGTTCTCTGAGGAGGTGGAGGAGGAGCCTCGGTTGATTGTCCCCACAGAGAGCCTAAGAACTATGGCCCCAGTTTCGCTTGAGTCTGTGCCTCCGGGCAAGACTTTTGTGCCCACCAATTTGCGACCGGAGATACTCTCTTGGGCACATTCATCCAGGGTGGGTGGATATTTTGAGGCAAAAAGGACATCTGAGTTGCTGGCAAAGACATACTGGTGGACCGTGACATCAGGGAATACATTCAGGCGTGCGTCTCCTGCGCCAAGAATAAGTCCCCTCGACAATGGCCAGCTGGGCTACTTTTCCCTTTACCGGTGGGAGACAGGCCTTGGGAGATGGTCGGGATGGATTTTGTGGTGGGCTTATCCAACTCTCGGGGCTGCACCATCATCTGGGTGATAACCGACCACTTCTCCAAAATGGTGCACTTGGTGCCCTTACCACGGGCCTTGGCAGCATTATTTATTAGGCATATTTTCTGTTTACACGGAATGCCAGACAAAATCGTCAGTGATCGAGGTCCCCAATTTGCGTCTCAGTTCTGGAGAGAGCTGTGTCATCTACTCTGCATTGAGTTAAATCTCTCCTCGGCATATCATCCCGAGACGAATGGGTTGGTAGAGAGGGCCAACCAGACCTTGGTCACATACTTGCGACATTTCGTCTCTGCCAGGCAGGATGACTGGGCATCCTTGTTACCGTGGGCTGAGTTCGCTCTACATAATGCTGTGGCTGACTCCACCGGACAGACCCCATTCCTCCTAAACTACGGTCAGCATCCGCGGGTATCAGTGCCCATGCCCGTGTCTTCCGCCGATTCCAGGGTGGCAGACTGGGCTGTGGAGGCATGGGACATTTGGGACCGCACCCAGGATGCCATTCAGGCCTCCAAAGAGAGGATGAGGTCTTCGGCCGATGCCCATCGGCGCCCCGCTCCTACATTTGCTCTGGGGACCTAGTGTGGCTCTCTGCCCGAAACATCAGGCTACGTGTAGAATCCACCAAGTTGGCACCTCGCTTTTTGGGTCCCTTTAAAGTTCTTGAGCAGGTGAACCCGGTGGTTTACCGCCTAGCCCTTCCGCCTCGCCTTGGTATCACCGACACCTTTCACGTGTCCCTCCTGAAACCCGTGGCCATTTCCCGGTTTTCCGAGTCATCTGCCGGGACGTCGGGTTCATCTACCGACGATCATGAGGTGAATGCCATTGTTGGGTGCAAGGTGGTACGAGGCAAAAAATTTTATTTGGTGGATTGGAGGGGTTATGGGCTTGAGGATAGGTCCTGGGAGCCTGCCGAGCATGTTCATGCTCCGCAGCTCATCGCTGCCTTTGAGCGCAGCGAGACCTAAAGAAGGGGGCACTAGGAGGGGGGTAATGATAGGGTTCGAGTTCCCACTCCTGCACAGGGGGAATCTCGAGCTGTTCCCGCTGCGATCCCCCATCCGTCTCTGGCCGCAGTGGTTCCTGCTCAGCAGAGACGTCGGTCCCAGCGTCTTGCCTGGCCCAGTACTGTGCAGAGACTTGCTGCTGCAACCAGTGTTGGAGCAGGCAGATTTGGGACTAAGTCCTTTGTTGCTTTATCTGAGCATGCCCAGGGCAAGATCTCCCATTGGAGATCAAGGGTCACATACTCAGATACAGCTGCCACTCCTATTGGTCCTTCAGGAAGGTCCTGTGGCTGTTGATGTTCTGAAGCAGCTTCCCATTGGTCCTTCCTGGAAGGTCTTTTTCTCATGGCTGCTATAAAAGGCTGTTCTTATCGCACGGCCGTGCGCTAGTATCAAATCTGTTACATGCTTGCGCCAGTGTGGTCATGTATGCATGTAATTAGGTCTGGCTGAAATAAGCCCCTAGAATACCGGCACCTCCGATGAGGAGATTGTATGCACGTGTTCAGGGCTCGGCTGAAATAAGCCCCTAGAATACCGGCACCTCCGGTGAGGAGATTGTATGCACATGGTCAGGGCTTGGCTGAAAACGCCATTAGAATACCGGCTACTCCGGTGAGGAGATTATTGCTTGGGTTCTGATTGCATGACCACAGACTGCAATCCGCTTAGCAGTTATCTGTGTTCCCTGTGAGTCTAACAGGACACAGTCTTTGTTTCCGCGGCTCTGTGAATTAACAGAGTCCGCTTATATCATCATATAGTGCTACGGCGTTTACATCTGCGACTCTGCGGGATAATAGAGTTCGCTCATACAGCCTATTTACGCCATCTTACTAGCAGCAGGCTCTGCCTGCACGGTGGACCCCGGGCTGCGAACACACCTCTCCTTAATATCTATTAGGTGCATTCCGCAGGCCCCTAACAGCATGCAAGGACACTTTGCTCATGCCAGCACATGTCCAGACCCATGTGAACTTTGGCAGTAACCATCTGGATGATCCAGAGGAGGCATGGGAGAAGGTCATGTGGTCAGATGAGATCAAAATAGAACTTTTTGGTATCAAGTCTACTGGTCATGTTTAGAGCAAGAAGAATGAGTACAACCCCAAGAACACCGTCCCAACTGAAGCATGGTGGGGGAAACATCATACTTTGGGGGTTCTTTTCTGCAAATGGGTCAGGACGACTCCACTGTATTCCGTATTAAAGGGAGGATGGATGGGGTCTTGTATCGTGAGATTTTGTCCAGCAACTTCCGTTCCCTCAGTAGAAGCATTGGAGATGATAAGGAGTGGCTCCGTAAGTATTTCAAGGTCCTGAAGTGGCCTAGCAAGTCTCCAGACCTGAACCCAATAGAAAATCTTTGGAGGGAGCTGAAACTCAATGTTACCCAGAGACAGCCCTGAAACCTGAAAGATCTGATGAAGATCTGTATGGAGGTGTATGCCAAAATCCCTGCTGCAGTGTGTGCAAACTCGGTCAAGAACTAGAGGAAACATTTGACCTCTGTAATTGTAAACAGGTTTCTGTATCAAATATTAAGTTATGTTTTTCTATTGTATCAAATATTTAATTATTTTAATAAAATGCAACTTAATTATGTAAACATCATACAATGTGACTTTCAGGATTATTTTTATGATTCTGTCTCTCACAGAAACAGAAAACTTGGGAAAACTTGCAAAATTGGCAGTGTATGAAATACTTATTTTCTCCACTGTATTGAGGTTGGTGGATCCTGTTTTATCAGCTATCTATACCTTTACTTGTATCTGTCATCATGTGTCATTGTAAGACTATCTGTAATGATAATTAGACTTATGAAAACTATAAAAGAATAAGAAGTATGAGACTGAAATAACCAAAGCTCCAGCTCTACCCTTTCCTAGTGTATTCTCACCCATCCCTGCAGTCTGTGAGCCCTCGCGGGCAGGGTCCTCTCTCCTTCTGTACTTGTGTGTCCCTTGTCCAGCACATGTTTATTGTACCTGTCTATATTTTTCCCCTTTTCATATGTAAAGCGCCATGGAATAAATGGCGCTATATAAATGTATAATAATAATAATAATAATAATAAAAAAGAGGCTAGGGTAGCAACTGCAAAATTGTTAATTTTGTTTTTTTTTAATACAGACAGTGAAAAATTAAAAAAACTTATATTTAACATGAAAAAACTAATTGAAGATTTAATTATTTAAATCAATTAGATCTACTTTTTTTACTATTGTACGGTGACTGTCACACTTAATGGATGGGAGATATGTATCACAGAGATGGATGTCCTCTTGGATGTAGACTTGGAGTAATGGTCTTGTACACAAAGTACTATGAGGGGTTAATCAGCCATAACAGAGTTTAATGTGAGCAGCTAAAGAGTTGGGCGGGATGTCTGCTCACCATATTACCACCCGTGGGTGTGGTTCACTTTATAAAATTGGACCTGTTTGTCTCACACATGGTGTGTGTGTGGAGATGTGCAGATCACCAGAAGTGTGTTTTTTCTAAAGGTCAAAGAAGCTAAATTCTAAAGTCAAGCAGACTAATCCACACTACTTTTGAATGGACTTTTTATTTTATGTTTCACTTTCTGCAGGACAAAAGCTGTATTTAACTTTTCATGTGAAGAGGTTTATGTGGAGTGAAATAAACTAATCAGTAACTAATCAGTTAATCAGGGCTGGAATCAGGTAGCCCACACTTTGCGTTCTTTTTAATTATGTACTTTACCTCTATCCTCCTGTGTTCCCTTGCCATCCACATTCACCGCCCCATCCCCCCTCCATCACGACTCATACACATCAGCCCCTCTATACTTCCCTCTCCCATGTACAGCTCCCATGCACTCCTCACCTTCCTGAGAAACCTCAGCCCATCTTGCCCAAACACATCACAGAAAAAACCTACTTACAGCTCCAACAACTACCTGCTCTTTATCTTCCTACTCCTACTGATTTCAGGGGACATCTCCCCCAACCCTGGTCCACCATCCCCCAACCTCAATCCCTACCCTACGTCATATCGAAACCATAATAATCTTATTAATATTACTTGCACTCCCTCATCTCCTTCTTTCAATTGTGCCCTCTGGAATCCACGGTCTGCATGCAACAAACTATCCTTACTGCACAACTACTTTCTGAACAACTCTCTTCATCTGTTGGCCCTCACTGAAACCTGGATTCAGGATTCTGACACGGTCTCCCCTGCTGCCATTTCCTATGGTGGCTTACAGTTCTCCCATTCCCCGAGACTCACAAACAGACATGGCGGTGGAGTTGGCAAACTCCTGTCCCCACAATGCACTTTCCAGGTCATCCCCCAATTCCATCACTCTCATTCCCTTCTTTTGAGGTCCACACCATCAGGCTCTTCCGTCCCCTCTCCCTCAGAGTAGCGGTCATATATCGGCCCCCAGGCTCGCCCACCCAGTTCCTTGACCACTTCTCAGCCTGGCTGCCGCACTTCATGTCCTCAGAACTACCAACCCTTATCCTTGGAGACTTCAACATCCCCATTAACAGTCCTACTTCCACATCTGCATCTCAGCTTCTATCACTAACCACTTCTCTAGGCCTCTCACAGCTTTCAACCTCTGAGACACACAAGATTGGTAACACCCTTGACCTGGTCTTTGTCCGCCTCTGTTCAATCTCCCACCTAAATAACTCACCGCTTCCTCTCTCTGACCACAATATTCTCTCCTTCACCCTCACAAATCCTCGACCACCCCAGCGCACTCCTACCTACCACACATTCAGAAATCTACAAGCCATTAACCCTCAGACACTTTCAGACTACCTACACTCATCGCTGTCCCCAATCTCCTCTTTTTCTTGTCCTAATCTGGCTGTTCAGCACTACAATGACACTCTTAGAAGCACCCTTGACCAAGTAGCACCGCTCACCCTCAGAACTTCCAAACACACAGTAAAACAGCCCTGGCTCACATTGCAAACTCAACTTCTTCAGCAATGCTCTAGGAGTGCTGCATGCCTTTGGAGAAAAACCCGCACACCAGAAGACTTCATCCACTTTAAATTAATGTTAAGAACTTATAATGCTGCCCTTCATCTCGCCAAACAGACCTACTTCACCACCCTGATCTCCTCACTAGCCAACAACCCCAAGAAACTTTTTGACACTTTTCACTCCCTCCTCAGGCAAAAAGCACAAGCCCCTATCACAGACATTTGTGCTGATGACCTGGCCTCCCACTTTATAGAAAAAATAGATACTATCCATCAGGAAATCTGCTTTCAACCACCAAGTGCTGTGACTCCCATCCCTCCCTGTATTTCCCCTGGCTCAATTTCCACATTTGATCCCATCACAGAAGAAGAAGTCTCCAGACTCCTCTCTTCCTCTCGTCCGACTACATGCACTACCGACCCTATTCCCTCACACCTCCTCCAGTCTCTCTCTCCAGTTGTCACAACTCACCTAACTACAATCTTTAATCTCTCACTCTCCTCTGGCATTTTACCTTCCTCCTTCAAACACTCCATCATTACTCCACTACTAAAGAAACCCGCTCTCGACCCTTCCTGCACAAACAACTACAGACCGGTCTCCAATCTCCCCTTCATCTCTAAACTTTTGGAGTGCCTAGTCTACTCCCGCCTTACCCGTTACCTCTCCACTCACTCCCTCCTAGACCCTTCACAGTCCGACTTCCGACCCCTACATTCGACTGAAACTGCACTCATCAAAGTGACCAATGACCTTCTGACAGCAAAACATAACGGTGACCACTCTCTGCTCATTCTTCTCGACCTTTCTGCAGCTTTCGACACGGTTGACCACCGTCTCCTACTGTCTAGGCTCCAGTCACTAGGTATTAAAGACACTACTCTCTCCTGGTACTCTTCCTATCTTTCTGACCGCTCCTTCAGTGTTTCGTTCTCTGGCTCCACATCATCTCCTCTTCCTCTCACTGTCGGTGTTCCCCAGGGCTCAGTCCTTGGCCCCCTTCTCTTCTCTTTCTACACGGCCCCAATTGGACAGACCATCAGCAGATTTGGCTTTCAGTACCATCTTTATGCTGATGACACACAACTATACACGTCATCCCCCGACCTTACCCCCGCTGTAGTACAGAACACCACCGACTGTCTGTCCGCAGTCTCCAACATCATGTCCGCTCTCTATCTGAAATTTAACATCTCCAAAACTGAACTTCTTCTGCTCCCGCCATCTACTAACCTCCCTAAATCTGACATTTCCCTCTCCGTGGGTGGCACCATAATAACACCCCGGCATCAGGCTCGCTGTCTGGGTATTATGTTTGACACCAATCTCTCCTTCACCTCCCATATACAATCTCTTGCCCGCTCTTGCCGCCTACACCTAAAGAACATCTCTAGAATCCGCCCTTTTCTCACCATGGAAACAACAAAAACCCTCACTGTAGCATTGATCCACTCCCGCCTGGACTACTGCAACGCTCTATTAATTGACCTCCCCCTTACTCGACTTTCCCCTCTCCAGTCCATCCTTAATGCAGCAGCCAGGGTCATCCATCTGGCTAATCGGTAATCGCACGCGTCTGCTCTTCGCCAGTCCTTACATTGACTGCCCATTCATTATAGGATCCAATTCAAAGTACTTGTTCTCACCCACAAAGCTCTCCACAGTGCAGCACCCCCCTACATCTCCTCCCTCATTTCCATTTATCGGCCTAACCGACTGCTGCGCTCTGCAAACGACTTTCGACTAACCTCTGCACTAATCCGTACCTCCCACTCCCGACTCCAAGACTTCTCTTGCGCTGCGCCAATCCTCTGGAATGCTCTACCCCAAGAAATTAGGACTATCCACAATTTGCATGGTTTCAGGCGCTCCCTCAAAACACATTTGTTCAGAGCGGCCTATCATGTTCACTAATCAAAGTCATTCTATGTGTAAGTGTGTGTGTAGCCCATTCACTATCTCCATCCATCCCTCACTCCCTCAAGATGGCTGGACCATCATTGCAAATACACCATTGTATATACACACCTGTACTTTGTATCTCCCCCACCTCATTGTAGATTGTAAGCTCTCACGAGCAGGGGCGGCTTATTTTGCTTTAATTATTGTATTGTTAACGTTGTTACTTATGACTTGCGTTTTGAAACTGTTATACTGTAAAGCGCTGCGGAATATGTTGGCGCTATATAAATAAAGATTATTATTATTATTATTATTATTATAGGATTCTCATGGGAACTACAAAAACATCTATACAAAATAGCACTGATTAAAAAAAGTGCTACTAGAATTGCATGTATGATAAAAACTATATAAAAATTTCAGCAGAACAAAAAAATATTTGTGTAATAATTAGTTTACTGCATGGTCTATAAGCTAAAAAGTGTAGGAGTCCCTGGTTTTAATGCTAAAACTGATCACACAGCAAAAGTACTTCTGAGGGAAAAAAAAGATTTCCACTGATTAGAAATTGGCCGGGAAATCAGGATACTAGACTTTGAGCATGTTAATATACCAAGATAAGAGAATAAAATGCAACAGTATAAATATATCCAAAAAAATGTCCAACAACATATTATGCACATACCAAAGGAGACCTTCACCATATGGGGAAATCCAAGAGGTGCATGAATAGAAGGGGGTGTGTAATTAAGCAATTACTAACAACAAGGATACAAAGTATCCAAAAGCACACCACTCACAAGAGGATATATGTAAAAATATCAAATTTATTAATGTTACAATTACAAAAATATTAAATACGAACATACAAGGGAAAAGGAGTAACCCAAAAATGTTATGCACAGATCGTGACTGGAAGAACTATATATACATTGGTATATGGCATATGTACTATGTTAATAGTGGTTTATACAGCCCATCTGGTAAACAATGACCTTAAAACAAATCATATGCAGCTGAAAAACATATATGATAGAAACATACCCATATTAAATGACCAAATCCACACAGTCACAGCAGCCCCGACGCGCGTTTCGCGTTTTGCAGCTTTTTCAAGGGGAATGTGCATGTCATATCCTAACTAGTATCCAATTATATAGCCCCCACATCCAAATCTGGACCAATCGTGGCGTCTCCCCTGGCAAATCCTCCCTAATCTCACAGGTGTAGCAAGGTAAGGCACAATCTGCTGGCGTTCCTGACGCGCATGGCGGCATCATCCCCAGGTCCCACTGCTCACCGCATCCGGCACTCAGGTCTCAGCGTGCGGGGAGGAAATCCTCCATGACGTCACTTCCGCATATCGGGACCGCTAGAGGCCTTAGGCAGTGAGCGTGCGAGCTAGGCATAGCGCGCATGCGTGTCGCCATTTTACTGAAGCCCATGAACCAAATAGAGCCACCAATGAGAACATACTATGGGTAGAAAGTGTTACGGTAAGAAATCAACTACATGTAGGAAGAATATGGAATGTACACACAAGTTCCCGATATAAGATCATGTTTACATAAACAATCCATATATGATCATAATGCATCAGGTCATATTTACAGAAAGATATATCAATCACAGGTACCAATGACAAAAAATCCATATATATATATATATATATATACATAGGGTGTCATAAGGCATTACGGATACAGAAGTAATAATGCAAACAAGAGAATTTGTAGGTGTCCATGAGGTTGCTCTAATTCGTTCATATGAAGTCATAAATGGTCCGATGCGGGTACGGAGTCACATAATGGATCCAAGTACAGAAACATATTGGATAGACTGAGATGAAATAAACAATACAAAAGATTAATAAAAACACACACAAAAGACAAGAAAGCACATAACAGGCTAATTTTTAAAAGATAAAGATGCATCTATAGGAAAGGAGCAAAGCTCAATTTCTCGTTTAGTCCCATAGGGGCCATGGTGCCCAGTTCCACAATCCATTTAGTTTCTGTTTGTGCTAATAGGGCTCTCATGTCACCACCTCTAATACCGCCTCTTATTCTATCGATCCCATGGACTTTGAGACCACAAGGGTCTGAATTGTGACATAAACGAAAATGTTTGGGCAGTGTTCTCAATTGTGAAGGATCCTCCACCTCTCCCGCCGCAGCAATATTCCTGACATGTTCCCTCACTCTGACGCGTAATTCCCTTGTCGTTAACCCGATATACACTTTGGGACATGGGCATTGTGCCAGGTATATAACATATGAGGTCGTACATGAAATATAGTGCATGATATCATACTGGCAAGTGCTCTCAACACCACGGAAGGTTTTGGCTCGAATAATATTATGTAAGTTACAGGCCCTACAACTGCCACAGGGAAAACAGCCCCACCTCTGACCACTAGATCCAAAGAAGTTTTTTTGATCAACAGTGTAATGACTCTGGACTAAATGATCTCTCAGGTTTTTACTCCTTCTTGCTGTAATCAAGGGTTTCTCTGAGATCTCCTTGTAAAGAATTGGGTCGGTTCTAAGAACCGACCAATGTTTGGTTAAAATCTGGCGGATGCTGTCCCACTGGCAGTTGTATGTAGTAATAAATCTCGTATGTAAACCTCCCTTCTCTTTGGAGCCCAAAGGTTTATGTAATAGCGCCTGTCGAGGAGTATATTTTGCTCTATGATATCCGTGCCTTATATTCCTATGACTGTACCCTCTAGCCAAAAAGCGCTCTCTCAGGTCTCTAGCCTGATGTTCAAACTGATCTGCTGTAGAGCAGATACGTTTTGCCCTGAGAAATTGGCCAATAGGAATGGCTTTAATTGTTGAGTAGGTATGTCCAGAGGAGGAATGGAGGAAAGAATTAACTGAAGTCTCCTTACGATGAATATCAGTGTGGACAGATCCCGTGTCATCAACCAACAAGGCAATATCCAGAAAATCAATCTTATGTCTATGCCACCTATATGAGAGTCTAATGTTGTAGGTATTATCATTCAGATTAGACATAAATCTATCTAGTTCAGGGATCGGTCCCTGCCATATGATCAAAAGGTCATCAATATAGCGAAGCCAGCACTGCACATGGTCGGCGGTGCATGCCCCATCCCCACGGAACACCTCCCTCTCCCATAGGCCGAGGAAGAGGTTTGCGTAGGCGGGCGCACACGCCGCCCCCATGGCAGTGCCACGCCTCTGTAGATAGAACCGATCCCTGAAAGTGAAGAAATTATGATACAAAACAAATTCTAGAAGTTCCATTATTAGGTCAGCAAGGGATCTGTCCACACTGCTCATCTCCAAAAAGAAGCGTACAGCCCGAAGTCCATGTTCATGGTCAATGCATGTATATAAGGACTCGACGTCCGCGGTGACAAAGAGCATATCAGAGTCCAAGGACAAACCATCGACTCTCACCAGGACGTCCGTAGAGTCTCTGACATAGGAGGGGAGCGTCTCCACCAAAGGTTTGAGATAGTGATCAATAAATTTGCATACTGGGTCGCAAAGTCCTCCCATGCCAGAGACTATCGGACGCCGCGGTGGGTCAATGAGGTCCTTGTGGACTTTTGGGAGGAGGTAGAAGGTAGGGACCTTGGGAAATTTAGTCAATAATCCATCTAAGATTTTTTTGGGATAATCCCCTTTTCCCAAGCTTGTGTAAGAATTACACTTAATTGATCAGAGAATGAGGTTAAAGGGTTCTGTGGAAGAATAGAATAATATTCTTTATTCTTTAGCTGTTTAAAACCCTCCCTCTCATATTTGTCAATGGGCCAGATCACAACATTTCCCCCCTTGTCAGCAGGTTTGATAACTATGTCCTTAATTGCCTTTAATTCCTTTAAGGCCCTTCTTTCAGTTGGATTGAGATTATCTCTCTTAATTTTTGTTGATACTTTTTTGAAGTCATCAGTGACTAATCTTGCAAAAATGTCAACCTGTGGACATATTGACAAGGGGGGAAAAGTCGTTGATCTGGGCATGACATTTTTAGGGAAATTAATCACATCCTCTGATTCTTGTTCATTTAATAGATCCTCTAATACCTCCAATGTCTCTTGCTCAGTCACACCGCGGACGCCGATGTCCTCATTGGGCCGATGGTGCAGCCTCCTCAGAACAAGCTTACGGCAGAAGAGGTGGAGATCCTTCACCGCTGTGAAAAATTGAAAATTGTTAGTAGGCGAGAATGACAGCCCCAAGCTTAGCAGTTCATTTTGTGTTTTAGTCAAACTATGTGTGGAGAGGTTAATTACCTCCATATTGTTGTGGTAACTGTGAGTTTTCTTAGTATGTTGCTGTGGAGGAGTGATTTTCCTTTTATTGGATTTATTATTCCTTCTGGGATCTTTGATATTTAAAGCAGTGAATGAACCTTCTGCTTGGGAATCACTTGTGGTGGGTCGTGCCTCATCCATAGATGTAAATGATGACATGGAGCCTGATCTAGATCTACTGAAAGTTCCAGTTTTATACGTCCTTCGCCATTTATACATGGTCTTATTCTGAAAATCAGAGCTATCCCGCTGAAATTTACGGGTTTTAAAACTCACTATATCTTTCTCCCATTTTTGAAAACAAGTTTCAAGATCTTTATTAAGCTCCTCTAATGCAGTTACAGATAGTTCCTTTTTCAAATCTTTCTGTAATGTCTCAATCTCCACTTCAATTTCTTTGATCCTATTATCATCAATCTGCATAAGAATTTCCATAAAACCTTTTGAGCACACATTAGCTACGGATTCCCATTTATCTTTAAGTGTTTCATCACTCACTGTAAATGAAGGGAAAATCTGGACACGTAGGCCACGTGGGACCAAATTTTTAGTGATATAACGCTCCAAAAAGGCACGGCTCCACCATGCCTTAGTTCGCTTGTGGAACAATTCCTTGAGTCGCTTAATTTGTTCTTGTGCATCTTTACCATTAAAAACAATGCTTGGGTCATCCTTAAATACCTCACTTAATTTATTGAGCCACGCTTGATCGCGGGCTCGAAAGTCCATATGCTTTGGATCAAGAGCTGTGAAAAACACAGAAGCAATTATAACCAAAAAAATGTCCAACAACATATTATGCACATACCAAAGGAGACCTTCACCATATGGGGAAATCCAAGGGGTGCATGAATAGAAGGGGGTGTGTAATTAAGCAATTACTAACAACAAGGATACAAAGTATCCAAAAGCACACCACTCACAAGAGGATATATGTAAAAATATCAAATTTATTAATGTTACAATTACAAAAATATTAAATACGAACATACAAGGGAAAAGGAGTAACCCAAAAATGTTATGCACAGATCGTGACTGGAAGAACTATATATACATTGGTATATGGCATATGTACTATGTTAATAGTGGTTTATACAGCCCATCTGGTAAACAATGACCTTAAAACAATCCATTATGTGACTCCGTACCCGCATCGGACCATTTATGACTTCATATGAACGAATTAGAGCAACCTCATGGACACCTACGAATTCTCTTGTTTGCATTATTACTTCTGTATCCGTAATGCCTTATGACACCCTATGTATATATATATATATATATGGATTTTTTGTCATTGGTACCTGTGATTGATATATCTTTCTGTAAATATGACCTGATGCATTATGATCATATATGGATTGTTTATTTAAACATGATCTTATATCGGGAACTTGTGTGTACATTCCATATTCTTCCTACATGTAGTTGATTTCTTACCGTAACACTTTCTACCCATAGTATGTTCTCATTGGTGGCTCTATTTGGTTCATGGGCTTCAGTAAAATGGCGACGCGCATGCGCGCTTTGCCTAGCTCGCACGCTCACTGCCTAAGGCCTCTAGCGGTCCCGATATGCGGAAGTGACGTCATGGAGGATTTCCTCCCCGCACACCGAGACCTGAGTGCCGGATGCGGTGAGCAGTGGGACCTGGGGATGATGGCGCCATGCGCGTCAGGAACGCCAGCAGATTGTGCCTTACCTTGCTACACCTGTGAGATTAGGGAGGATTTGCCAGGGGAGACGCCACGATTGGTCCAGATTTGGATGTGGGGGCTATATAATTGGATACTAGTTAGGATATGACATGCACATTCCCCTTGAAAAAGCTGCAAAACGCGAAACGCGCGTCGGGGCTGCTGTGACTGTGTGGATTTGGTCATTTAATATGGGTATGTTTCTATCATATATGTTTTTCAGCTGCATATGATTTGTTTTAAGGTCATTGTTTACCAGATGGGCTGTATAAACCACTATTAACATAGTACATATGCCATATACCAATGTATATATAGTTCTTCCAGTCACGATCTGTGCATAACATTTTTGGGTTACTACTTTTCCCTTGTATGTTCGTATTTAATATTTTTGTAATTGTAACATTAATAAATTTGATATTTTTACATATATCCTCTTGTGAGTGGTGTGCTTTTGGATACTTTGTATCCTTGTTGTTAGTATAAATATATGACCTGTATAAGAAAACACCACAGTCTTGATTTTATCTTTTTCTAATATTTCAAGTTCGGTCTATTTCTTTCTATCCAATCCCAAGCCTTGGTTCCAAAAGATTAGAACCTTTCAAAATGAATAACAGGTTCTTGTCATTTTCCCTGTGCACCTGGTTTCCATAACCTTATTGTTTTTATTTTCTGCTTCCAGAGATATAAAGATAGTGATATGTGAGTTATCATATGTGGATTGGAGGTGCATATGGATCTGCTTTTACTATTAAGTGCTTGCTACCAGTTGGGAATTACCTCTTCCTGGCAACTTGTCCTGTGTTAATATACAAGGCTTCATCAGGTGTATCAGATTACAAGGCAAAAACACATAACTCAGAGGAACTATTATTAACAGCCATCAGGGTTTAAATGAACCATAACTTCCTGACCATTGGGACTTAATGTGATCAGTAGTGAATGAAGACAGGAATTATAAGCATTGCTGATTAATCATTAAAATGTGCTTTTTATATATAATAATTACTGTCCAAGAAATCATTAATGTGAAAAAAGCTGTGTAAAAGTTAGTTTTACATCTATCCAGATGTCTACTTACTATACACAGTATTGGCATAATAAGCACAGAGTGATCTCTAATACATTCTGCACATACAGCACAATGTGGTCTAAAAGATCATTCTTTCCATTAGTGTGTACTTTAGGTCACATTTCAAGAACTCAAATTGCACAAATATTATAAAGTAATTTGTAATGAATGGTTTTCTGTAATCTAGTATTTCCTCTAAAACACAGAGTAATGAATGTCTAGAGGTAAAACTATGACCAATCCTATTGGGAGAACAATGGCAACAGTGTGTACACCACAAAGATAGTGAAGAATCAGGCTAAATGAGATTACTTGGGCTGTCTACTTTGACATTTTTGTTAAAAAAGGTTCAAAATGGCATAAAAAGCAAATATAGTGATAAAGACTGCACCTATCGTCCCCGCCACTCCAGTTTTTAAGCTTCTTTGTTCTCCATATGTCTCCACTGCTTCTGCTTGGTCCATCCAGACCCGTGTTTCCCAACTCCAGTCCTCCAGAGCCAGCAACAGATCAGGTTTTCTAAATTTCCTTAGCATTGCCCCAGTGATAGTTCCAGGACTGACATTGGGAAAACTGGTCTAGATACACAGGAAATGATGACTGCTCAGCCAATTATTGTCCACCGTAGTGACCCACGTCGGACAATGATTGTCATCAATGGTCAAATCTTCCTGGGTCAGGTGGTCATCTCTGAAAGTAGGAAGCACAACTGAGAAGCATCGGAGTATGGGACCAGAAGTGGATTAATGTGGTGAGTTCACTCTACATTTCTTACTAAGTATATTCGGATTGGAAATAATAGCATAATAACAGGATTATTATAATATTACAGTACAGCTTCACAGAAGAATCAGCACAGATTTCTTAGCATCATATATAAGTTCTCTTTTTCTTCTCAATGACAAATGAATCTGCTCAACAGATTTTTGCCACCTAATCTGAGAGCAGCATAATGTAGGGGCAGAGACCCTGATTCCAGTGATGTGTCACTAAGGCTACTTTCACACATCAGGCTTTTTGAATCAGGCATGATCCGTCCTATGCCTGATAGTACGGATCCGGCGCTGATTTTAAAAAACTGATGGAACTGATCAGGTTTTTTGCCTGATCCGGCCTGACCTTTTCAACCCGGAAAAAGAAACTTTTCCATGTTGAAAATGCAGGTACGAATGTCTGGGACGAGAGAGAGAGAGAGAGAGATCCGGCCAAAAACGGATGCAACGCAGTGACATCAGGCGCGATCCGGCGCTAATGTAAGTGAATGCTAAAAAACGCATCCGGTACCGGCATCAAAACTATGAATTAACACATGTGGAATTATACAATACACTTTACAAAAAAGTGTGAAACAACTGAAAATATGTCTTATATTCTAGGTTCTTCAAAGTAGCCACCTTTTGCTTTGATTACTGCTTTGCACGCAGAAAAGGTGAACGGATGGACTCTACATGCCTGGTTCCCAGCGTGAAGCATGGAGGAGGTGGTGTGATGATGTGGGGGTGCTTTGTTGGTGACATGGAGTGGATGCTCATGACACTCCAAGAGAATATATAAAGCAATTATGTGACACTAGTCACTACTCACAGACAGGCCATGAGGCAGAAGAGTCAGACATTCCGGGATCAATGCCAAGAGAGTACGTAGATAACCAAAGGAAAAGACAAAGGCGTAAGTCAGATCACAGTTCAGGGTCAATAACAAGAGATAGCAGATCAACAGGTGAAGGACAAGACAAACTGGTAGTCAGAACACGGTCCAAAGGGTCAGGCAGCAGAAGATCAGAACTCAGAGCAACAGAATCAGGCTAACACTCACCAAGAAGAACAAACTACGTCTGGCAGAGATCAGGGGCAGACAGCTCAGTTAAGTAGCTATGCGATTACTAGAACACTGAACACCTGCAGAAAGTCCCGCATACCCCAGTCACAGATTGGACAGCCGAGCTGTCAATCAAGGCACCGACAGCTCAGCAAGTCCATCACAGTATTGGACAACCAAGCTGTCAATCAAGACACAGACAGCTCAGCAAGACAATTTCCATAGAGCAGCATAGCAATCATTCACTGAGCGGAGCAATCGTGACAGTACTCCCTCTTCAAGGGGGTCCACCGGACCTCCAGGTTTCCCAGGAAACCTGCGATGGAAGGCGCTGACCAGGCAATTGGCATTGACAGCTTGAGCAGAGACCCAAGATCTCTCTTCCGGTCCATAACCTCTACAATGAATGAGGTACTGGAGAGAATTACCGACTTTCCGGGAATCGACAATCTTTTGAACTTCAAACTCAAAACTGTTCTTGACAGAAACCGGTGGAGATGGAGATGAAGGAGCCAAACTCTTTTAGCAGTGATTTATGAAATACATTTGGAATGCAAAAAGATGGCAGGAGTTTTAACCTGAAAGCCACTGGGTTAACTACCTCCAAAATCTCATATGGACCAATAAACTTAGGACCCAATTCGGCTGATGGCGCTTTCAATCTAATAGTTTTTGGAAGAAAGCCACCTACCTTGAATATGGGACCCCCTGAACATTTCCTATCTGCCTTCCGTTTCTGGCGACACTGGGCCACTTCAAGATTTCTCTGAACCTCTCGCCAAACATCCCCCAGTTTTTGTATAGCAACCTCTACTCCCGGACTATCAGAACTCATCTTCGAGAATTCACCAAAATGAAGATGAAAACCATAATTACAAAAAAGGGGTTCCCGTAGACTGGTTTACTCGACTGTTAAAGGAGAATTCAGCAAGAGGTAAGAATGAGGACCAGTCCTCCTGCTGAGAAGTAACAAAACACGATAGAATTTGCTCCAACATCTGATTTGTCCTCTCAGTCTGACCGTTGGCTTCAGGATGGTAAGCAGAGGAAAACGTCAGGTCAATCCCCAATCTCTTACAAATTAAAGACAAACTGCACCCCTCTATCAGATTTAATGTTCAAAGGAATGCCATGCAATCTCACCACATGATTGATGAATAACCTGGAAAGCATCTCAGCATTAGGTAACCCTGATAACGGAACAAAGTGAGCTTGTTTACTGAATCGGTCAACCATCACCCAAATAATGGACTTCCCACTAGACAAAGGCAAATTAGTGATGAAATCCATGGACAAATGAGTCCACGGTCTTTCTGAAACAGGCAATGGAGCCAATTCCCCGGCCGGCTGGTTATGACAAACTTTTAATGTCATTAAGCACAGCTGGCCACCAAAAAAGTCTACATACAGCTTTCTGTGTAGCACTGACCCTGGGGTGACCATTCAAGATAGAGTCATGAAACTCTTGCAACAGACGTAATCTGAGTTACACGGGCAAAAATAATTTAGATCCAGGAGTAGCAGGAGGAGCCAAAGACTGGACTTGGCAAATCTCAGCTTCCAATTCTAAAGATACCATAGAAATTACAATACCGTGAAGAAGAATGGAAGAAGGCTTTTATGGAAGAGAAACTGAATCAAGGCTGTGTGACAAATCATCAGTCCTAACATTCTTAGACCCCTGCTTGAACGTGATGGAAAAATTTAATCTAGAAAAAAATAAGGACCAGCTTGCCTGTCTAGGGGTTAAACGTTTAGCAGTGTAACAATTATGTGGGTATTATGGAATCTGATTACGTGGGATAAAGCGAGTCTGAGACAAAAGCTAAGACAAATAAGTGTTTTTAACAAAGCAAGAAGTATAACATAACAAACAGAGATTTTTCTGCAATTGTAATGAAGTGACAGCACAAAACAGAAATGTCTAGCAAACTTAGTAGCTGGGCGTGACCGCTAATACCAACAAGTTCAGCAGTACTATGCAGCAATAATGCGACCGGCACTAATACGTGAAAGTCCAGCAGTATTATGCGGCAAGAGTATGACTGGCACTTATACGTGGAAGTCCAGCAGTATGCAGATAGAGGGGATGACACCTTTCATGGAAGTCCAGAAATACATGGGTGGAGCTCAACAGGGAGAAGGCACTTAAATGTACCTTTTGGGGTTAGAAGTCACGCAAAGAAGCTCGCAGCAGACAAAGTCTCATAAGTCAGGACAGTAGGTAACCCCATCCAGGATCCAGAAGCAGCTTAGAAAACTGAAGGCAACTGGAAGTGGTGAGGCAGAGCAACGAGTAATGAGCAGCAGCAGGGACTCCAGAGACAAGCCAGGAGGTAGCTCAGAAGCAAACTGCAACAAAATACTCAGGCAAGGAAGAGCTCCCGACCCGGACTTAAATAGCAGGACAGACAGGAAGTTCCAGGACAGGGCGAAGTACCAGACTCCATCTTGGACAAGAGCAGAACAGGCTTCAAGGAACATCTGGAATCTTTACACCCAGATCCATATCAGATTATATGTCCCTCTAAGGTCAAGCTTAGAAAACCATTTGGCCCCAGTAAAACTGATTATATAAGTTGGGGATGAGTGGAAGTGGGTAGGTATTTTTAACAGTAATTTTGTTTAGTTCATGGAAATTGAGGCAAGGGCAGAGCCCCCATCCTTTTTTTTCACAAAGAAGAATCCAGCCACTGCAGGCGAGGAGGAGGGACGGTTATGACCCTTTCATAAACTTTCATTGACATATTCTTTCATAGCGGTCCATTCCGGTTCTGACAAGCTGTACAGGCGACCTTTAGGCAATTTTGCATTAGGAATAAGATCAATAATACAATCATAAAGACGATGGGTAGGTAGTATCTCTGCCTCTTTTTCAGAGAACACATCTCCAAAGTCCTTCAGGCATGCCGGCAGACCCTCCAGACTAGTGGAGAAAATTTGCACAGAATGAAGACTTTTTATAACAGTTGGGGCCCCACTTAACAGTATCCTTTTGCCAACAATCAATTACAGGATAACAAAAATGTAGCCAAGGAAACCCCAACACCAACCCAGCAGTTAAATTATCCAAGACACAACAGGAGATGGACTCAGAGTGGAGTGTTCCCAGTTTTAGTGTGAATTCCACCATTACCAGCTGAACAAAGTTCTGGAGTAATGGTGTTTTGTCAATAGCAACAATCTGAATAGGTCTTTCCAAACTAACTGTCCCTAATCCTAATTTAAGAACCAGTCCAGAATCAATAAAGTTCACTGCAGACCCACAGTCAATGAAAGCAAGTGCAGATAACCACAGGTTTTGAAAACATAGTTCCACGTTCAACAGCACTTTCCCTGAGAATTATAGATTACCTGGAAGTCTGGGTGACCTCCTTGAATATCACCCTGGCTTAGGTGTTTCCCGACGGCTTGTTTGCTTAAGGGCAAATCAAGAAGTCCTTGAGATAATGTTCAGCATGATGACAGTAGAAGCAGAGTCCCAGATTACACCAATGTCTCCTCTCCATGGCCCAAGAGCTGGCGATTGCAACCTCCATACATACCGTCTCAGGTAAGGAAACCGACTCGGAAAGAATGACCAAAACCCCTTGTCGCTCATCACTTCTCTCCCGAATTCTACAATCTATACAAATGGCCTGAGTCATGGTCTCCCCCAAAGAACAGGGTGTTGAATGCAAAGCCAGAGCATTCATAAGAGCATCTGTAAGGCCATGGCAAAACTGACACCTGAGAGCAGCATCATTCCATAGAACCTCTGAACTATAATCTTCAGCAGTATTGCCCCTCTGCATCAGGTTCATGATCTTAGCCTCTGCGACCGGGACCCTATTATTATTATTATAGATTTTTATAGCGCCATTTATTCCATGGCGCTTTACATGTGAAGAGGGGCAAATATAGACAAGTACAGTAAACATGAGCAATACAAGGCACACACAAGTACAGAAGGAGAGAGGACCCTGCCCTATCAGGTTCATCATAAATCATCCCTAAAGCGTCAAAAAAGATGTCAACAGAAGAGCATTCTGGGGCTAGTGGGGACAAAGAGAATGCCCAAGCCTGAGGATCCCTTCGCAATAGCGACATAATATTACCCACCTGCTGGGACTCATCCCCGGAAGACCGGGGTCGTAGAGTAAAAAATAATTTACAGCTCTCCTTAAATACCTTAAATTAATCCTTACCCACGAAAATCTGTCAGGAAGTGCCACAACTGGTTCGGGGGAAGTCAACTGTACGTCAGAGAGTCCAGGAGACATCACTACTGTCGATAGCGGAGCGCTTTGGGAGCCATCCAGAGTACTAAACTGACCCTGTAGCTGGGACTGGGATGATTCTAGCCTTTGGTGATCCCTGGCCAGATCCTGAACCATCTGGGTCAGATTCATCACATGATCACAGAGTGCACGAACTGGGTCCATTGTTCAGGAAAAAAAAGTATAGGGCCAGACATAATGTGACGCTAGTCACTACTCACGGACAGGCAGATGAGTCAGACGTTCCAGGGTTAATATCAAGAGAGTACGTAGATAACCAAGGGAAAAGACAAAGGCATAAGTCAGGTCACAGTTCAGGGTCAATAACAAGAGATAGCAGATCAACAGGTGAAGGACAAGACAAACTGGTAGTCAGAACACGATCCAAAGTGTCAGGCAGCAGAAGATCAGAACTCAGAGCAACGGAATCAGGCTAACACTCACCAAGAAGCACAAACTACGTCTGGCAGGGATCAGGGGCAGACAGTTCAGTTAAGTAGCTATGCGATTACCAGAACACTGAACACCTGCAGAAAGTACGGCACACCCTAGTCACAGATTGGACAGCCGAGCTGTCAATCAAGGCACCGACAGCTCAGCAAGCCCATCACAGTATTGGACAACCAAACTGTCAATCAAGGCACAGACAGCTCAGCAAGACAGTTTCCATAAAACAACATAGCAATCATTCACTGAGCAGAGCAACCATGACAAATTCGACAAAAAGGAGTTTTTTGGCATAAATAGACAAGCTTTAACAATAAATATAAAAGCACATAAAAATGAAAAGACGTGTCAACAGAAACCAATTCCTAGGTGAAAAAACAATGAAATATTGTGTAAGTACAGTTGTGCTCAAAAGTTTACATACCTCGGCAGAATTTTTGCTTTCTTGACCTTTTTTCAGACAATATGAATGATAACACCAAAACTTTTTCTCCACTCATGGATAGTGATTGGGTGAAACCATTTAGGGTATGTTCCCATGGTGAGTATCCGGCAGCGCTTTGTACGCAGCACATGTCCGCTCTGTCCAAAGCACTGCTTGCTTTTGAATGCAGGTGATTCCGCATATGTTCATTGAACCGTGCGGAATCACCGCGTCCTATACATTGCACTGGTGATATTTATCTTGCAGGGACTCGCGTCTCCGCAAGATAAATTGACATGCTGCAGTCTGGAAAGACGAGCCGCATGTGTGTCTCCGTAGGGATGCCAGAGGCAGCCGTGCACGAATAGTAGAGATGGGATTTCTTGAAATCCAATCTACTATGCTGTAACATCTGGCCACTGTGGGTTCGACGCTGCGGATGTACGCAGCATCTAACACGCAGCATTTACTGACCATGGAAACATACCCTTATTATCAAATTACTGTGTTTTCTCTTTTTAAATCATAATGACAACCCAAAACATCCAAATGACCCTGATCAAAAGTTTATATACCCTGGTGATTTTGGCCTGATAACATGCACAGAAGTTGACACAAATGGGTTTGACTGGTTACTAAAGGTACCATCTTCACCTGTGACCTGTAATTAGTGTGAGTTGAGTGAGTTTCTGGGATCCAGACAGACTCTTGCATCTTTCATCCAGTCAATGACGTTTCTGAATTGTGAGTCATGGGGATAGCAAAAGAATTGTCAATGGATATATGGGGAAAAGGTAGTAGAACAGTATTAAACAGGAAAGGGATACAAAAAGATATCCAAGGAATTGATAATGCGAGTTAGCAGCGTTAAAACTGTGATTAACAAATGGAAAATCAGGGGCTCTGTAAAAACAAAACCACGGTCAGGTAGACAACCAAAAATTTCATCCACAACTGCCAGGTAAATTGTTCAGTATGCAAAGAAAAACCCACAAAAAACATCAGCTGAAATACTGGACTCTCTGAATACAAACAGTGTGGCTGTTTCAAGATGCACAATAAGGAGGCACTTGAAGAAAAATGAGCTGCATGGTCGAGTAGCTAGAAGAAAGCCATTACGGTGCAAATGTCACAAAGTATCTTACCTATAATACGCAAAATAGCACAGAGACAAGTCTTAAAACTTCTGAAAAAGGTAATTTGGAGCGATGAGACCAAAATTGAACTTTTTGATCACAACCATAAACATTACATTTGGAAAGAGGTCAACAAGACCTATGATGAAAGAACACCATTCCTAATTTAAAGCACAAAGGTGGATTGCTGATGTTTTGGCGATGTGTGAGCTACAAAGGCACAGGTCAAAGTTGAAGGAAAGTTGAATGCAGCACGTTATCAGCAAATACTGGAGGCAAATTTGCAATCATTAGCCCGGAAAATGCACATGGGACGTACTTGGACGTTCCTTGATTATATAAAGAAACTGGGCGCACTAAATATCTATGTGATGTAGGAAGGTGCGAATCAGTAGAAAGATACTATGAATAAAAAAGGGAAAGAACTACTGTATTAAACGCACACTACACCAACCAGAATGTATATGTCAAAATACAAAAAACCTTTATTGGCACACAAAAAGTGATATACAATTAAAACATAATTAAAAACAGGAATGAGAGAACCCGTTCGAGAACCTGCCACATGAAAAATATGTACTTGGACGTTCCAACATGACAACAATCGGAAACACAAGGTCAAGTTAACCTGTCATTGACTACAGCAGAACAAAGTAAAAGTTCTGGAGTGGCCATCTCAGTCTCCTGACCCCAATATCATTGAGCCACTCTGGGGAGATCTCAAGCGCGCAGTTCATGCTATCATCCAGGAATTTACAGGAACTGGAGGCTTTTTGGCAAGAAAAGTGGGCAGCTTTACCAACTGAGAAAATAAAGAACCTCATCCATAACTACCACACAAAATACTTCAAGATGTCATTGATGTTAGAGGGGGCAATGCATGGTATTAATAAATGGGGTATGTAAACTTTTGATCAGGGTCATTTGGATGTTTTGGGTTGTCATTACGATTTAAAAAGAGAAAACATAGTAGTTTGACGATAAATGACTTCACCCAACCACTAATCATGAGTGGAGAAAAAGTTTTGGTGTTATCATTCATGTTCTCTGAAAAAAGGCCAAGAAAGCAAAAATTCTGCTGGGTATGTAAACTTTTGAGTACAACTGTATATAATTTACACAATGTGATTTTCTGGATTTTATTTGTGATATTCTATCTCTCAATGTTAAAATTAACCTACCCTTAAAATTATAGACTGTTCATGTCTTTGTCAGTAGGCAACTTACAAAATCAGCAAGGGATCAAATAATTATTTACTTCACTGTAACTATCTCTTCTATTGATTGTTCTTGTAGTCAGCACACACCCTACCACATAGCATAGATAAGTGAACAGTATGGTTTATTGTAACAGGTTTCTTCTGTTATAACAGCTGACAGTTTCCTAACACTCTTATGCTACATTTATGTCTAGTCAACCTCTACGTATGTAGTATTTTCTAATGCATTTAACTTTTAATAAATTATTTTAGAAAGAGTTTTGCAACTGCTTGATATACAGCTCCCATTCGCTAATATACCCTAGATTCCAATTTCTATGGCTGTATTTGGAGAAAACAGATGTAACAGCTGTAAAATTCTTTGCAAAGCACACATCAAAAATAATACAGCTGGTACTTTTGGTTGCTTTAACACTCTTGGGCAACTGTGTCTGTAAGTAACAGATGGACAGCTCACATATTTTTTGCATAGTAAAATACTCAAATGGATTTAAATGCCCAGTAGATTTAAGGGCATATATGACATGGACATCTTTATGGAGTTTAGATACTGTATAAACAACTGTTGAAATATTTTAAGAAGCAATGTGTCAAAACTTAAACAATCCATAAAAACGAATAATAAAATACAGAGCAACATCAATATTTGGAAATATTTTAAAATAATTTTAATTTACTACTGACATGTGATCCTTAGAAAATATTAGCTAGAAACATGCCGGCTACACAGCTGTCAAGTATGTTCTTTCTTGTTTCCTATAATGACTTTATTGTAAAATTCTTTATTAAGGGGGGTTTGCCTCCAGTATTTGCTAATAACTTGCTGCATTCATCTTTCCTTCAACTTTGACCAAGTTTCTTGTGCCTTTGTAGCTCACACATCCCCAAAACATCAGCGATCCACCTCCATGCTTTACAGTAGGAATAGTGTTCCTTTAATCATAGGCCTTGTTGACCTCTCTCCAAATGTAATGTTTATGGTTGTGGCCAAAAAGTTCAATTTTGGTCTCATCACTCAAATTACCTTGTTCCAGAAGTTCTGAGGCTTGTCTCTGTGCTATTTTTCATATTGTAAGTGAGATACTTTGTGGCATTTACACAGTAATGGCTTTCTTCTGGTAACTCGACCATGCAGCCCATTTTTCTTCAAGTGCCTCCTTATTGTGCATCATGAAACAGCCACACAGCTAGTTTTCAGAGAGTCCAGTATTTCAGCTGATGTTTTTTGTGTGTTTTTCTTTGCATCCTGAACAATTTTCCTGGCAGTTGTGGATGACATTTTTGTTAGTTTTCCTGACCGTGGTTTTGTTTTTACAGAGCCTCTGATTTTCCATTTGTTAGTCACAGTTTGAATGTTGCAGACTGGCATTATCAATTCCTTGGATATCTTTTTGTATCCATTTCCTGTTTTATACAGTTCAACTACCTTTTCCCATAGATCCGTTGACAATTCTTTTGCTATCCCCATGACTCACAAATCAGAAACGTCAGTGGCTGGATGAAAGATGCAAGAGTCTGTCTGTATCCCAGAAACTCACTCAGACCAAAATCACCAGGGTATGTAAACTCTTGATCAGGGTCATTTGGATGTTTTGTGTTGTCATTATGATTTAAAAAGAGAAAACACAGTAGTTTGACAATAAATGGCTTCACCCAACCACTAACCATGAGTGGAGAACAAATTTTGGTGTTATCATTCATGTTCTCTGATAAAAGGCAAAGAAACAAAAAATTGTGCCAGGGTATGTAAACTTTTGATGACAACTATACATTTATTTGCATTTTGCAGTGAGAAATAAGTGTTTGATCCCTCTGGCAAACAAGACTTAATACTTGGTGGCAAAACCCTTGTTGGAAAGCACAACAGTCAGATGTTTTTTGTAGTGGATGATAAGGTTTGTGTCCATGTCAGGAGGAATTTTGGTCCAATCCTCTTTGCAGATCATCTCTAAATCATTAAGATTTTGAGGCTATCGCTTTGCAACTCGGAGCTTCAACTTCCTCCATAATTTTTCTATGGGATTAAGGTCTGGAGACCACTCCAAGACCTTAATGTGTTTCTTTTTGAGCCACTCCTTTGTTGCCTTTGCTGTATGTTATGGGACATTGTCTTGCTGGAAGACCGATTTTTAATGTCCTGGCAGAGGGAAGGAGGTTGTCACTTAGGATTTTACGATACATGGCTACATCCATTCTCCCACTGATGCGGTGAAGTAGTCCTGTTCCCTTAGCAGAGAAACACCCCCAAAACATAATGTTTCCATCTCCATGCTTGACAGTGGGGAGGGTGTTCTTTGTGTCATAGGCAGCATTTCTCTTCCTCCAAACATGGCGAGTTGAGTTAATGACAAAGAGCTAAATATTTGTCTCATCTGATCACACCACCTTCTCCCAATCACTTATAGAATCATCCAGGTGTTCATTGGCAAACTTCAGACGGGCCTGCACATGTGCCTTCTTGAGCAGGGGGACCTGTGGGCACTGCAGGATTTTAAACCTTTATGGCATAATGTGTTACCAATGGTTTTCTTGGTGACTGTGGTCCCAGCTGCATTGAGATCCTTAACAAGTTCCCCCATGTAGTTTTAGCCTGATCTCTCACCTTCCTCATGATCAAGGATAGCCCACGAGGTGAGATTTTGCATGGTGTCCCAGATCGATGTCGATTGACAGTCATTTTGCATTTCTTTAATTTTCTTACTATTGCACCAACAGTTGTCTCCTTCTCACCCAGCGCCTTATGTATGGTTTTGTAGCCCATTTCAACTTTGTGCAGGTCTATGATCTTGTCCCTGACATACTTAGAAAGCTCTTTGGTCTTGCCCATGTTGTAGAGGTTACAGTCTGACTGATTAATTGAGCCTCTGGACAGGAGTCTTTTATAAAGGTGACTATGTAAGACAGTTGTCTTTGCTGCAGGTAACGAGTTTAGTAGGAGTGTCTAACTGGTCTGTAGCAGCCTGAACTCTTAACCCCTTCACCCCCGAGGGTTGTTTGCACGTTAATGACTGGGCCAATTTTTACAATTCTGACCACTGTCAATTTATGAGGTAATAACTCTGGAACGCTTCAACGGATCTTGGCGATTCTGAGAATGTTTTTTCATTACATATTGTACTTCATGATAGTGATAAAATTTCTTTGATATGACTTCCATTTATTTATGAAAAAAATGGAAATATAACGAAAATTTAGAAAATTTTGCAATTTTCAAACTTTGCATTTTTATGCCCTTAAAACAGAAATATGTCAGACAAAATAGTCAATAAATAGCATTACCCACATGTCTACTTTACATTAGCACAATTTTGAAAGCAAAATTTGTTTGGAAGTTATAAGGGTTAAAATTGACCAGCGATTTCCCAATCTTGCAACAAAATTTACAAAACCATTTTTTTAGGGACCACCATATATTTGAAGTCACTTTGAGGGGTTTATATGGCAGAAAATACCCAAAAGTGACGCCATTCTAAAAACTGCACCCCTCAAGCTGATCAAAACCAAATTCAAGAAGTTTATTAACTTTTCAGGTGTTTCACAGGAGTAGAAGCAACGTGGAAGGAAAAAATGAACGTTTAACTTTTTAATCACTTTTTAGTCACAAAAATGATCTTTTAGCAACAATTTTTTTGATTTTCACAAGGGTAGAAGGAGAAAATGAACAAACAAAGTTCTTGTGCAATTTCACATCAGTACGCCGATACCCCATATGTGGAGGAAAACCACTGTTTGTGCGCACGGCAGGGCTCGGAAGGGAAGGAGTGCCATTTGACTTTTTCAAACTAAAATTGGCTGGAATTGAGATCGGACGCCATGTAGTGTTTGCAGAGCCCCTAATGTGCCTAAACAGTGGAAACCTCCCACAAGTGACCCCATTTTGGAAACTAGACCCCCTTTGGATCTTGTCTAGATGTGTGGTGAGCACTTTGAACCCCAAGTGTTTCACTATAGTTTTATAATGCCCGGGCTTAAAAAAAAAAAAAAAAATCCACAAAAATAATTTTTTAGTCCCCAATTTATTATTTTCCCAAGGGTAACAGGAGAAATTGGACCCAAAAAATTGTTTTCCAATTTATCCTGGGTATGCTGGTACCCAATATATGGGAGAAAACTACTGTTTGGGCACATGTTGGGGCTCAGAACTGAAGTATTGACGTTTTGAAATGCAGACTTTGATTTAATGATCTGCAGGCATCATGTTCTGTTTGCAGAGTCCCTGATGTGCCTAAACAGTAGAAACCCTCTCCACAAGTGACCCTATTTTGGAAATTAGACCCCCTAAGGAACTTATCTAGATGTGTGGTTAGCACTTTGAACCCTCAAGTGTTTCACTAAAGCTTATAATGCTCGGGCATGAAAAAAAGTAGGAATTAGTCCTACCGTTAATAGTGTTTCCAGGAGTCCATCATGACAGCACCGCCAGGAGGTTGTCCTTCTCATTCTTGATAGGGACAGGAACACAGAAGAGGTAAAATAGCCCCTCCCCACCACCACCCTTCAATGATTTTCAAAGTACCACACCAGGATGGATGCAACGCTATTTTATTGAACTTCCTCTCTACACATGTTCATATCACACATCAGACAGGAAATTCAAGGGAGGGTAAATAAGGGGTGCTGTCATGATGGACATCCCTCCTGACAGCACCACCAGGAGAAATACCACCAGGATTACAGCTTAGAGGACTTTCCTCCCAAAGCCCGCTGTTGGTTTGACAGAACGTCTAGCTTGTAATGCCTACAAAAGATATTTGAGTAAGACCAAGTCGCCGCTTGGCATATCTGGTTCATGGATGCTCCAGCACTCTCTGCCCATGAAGCCAAGATTGCTCTCAGCGAGTGAGCTTTAAGGTTCTCTTGTGGAGTTTTTCCTGCCGAGACATATGCTGCATAGATGATAGACTTTATCGATCTAGCTAGAGTAGCTTTTGAAGCTTTCTTCCCTCTGTTCTTCCCAGCTGTCTGGACAAAGAGATTTGAGTCCATTCTCCAGCCCTCTGTGAGTTTTAGATATTGCAGCACTGTCCTTTTTACATCCAAGGAGTGAAGAGAACCTTTCTTCTCGTTGTTGTAATTTTGACAGAAAGTGGGTAGCACGATTTCTTGGTTTCTATGGAAGCCAGCAACTACCTTGGGAAGAAATGCAGGATCCAATTTTAAGATAATGCAGTCCTCCTGGATCTTTTAATATGAAAAGAGCCTGGATCTCACCTATCAGCCTTGCTGAAGTTATGGCAACTAGGAAGACTGCTTTGAACGTTACCGACCTTAGGTCTGCTTGGTCTAGAGGTTTGTATGGGTCTTTCCGAAGTTCATTTAGAACTAAGCTGAGGTCCCAGGGGGGCACTGAGCTACCTATTGTGGGCCTAATACGTTGAGTAGCTTTATTGAACCTTACCACCAAGGAGTGATTGGCCAGTGGATAGTCAAAAAAGGAGCCCAGGGCTGAAATATGTACCTTTAATGTGCTAGGCCTCAGACCCCTATTGAAGCCTGCTTGAAGGAAATCTAGGATCTGAGGAATATTTGGACCCTGAGTAACGGATACTGGACTTGTGCTTTGTGAGCAGAATTTCTTCCAGACCTTCAGATATATAGCTAAGGTCACCGGCTTCCTGCTTTTTTTGCATGGTTGAGATGACTACTTCTGACAGACCTTTTGACCTCAAAATATCCTTCTCAGGATCCATGCTGACAGCTGTAGCATCTCTAGATTCTGATGAACCAGCGGCCCTTGCATCGGAAGGTCCTGCCTTGATGGTAAGTGAATTGGATCTTTCAACGCCATTCATTTCAATAGGGAGAACCAGCTCCTCTTGGGCCAATATGGGACTATTATGTTCCTCAGAACTCTCGGTATCAGCGTGAGTGGTGGAAAGGCGTAAGCGAGCTCCATATCCCAGCTCTGTGACAGGGCATCTACCCCAGTTGGATTGTCTTTTGGATTTAATGAGAAAAATAATTTTGTCTTTGCATTCCTCCTTGAGGCAAATAAGTCTATTTTGGAGTGCCCCAGTGCCGGGTTAGCTGAACAAAGATGTCTTCATTAAGAGACCATTCCGAGGGCTACACCTTTTGCCTTCTGAGATAGTCTGCTATCTGATTTTTTGAGCCTTTCAGATGCAGTGCTGTGCTGAATTTTACCGTGAGCTTCGCCCAGGAAAAAATTGACTCTGCTAGATTCTGCAGGTGACAGTGCCTCGGAACTCCTTGATGTATAAGGAAGGATACCATGGTCAAGTTGTCCGAGAAGAGCCTGACATGTCGTTCATGTAACTCTTTTTGGCATCTCCTCAGTGCTTCCCAAACTGCTCTGAGTTCTCTGTGATTTGAGGAACTGTTGCGTACAGATGTTGGCCATGTTCCCTGAAGGTAACGTCCTTCTATGTGAGCTCCCCAGCCATTGAAGCTTGCGTCCGTGGTTATGTTTATGCATGGGAACACCTTCCATGGTCTCCCTTCCCTGAGGCTTGCTATGTTGGTCCACCATAGCAGAGGCTGTTTTACCTCTCTGGGTAGTAACATCCTGTTATAAGAACGCTAACCAGCTCACCGGTTTGTAGAAGCACGGATCCTCCGCTTGATCAAACGTGAAGATACATGAGAAAATGAAGGAAAAAGGGATCCAGCTTCAATAAAATCTTCATCTTTATTGATTCATAAAAACATGAATAATGGCATGCTCCTGGACAAGCTCAGGACAAGGCTACGCGTTTCGATCACAGGGATCTTTATCACAGCTGACATATTCAGACAAAGGCACATATTTAAAACAAAAGAAAACCAATCACGATCAGAAAAATGTCATGTGATTTTTGACAAGTCCTTTAACAATTTGCACATAACGAATAAAGAAAAAAAAAACAAAAAAAAAACAATATTTGCACAAATAAAATCAATGCAAAGAAATAAAATTAATAATGGAACATCAATTCGCTTCTTTTGTTGAGACCAAATGGATGTCTGGTATGTAGATTAAAGATCCAGAAAGCTTCACGTGTGAGGAGTCGCTGACGTGCATCTCCACCTCGGGCAGACAGGTTAACACTTTCAATACCTGTGACTTGGAAGGAAGAAACATTGCGAGCATGCTGAAAAATAAAATGTTTAGCAGCAGCAGAAATATTGCGATTCGAAGAAACATTCTTTACATCCTGCAAATGTTCAGCGATCCTGATTTTTAGTTTCCTAGTAGTGCAGCCTATATAAGATAAATTGCAAGTAGTGCACATAATTTTATATACCACATAGCATGAATTACAATTGATATATTTGTTAATGGTATAAATCGCAGTGCTGTCATTATTTTCAAAGGTTTTCGTTACACAAACATATTTGCAAAGTGCACATCTATTGTGGCCACATTTATAAAAACCTTTATGTTCTAACCACGATGTTTTATGAGAAGAGAAATTATTACTGAACATACTTGGAGAAACTTTGTTACCAATAGATGGCGCTTTCCTTGAAACAACATTAATACCTGATGAAAGAATGTCAGCAAGAGAGGGATCTTCATATAAAATAGGCAGCGATCTCAAAATGATTTTTTTGATGTCCCCAAATTGAGGACTATATTGAGCACAAAAATATGGTTTCACTGCAAGATCATTTTTTTGTTGTCGCCCTCCACTAATGAGATCCTCTCTGTTTTTATTACTTACAATTGTTCGTGCTCTTTTTAATGACCATTTAGGATAATTTCTGTTTTTTAATTTTGTATCCACACAATTAAATTCCATTTCCAAAGCTGTAGGATCGCTGCAGTTTCTCAAAATTCTGGTATATTCACCCAAAGGAATCGATTTAATAGTATGTTTGGGGTGACTGCTTGCTGCATGCAAGATAGAATTACCAGCACAAGGTTTGCTGAACGTTTTAGTAATAATAACAGAGTCATGTACCCCATATAAATCAAGATCCAAAAAAGAAATTTTTTTATGATGAAATTTATGAGTAAAATGTATGTTGAATGAATTAGAATTGATATAATCAATAAATCCGGATATGGCAGGTACATCACCACTCCAAATGATGAGTAAATCATCAATATATCTACCATACCAAGCAATCGAGTCAATAAATGGATTAGTAGCTGAAAAAATAAAAAAATATTCCCAATATGACATAACAAGATTAGCTAGGGATGGCGCAAATTTCGCACCCATCGCCACGCCAGATTTTTGTAAAAAAAATTTATTGTCAAATGAGAAAAAATTGTGGGTTAATAAAAATTGAATAACTTGTAAAATATAATTAATGAGATCCTGGGAATAATTACTGAATTTCGTTAAGACAAACTGCAGCGCTGTCATGGCAACATTGTAAGGTATACAGGTATATAAAGAAGTCACATCACAACATAACCAAGTATTTTCTTTAGACCAGATTTTCTTGGAAAACATTCTCAACACTTCTTTAGAATCTTTAATATAACCAGGAGTGATTTGTACTAGTGGTTGAAGTAGTGAGTCAACCCATTCACCCAGATGTTCATTTAAAGATCCAATCCCTGAGACAATAGGTCTCATGGGGGGGATTTTCATATCCTTGTGAATTTTTGGGAGACCATGCATGATAGGGATAATAGGATGAGACACTGTGAGATAATCAGTTTGTTTTTTGGTTAAAATGCCAAGGCTGAAACCCTCATTGATAATTTGGATAATCTCACTTTTAAATTTATCAGTGGATTTGTATGGAGTTTTTCATATACATCACTGTCAGACAAGAGAGACATAATTTGAGAATGATAATCCTCTTTATTCAGGATAACTACCATCCCACCCTTGTCCGACATTTTAATTATTATATCTGACATACTTTTGATCTCATCTAATGCAGTTTTCTGGGCTTTTGTTAAATTGGAATGATTTCTGCTGCTGCCCATTTGAACCCTATCATGAAGGATTTTTAAATCCCTCTCTATCACCTCCTGGTATTTAGTCATGCAATCAGGCCTGGATTGAATGGGATAAAAAGAGGGATTTTTTGTTTTAAACACAGGTGCATGAATGAGTATCAGATTCATTATCATAGGAATGAGTAGACAAACTAAACAAAGTGTTGAGAGATACCTGTTCTCTGAAAGACAAGTCAGTAAATTCATTATTATATGCAAAGGGGTCTCATCAGAATGATTTAAAAAATGCTTTTTGATGGTAAGGTCTCGCATAAACTTATTGACGTCCAAAATAGTAGAAAAAAGATTGAAATTCTGATCGGGCACAAAATTCAGACCTAAGGACAAAACATCTAATTGCGTTTTGGTAAAGTCTCGTGCAGATAAATTCAAGACATTATCATGGTTTTTATTTGCGATAATTCTTCCTGCGGCGTGTAATCATGACATGATCTTTGTCGGTGTTTTCTGCCACCCCGCCTTTTACGTTTTTTGAATGACGAAAAAACTTTGTGGTGTGAACACTGTCATTAGAGGAAACACTCAGATTATTGTCAGATGAATCCACCTCAGAGGATGTAAAACAGACATGTGGTTTAGATACCGGTTCATTGAGAGCATGGTTGCGTTTTAAAATAGATTTAGGAGTTCTATGACCCCGCTCCCAATGGCCCCAGTCATAGACTTTCTTGGTTGAATAGTCTCTTAGATCACGAGAAAATTTTCGTTTTTTCCGGTCCATGATATCCTTTTCTAGGCTAGAGACATTATCTTGCATTTTAGCCACAAGTGAGTCATACTGAGTCAACGATTTAAATTCAGTGAGCGCAGTATCTGCATCATTCATTTGTTTCTGAATATCCTCCAATTTATTACTCTCATATTTGACTATGAGTTGCATTAGTTTGGAAGAACAATTACTGAGTATCTGATTCCACTCTTCAATGAAAATGTCAGAAAAAATTGTAGTGGGGATTTTTTTAATACGAAGCCCCCTTGGAATCATATCCTTAGCTAGATAATTTTGGAGGGTAGTATGAACCCACCACAACTTTGTTTCTTGAAGCAAAAGTTTTTCCATTTTCCAATTGAATTCATGCTATTTTGGTATATAAAAATTATGTGCACTATTGCAATCTATCTTTATAGCTGCACTACTAGGAAACTAAAAATCAGGATCGCTGAACATTTGCAGGATATAAAGAATGTTTCTTCGAATCGCAATATTTCTGCTGCTGCTAAACATTTTATTTTTCAGCATGCTCGCAATGTTTCTTCCTTCCAAGTCACAGGTATTGAAAGTGTTAACCTGTCTGCCCGAGGTGGAGATGCATGTCAGCGACTCCTCACACGTGAAGCTTTCTGGATCTTTAATCTACATACCAGACATCCATTTGGTCTCAACAAAAGAAACAAATTGATGTTCCATTATTAATTTTATTTCTTTGCATTGATTTTATTTGTGCAAATATTGTTTGTTTTTTTTTTTGTTTTTTTCCTTTATTCGTTATGTGCAAATTGTTAAAGGACTTGTCAAAAATCACATGACATTTTTCTGATCGTGATTGGTTTTCTTTTGTTTTAAATATGTGCCTTTGTCTGAATATGTCAGCTGTGATAAAGATCCTGTGATCGAAACGCGTAGCCTTGTCCTGAGCTTGTCCAGGAGCATGCCATTATTCATGTTTTTATGAATCAATAAAGATGAAGATTTTATTGAAGCTGGATCCCTTTTTCCTTCATTTTCTCATGTATCTTCACGTTTGATCAAGCGGAGGATCCGTGCTTCTACAAACCGGTGAGCTGGTTAGCGTTCTTATATTTGTACTTTTGATTACCGTGCCCCCGGTTTCATGCTCAATATTTTCAAGTATTTTGAAAGTGGACTCAGTCATTAAGCTCAGGCACCAGCTTTATTATGGCATCTATTTTTGTTCAAGACAGATCTGTCAAAGCGGCACAAGTGTTTTCTGGTGATATTAACGAAATTCCAGACATGCCTGATCTGAATGAAAATATCAACAAAATGGAAAAACTTTTGCTTCAAGAAACAAAGTTGTGGTGGGATCATACTACCCTCCAAAATTATCTAGCTAAGGATATGATTCCAAGGGGGCTTCGAATTAAAAAAATCCCCACTACAATTTTTTTCTGACATTTTCATTGAAGAGTGGAATCAGATACTCAGTAATTGTTCTTCCAAACTAATGCAACTCATAGTCAAATATGAGAGTAATAAATTGGAGGATATTCAGAAACAAATGAATGATGCAGATACTGCGCTCACTGAATTTAAATCGTTGACTCAGTATGACTCACTTGTGGCTAAAATGCAAGATAATGTCTCTAGCCTAGAAAAGGATATCATGGACCGGAAAAAACGAAAATTTTCTCGTGATCTAAGAGACTATTCAACCAAGAAAGTCTATGACTGGGGCCATTGGGAGCGGGGTCATAGAACTCCTAAATCTATTTTAAAACGCAACCATGCTCTCAAGAACCGGTATCTAAACCACATGTCTGTTTTACATCCTCTGAGGTGGATTCATCTGACAATAATCTGAGTGTTTCCTCTAATGACAGTGTTCACACCACAAAGTTTTTTCGTCATTCAAAAAACGTAAAAGGCGGGGTGGCAGAAAACACCGACAAAGATCATGTCATGATTACACGCCGCAGGAAGAATTATCGCAAATAATAAACCATGATAATGTCTTGAATTTATCTGCACGAGACTTTACCAAAACGCAATTAGATGTTTTGTCCTTAGGTCTGAATTTTGTGCCCGATCAGAATTTCAATCTTTTTTCTACTATTTTGGACGTCAATAAGTTTATGCGAGACCTTACCATCAAAAAGCATTTTTTAAATCATTCTGATGAGACCCCTTTGCAGAAGTCGCTGACATATAATAATGAATTTACTGACTTGTCTTTCAGAGAACAGGTATCTCTCAACACTTTGTTTAGTTTGTCTACTCATTCCTATGATAATGAATCTGATACCATTCATGCACCTGTGTTTAAAACAAAAAATCCCTCTTTTTATCCCATTCAATCCAGGCCTGATTGCATGACTAAATACCAGGAGGTGATAGAGAGGGATTTAAAAATCCTTCATGATAGGGTTAAAATGGGCAGCAGCAGAAATCATTCCAATTTAACAAAAGCCCAGAAAACTGCATTAGATGAGATCAAAAGTATGTCAGATATAATAATTAAAATGTCGGACAAGGGTGGCATGGTAGTTATCCTGAATAAAGAGGATTATCATTCTCAAATTATGTCTCTCTTGTCTGACAGTGATGTATATGAAAAACTCCATACAAATCCCACTGATAAATTTAAAAGTGAGATTATCCAAATTATCAATGAGGGTTTCAGCCTTGGCATTTTAACCAAAAAACAAACTGATTATCTCACAGTGTCTCATCCTATTATCCCTATCATGCATGGTCTCCCAAAAATTCACAAGGATATGAAAATCCCCCCATGAGACCTATTGTCTCAGGGATTGGATCTTTAAATGAACATCTGGGTGAATGGGTTGACTCACTACTTCAACCACTAGTACAAATCACTCCTGGTTATATTAAAGATTCTAAAGAAGTGCTGAGAATGTTTTCCAAGAAAATCTGGTCTAAAGAAAATACTTGGTTATGTTGTGATGTGACTTCTTTATATACCTGTATACCTTACAATGTTGCCATGACAGCGCTGCAGTTTGTCTTAACGAAATTCAGTAATTATTCCCAGGATCTCATTAATTATATTTTACAAGTTATTCAATTTTTATTAACCCACAATTTTTTCTCATTTGACAATAAATTTTTTTTACAAAAATCTGGCGTGGCGATGGGTGCGAAATTTGCGCCATCCCTAGCTAATCTTGTTATGTCATATTGGGAATATTTTTTTATTTTTTCAGCTACTAATCCATTTATTGACTCGATTGCTTGGTATGGTAGATATATTGATGATTTACTCATCATTTGGAGTGGTGATGTACCTGCCATATCCGGATTTATTGATTATATCAATTCTAATTCATTCAACATACATTTTACTCATAAATTTCATCATAAAAAAATTTCTTTTTTGGATCTTGATTTATATGGGGTACATGACTCTGTTATTATTACCAAAACGTTCAGCAAACCTTGTGCTGGTAATTCTATCTTGCATGCAGCAAGCAGTCACCCCAAACATACTATTAAATCGATTCCTTTGGGTGAATATACCAGAATTTTGAGAAACTGCAGCGATCCTACAGCTTTGGAAATGGAATTTAATTGTGTGGATACAAAATTAAAAAACAGAAATTATCCTAAATGGTCATTAAAAAGAGCACGAACAATTGTAAGTAATAAAAACAGAGAGGATCTCATTAGTGGAGGGCGACAACAAAAAAATGATCTTGCAGTGAAACCATATTTTTGTGCTCAATATAGTCCTCAATTTGGGGACATCAAAAAAATCATTTTGAGATCGCTGCCTATTTTATATGAAGATCCCTCTCTTGCAGACATTCTTTCATCAGGTATTAATGTTGTTTCAAGGAAAGCGCCATCTATTGGTAACAAAGTTTCTCCAAGCATGTTCAGTAATAATTTCTCTTCTCATAAAACATCGTGGTTAGAACATAAAGGTTTTTATAAATGTGGCCACAATAGATGTGCACTTTGCAAATATGTTTGTGTAATGAAAACCTATGAAAATAATGACAGCACTGCGATTTATACCATTAACAAATATATCAATTGTAATTCATGCTATGTGGTATATAAAATTATGTGCACTACTTGCAATTTATCTTATATAGGCTGCACTACTAGGAAACTAAAAATCAGGATCGCTGAACATTTGCAGGATATAAAGAATGTTTCTTCGAATCGCAATATTTCTGCTGCTGCTAAACATTTTATTTTTCAGCATGCTCGCAATGTTTCTTCCTTCCAAGTCACAGGTATTGAAAGTGTTAACCTGTCTGCCCGAGGTGGAGATGCACGTCAGCGACTCCTCACACGTGAAGCTTTCTGGATCTTTAATCTACATACCAGACATCCATTTGGTCTCAACAAAAGAAACGAATTGATGTTCCATTATTAATTTTATTTCTTTGCATTGATTTTATTTGTGCAAATATTGTTTTTTTTTTTTTTTTTTTTTTTTTTCTTTATTCGTTATGTGCAAATTGTTAAAGGACTTGTCAAAAATCACATGACATTTTTCTGATCGTGATTGGTTTTCTTTTGTTTTAAATATGTGCCTTTGTCTGAATATGTCAGCTGTGATAAAGATCCCTGTGATCGAAACGCGTAGCCTTGTCCTGAGCTTGTCCAGGAGCATGCCATTATTCATGTTTTTATGAATCAATAAAGATGAAGATTTTATTGAAGCTGGATCCCTTTTTCCTTCATTTTCTCATGTATCTTCACGTTTGATCAAGCGGAGGATCCGTGCTTCTACAAACCGGTGAGCTGGTTAGCGTTCTTATATTTGTACTTTTGATTACCGTGCCCCCGGTTTCATGCTCATATTTTCAAGTATTTTGAAAGTGGACTCAGTCATTAAGCTCAGGCACCAGCTTTATTATGGCATCTATTTTTGTTCAAGACAGATCTGTCAAAGCGGCACAAGTGTTTTCTGGTGATATTAACGAAATTCCAGACATGCCTGATCTGAATGAAAATATCAACAAAATGGAAAAACTTTTGCTTCAAGAAACAAAGTTGTGGTGGGATCATACTACCCTCCAAAATTATCTAGCTAAGGATATGATTCCAAGGGGGCTTCGTATTAAAAAAATCCCCACTACAATTTTTTCTGACATTTTCATTGAAGAGTGGAATCAGATACTCAGTAATTGTTCTTCCAAACTAATGCAACTCATAGTCAAATATGAGAGTAATAAATTGGAGGATATTCAGAAACAAATGAATGATGCAGATACTGCGCTCACTGAATTTAAATCGTTGACTCAGTATGACTCACTTGTGGCTAAAATGCAAGATAATGTCTCTAGCCTAGAAAAGGATATCATGGACCGGAAAAAACGAAAATTTTCTCGTGATCTAAGAGACTATTCAACCAAGAAAGTCTATGACTGGGGCCATTGGGAGCGGGGTCATAGAACTCCTAAATCTATTTTAAAACGCAACCATGCTCTCAATGAACCGGTATCTAAACCACATGTCTGTTTTACATCCTCTGAGTTGGATTCATCTGACAATAATCTGAGTGTTTCCTCTAATGACAGTGTTCACACCACAAAGTTTTTTCGTCATTCAAAAAACGTAAAAGGCGGGGTGGCAGAAAACACCGACAAAGATCATGTCATGATTACACGCCGCAGGAAGAATTATCGCAAATAATAAACCATGATAATGTCTTGAATTTATCTGCACGAGACTTTACCAAAACGCAATTAGATGTTTTGTCCTTAGGTCTGAATTTTGTGCCCGATCAGAATTTCAATCTTTTTTCTACTATTTTGGACGTCAATAAGTTTATGCGAGACCTTACCATCAAAAAGCATTTTTTAAATCATTCTGATGAGACCCCTTTGCAGGAGTCGCTGACATATAATAATGAATTTACTGACTTGTCTTTCAGAGAACAGGTATCTCTCAACACTTTGTTTAGTTTGTCTACTCATTCCTATGATAATGAATCTGATACCATTCATGCACCTGTGTTTAAAACAAAAAATCCCTCTTTTTATCCCATTCAATCCAGGCCTGATTGCATGACTTAAGGTACTGCCACACTAAACAATCCCGCTAGCGATCACGATAACGACGCATACTAATGTGATCGCTAGCGGGATTGTTTCTATATCGCTAAATGCGGCCACATTTAGCGATATAGTTAACGACGCTATCGCCGTTAGCGATCTTCTTAACGACTTTAGCGGTACAAAAGTACCGCTAAATCGCTAAGAAAAGGTGCCACACTAGGGATATATACTTACCCAGCGGGAGCGCCGACGAGAAAATAGGGTCCGGAACGATTCCAGCGACGAGCGAGATCACAGCAGGAAGCTCGTCGCTGGAAGCTGCCGCACTGAACAACATCGCTAACAGGATCGCTAAATAGTGACGTTTTTTAGCGATCCCGTTAGCGATATTGTTTAGTGTGGCATACCCTTAAATACCAGGAGGTGATAGAGAGGGATTTAAAAATCCTTCATGATAGGGGTAAAATGGGCAGCAGCAGAAATCATTCCAATTTAACAAAAGCCCAGAAAACTGCATTAGATGAGATCAAAAGTATGTCAGATATAATAATTAAAATGTCGGACAAGGGTGGCATGGTAGTTATCCTGAATAAAGAGGATTATCATTCTCAAATTATGTCTCTCTTGTCTGACAGTGATGTATATGAAAAACTCCATACAAATCCCACTGATAAATTTAAAAGTGAGATTATCCAAATTATCAATGAGGGTTTCAGCCTTGGCATTTTAACCAAAAAACAAACTGATTATCTCACAGTGTCTCATCCTATTATCCCTATCATGCATGGTCTCCCAAAAATTCACAAGGATATGAAAATCCCCCCCATGAGACCTATTGTCTCAGGGATTGGATCTTTAAATGAACATCTGGGTGAATGGGTAGACTCACTACTTCAACCACTAGTACAAATCACTCCTGGTTATATTAAAGATTCTAAAGAAGTGCTGAGAATGTTTTCCAAGAAAATCTGGTCTAAAGAAAATACTTGGTTATGTTGTGATGTGACTTCTTTATATACCTGTATACCTTACAATGTTGCCATGACAGCGCTGCAGTTTGTCTTAACGAAATTCAGTAATTATTCCCAGGATCTCATTAATTATATTTTACAAGTTATTCAATTTTTATTAACCCACAATTTTTTCTCATTTGACAATAAATTTTTTTACAAAAATCTGGCGTGGCGATGGGTGCGAAATTTGCGCCATCCCTAGCTAATCTTGTTATGTCATATTGGGAATATTTTTTTATTTTTTCAGCTACTAATCCATTTATTGACTCGATTGCTTGGTATGGTAGATATATTGATGATTTACTCATCATTTGGAGTGGTGATGTACCTGCCATATCCGGATTTATTGATTATATCAATTCTAATTCATTCAACATACATTTTACTCATAAATTTCATCATAAAAAAATTTCTTTTTTGGATCTTGATTTATATGGGGTACATGACTCTGTTATTATTACCAAAACGTTCAGCAAACCTTGTGCTGGTAATTCTATCTTGCATGCAGCAAGCAGTCACCCCAAACATACTATTAAATCGATTCCTTTGGGTGAATATACCAGAATTTTGAGAAACTGCAGCGATCCTACAGCTTTGGAAACGGAATTTAATTGTGTGGATACAAAATTAAAAAACAGAAATTATCCTAAATGGTCATTAAAAAGAGCACGAACAATTGTAAGTAATAAAAACAGAGAGGATCTCATTAGTGGAGGGCGACAACAAAAAAATGATCTTGCAGTGAAACCATATTTTTGTGCTCAATATAGTCCTCAATTTGGGGACATCAAAAAAATCATTTTGAGATCGCTGCCTATTTTATATGAAGATCCCTCTCTTGCTGACATTCTTTCATCAGGTATTAATGTTGTTTCAAGGAAAGCGCCATCTATTGGTAACAAAGTTTCTCCAAGTATGTTCAGTAATAATTTCTCTTCTCATAAAACATCGTGGTTAGAACATAAAGGTTTTTATAAATGTGGCCACAATAGATGTGCACTTTGCAAATATGTTTGTGTAACGAAAACCTTTGAAAATAATGACAGCACTGCGATTTATACCATTAACAAATATATCAATTGTAATTCATGCTATGTGGTATATAAAATTATGTGCACTACTTGCAATTTATCTTATATAGGCTGCACTACTAGGAAACTAAAAATCAGGATCGCTGAACATTTGCAGGATATAAAGAATGTTTCTTCGAATCGCAATATTTCTGCTGCTGCTAAACATTTTATTTTTCAGCATGCTCGCAATGTTTCTTCCTTCCAAGTCACAGGTATTGAAAGTGTTAACCTGTCTGCCCGAGGTGGAGATGCACGTCAGCGACTCCTCACACGTGAAGCTTTCTGGATCTTTAATCTACATACCAGACATCCATTTGGTCTCAACAAAAGAAACGAATTGATGTTCCATTATTAATTTTATTTCTTTGCATTGATTTTATTTGTGCAAATATTGTTTTTTTTTTTTTTTTTTCTTTATTCGTTATGTGCAAATTGTTAAAGGACTTGTCAAAAATCACATGACATTTTTCTGATCGTGATTGGTTTTCTTTTGTTTTAAATATGTGCCTTTGTCTGAATATGTCAGCTGTGATAAAGATCCCTGTGATCGAAATGCGTAGCCTTGTCCTGAGCTTGTCCAGGAGCATGCCATTATTCATGTTTTTATGAATCAATAAAGATGAAGATTTTATTGAAGCTGGATCCCTTTTTCCTTCATTTTCTCAAGTAACATCCTGTTGTTCAATGAAGCCTTCTTGCCATCCCATACTGAAAGGACCACCCATTGTAGGATCCTTGAATGGAACTGACTCCATTGGACGCTGGGGATACAAGAAGTCATTAGACCTAATAGCCTCATGGCTTCCTGATGGATATATATTTTCATTTTATTAATGCCTGAACCTCTCGCTTGATTGTCTGTTGTCTTTCCACTGGATGGAATGAGTATTCCTGTTTGGAGTCTAGAAGTACCCCTAGGAACATCTTCTTCCATTCTGGTGCGAGACTTGAATTTTTTAAATTTATTACCCACCCCAGCCTCTGCAGGAGTGGCGTGGTTGTTGTTAGAGACTCTTCCATCTGTTGTGGTGAGTCTGCCACCAACAGAAGGTCATCCAAATAAGGGATGATGACAATGTTATTTTCTCTCAAGGAGGCCATAACCTCTGCTATGAGTTATTATTATACATTTTTGTAGCACCATTTATTCCATGATGCTTTACATGTGAAAGGGGAAAATATAGACAAGTACAATAAATATGAGCAAAACAAGGCACACACAAGTACGGAAGGAGAGAGGACCCTGCTCGCGAGGGCTCACAGTCTACAGGGGATGGGTGAGGATACACTAGGAGAGGGTAGAGTTGGTTGTGCGGCGGTTCAGTAAACTGAGGATCACTGCAGGTTGTAGGCTTGTCGGAAGAGGGAGGTCTTCAGTTTATTTTTGAAGGTTTCTGTGGTAGGGGAAAGTCTGATGTGTTGGGATAGAGAGTTCCAGAGTATGGGGAAGCACGGGAGAAGTCTTGTATGCGGTTGTGTGAAGACGAGATAAGAAGGGAGTAGAGAAGGAGATCAGAATTGAACAGCCAATCACAGCAATCGTGAAGGTGGGTGGGTTGGGACACCCCCCAGGATGCCAACACAATCTTCCCTGAGTTAAGATGGTGCCGGCATTTTAATGCGATCACCACGACTTCAGTCGCAGTGTTGCATTAAAGGGCATGACGTACTATTCCGTCCATGGGAATTAAGTTCCAAGTCACATGGTAGGAATAATACAGTACATCAGATGGCACAGAGGGGTTAATGTTTGGTAGGGGATCAAATAATTATTTCTCACTTCAAAATGCAAATAAATTTATAGAATTTATACAATGTGATTTTCTGGATTTTATTTTTGATATTCGATCTCTCAATGTTAAAATTAACCTACCCTTAAAATTATAGACTTTTCGTGTCTTTGTCAGTGGGCAAACTTACAAAATCACTAAGGGATTAAATAATTATTTCCTTCTCTGTACATAAAATTGTCCTGGCATTTGCCATGGGAAAACTATAAAGTTAAGCAAAAAGATTTTCAGGACCCTAGTCTGGCATCCATACTGGTATTTTTTGGCAGCTGGACTACACCATTGCAGACTTCTTCAATAGTTACTTAAATGTCAGTATCCGGGAGACGTTATGAGATTACTAATTATCTGCAAAGTCATGACATCATGTTAGGTCTAGTTACCAGGCCTAATGTGACTTCTAATGAAGCAAAAAGAAGGTTGGCACACTACTATAGGGATGGCGGTGCTAGTGGACGGAATCAAAGATCCCAATAAATAATGTCTCGAAAAGAACACTGCACTCGCTAAAAAATATTGCATCAAGTGAAGTTTTATTTGTCAAGTGTACAATAAGCGACAAGTAATTGACGTTTCGGCCTCTACCGGGCCTTTATCACAAAGTCGCTGCAAAAAACAGATAAAAATATATATATATTATAGTATAAACAGTGAAAGAATAACAAACATAGAAAATTATACATATTTACAATGCTATATACAGTTTCATGTCAATGGCGGAAGCATTATAGGGCAAAGTTATCGCACGGGTTCATATAATGTGGATCAAGGCTAGAAAAGATGAGAGGGAGAAGTAGAGATCATGTGTTTATCACATAGAGAGCTGGTAAGTATATGGAAACATACCCATAGTGTGATTGCATTGCAGGATGTGTCATATTAGGTTCACAGAAAATGGAGTCAAGAGGAATTCTCCTGTTGGTAATGGGAGGGTAAAGCAATGAATAATATCACATAATAAAATAAGTCATAATTAAATAAGTCATATTGATATAACAGGAATGGTGAGGACTCCAGAGGAGTTAATGGTATATAGCAGTGTAACTTTACCAGAGGGCAGTGCTGGTTATGAGTAATGACACATGGTTTATGCGACAAAGTTCATATAATGAGGTGGAGTACTGGGAAATAGAGATAGAGATAATCATAATTAATTTATGATACATATAGAGTGTATTGAATATATTGAATAGTATTTACCAATGCCTGTCTTAGCCTGACACCAATGGATATGCAAGTTGCGCTGAATATTATAGACATATGTCAGGAACAATATGCTGTGAAAATAGGATTTTCAAATTGAAAGACCATGTAGTGTTGATAAAACATAGATAGGAGGTAGCAAAAAAACGCTCACATATAATGGAAGTAAATCCAACACGTTGGTGGTATAGTGGATGGTGCTGGCACATCCGTGCCTTAGCAGTAAAGTGCTGGGTTGAGGTCTCAGTGGCGCCGTCTGGAGCGCTGGTAAGCGCTATAAAGAAAGGGTTGTATAATCAGGAGCATAGTAATGTCAAGGTGGTACTTATCTTAGCGTCGGTAGGTGCTCACAATGCGTCGGTGGGGTGGTAAGCGCCAGTGTACAGCGTTGGTGCTATGGTGGATGCTGGCACAGCTGTGTCTTAGCAGGAGGAGGCTGTGCTGAGCTGACAGGAGCGCTGTATAAAGCGCTGGGTGGTCACATGACCGGATGTGACGTCAGACGCCGGCGCATGCGCAGTAGGTGCTGTGATGTCAGCGGACCTCTGTCCTGCTTGGTGAAGGGATTGTTTACGTTGTCATGGTGATTAAGAATGTTGTAAACATGATCAGAAAGATGTAGAACGGATAGTTGTATCAACATTATGAATACAAAATAATGAATACAAAATAAAGAAGAATGGAAACTGAAGAAAATAATAAAGAAGACATAACATAAGTAAATAAAAGAAATAATGGGAGAACACAATAAAGAAAAATCATAGTGGGGCATATAAATCATATAAATAAATAATTTAAATAAATAATATGATACACATGGTAGGAGTCCAAACCAAGAAAAAATAAAATAAATAAATAAAATGAAAAAATGGGGGAAGGGAGGGGGTATGGATCTTACCATAATGGGAGAAGGCCACAGAGATTAGTTATTAAGGATTGATCTAGGGGAAAAGGAAAATCATATTAGCCAATCCATATCCCGATTTAAACCTTTCGGGTGTAACGTATCGAGACCCAGGAGAGGTGGTAACCATATTAAATTATTAAAACAACGTGAGAGTTACTGGATTTACACCCTGGATACGTTACACCCGAAAGGTTTAAATCGGGATATGGATTGGCTAATATGATTTTCCTTTTCCCCTAGATCAATCCTTAATAACTAATCTCTGTGGCCTTCTCCCATTATTGAGCTGGTAAGATCCATACCCCCTCCCCTTCCCCCATTTTTTCATTTTATTTATTTATTTTATTTTTTCTTGGTTTGGACTCCTACCATGTGTATCATATTATTTATTTAAATTATTTATTTATATGATTTATATGCCCCACTATGATTTTTCTTTATTGTGTTCTCCCATTATTTCTTTTATTTACTTATGTTATGTCTTCATTTATTATTTTCTTCAGTTTCCATTCTTCTTTATTTTGTATTCATTATTTTGTATTCATAATGTTGATACAACTATCCGTTCTACATCTTTCTGATCATGTTTACAACATTCTTAATCACCATGACAACGTAAACAATCCCTTCACCAAGCAGGACAGAGGTCCGCTGACATCACAGCACCTACTGCGCATGCGCCGGCGTCTGACGTCACATCCGGTCATGTGACCACCCAGCGCTTTATACAGCGCTCCTGTCAGCTCAGCACAGCCTCCTCCTGCTAAGACACAGCTGTGCCAGCATCCACCATAGCACCAACGCTGTACACTGGCGCTTACCACCCCACCGACGCATGTGAGCACCTACCGACGCTAAGATAAGTACCACCTTGACATTACTATGCTCCTGATTATACAACCCTTTCTTTATAGCGCTTACCAGCGCTCCAGACGGCGCCACTGAGACCTCAACCCAGCACTTTACTGCTAAGGCACGGATGTGCCAGCACCATCCACTATACCACCAACGTGTTGGATTTACTTCCATTATATGTGAGCGTTTTTTTGCTACCTCCTATCTATGTTTTATCAACACTACATGGTCTTTCAATTTGAAAATCCTATTTTCACAGCATATTGTTCCTGACATATGTCTATAATATTCAGCGCAACTTGCATATCCATTGGTGTCAGGCTAAGACAGGCATTGGTAAATACTATTCAATATATTCAATACACTCTATATGTATCATAAATTAATTATGATTATCTCTATCTCTATTTCCCAGTACTCCACCTCATTATATGAACTTTGTCGCATAAACCCATGTGTCATTACTCATAACCAGCACTGCCCTCTGGTAAAGTTACACTGCTATATACCATTAACTCCCTCTGGAGTCCTCACCATTCCTGTTATATCAATATGACTTATTTAATTATGACTTATTTTATTATGTGATATTATTCATTGCTTTACCCTCCCATTACCAACAGGAGAATTCCTCTTGACTCCATTTTCTGTGAACCTAATATGACACATCCTGCAATGCAATCACACTATGGGTATGTTTCCATATACTTACCAGCTCTCTATGTGATAAACACATGATCTCTACTTCTCCCTCTCATCTTTTCTAGCCTTGATCCACATTATATGAACCCGTGCGATAACTTTGCCCTATAATGCTTCCGCCATTGACATGAAACTGTATATAGCATTGTAAATATGTATAATTTTCTATGTTTGTTATTCTTTCACTGTTTATACTATAATATATATATATTTTTATCTGTTTTTTGCAGCGACTTTGTGATAAAGGCCCGGTAGAGGCCGAAACGTCAATTACTTGTCGCTTATTGTACACTTGACAAATAAAACTTCACTTGATGCAATATTTTTTAGCGAGTGCAGTGTTCTTTTCGAGACATTAATGTGACTTCTAGACACGTGTTGTGTCTTGACGTCTCAGGGACCTAGCAATCACAAGAGATGTGCAGTATGCCAGTATTCCAGTTCTGGCAGAGGAAGTTGTCTCTGCCTTCGTCAAGTAGCCATTGAATACCAATGTGGATGTAAATCCAGGGTCCTGGAAATCATATAGCTCAATTCTAGAAACTTGTGCTCAATACTTTCTGGTGCAAATACTTTTAAGATATCACTGTGGACATGAACATTTTTTACCAAAACATGCAGTAGAGCCAATGGAATACTAACACTAATTAATCATAGCCAATGCTGCAGGCAAAACATTTTTAACCCCTTTACCTCCCAAGGTGGTTTGCATGTTAAAGACCAGGCCAATTTTTAAAACTCTGACCAGTGTTACTTTATGAGGTCATAACTCTGAAACGCTACAATGGATCCCACTGATTCTGAGGCTGTTTTTTCATTACATATTGTATGTCATGGTAGGAGGAAAATTTCTTCTCTACAACTGGTGTTTATTTGTGAAAAGAACAAAAATTGGAGGGAAGGAACTCCATTTGACTTTTTGAATGCACAATTTGCTCGATCAATTAGCGTACACCATGTCGTGTTTGGAGAGCCCCTGATGTGCCAAAACAGTGTAAATCGTCCACAGTGACACCATTTTGGAAACTAGACCCCTCAGGAACTGATATAGATGTATGTTGAGCACATTGAACCCTCAGATGGCTCACAAAAGTTTATAACGTTGAGTCGTGAAAATAAAAAAAATCACATTTTCCCACAAAAATGTTTTTAGTCCCAAATTTTGCATTTTCATGAGGGTAACAGGAGAAAGTGGATTATAAAATTTGTAGTAAAATTTCTCCTGAGTATGTTGATACCCCATATAAGGGGAAAAGCTACTGTTTGGGCGCACAGCAGGGCCCAGAAGGGAAGGAGAATAATTTGACTTTTTTATGTAAAATTTCCTGAAATCATTTGGAAAGCCCCTGAACTGCATAAACAGTGGAAAATCAACACAAATGACACCATTTTGAACCTAGACCCCTCAAGGAGTGTATTTAGATGTGTGGTGAGCACCTTGAATCCACAGGTGCTTCACAGAAGTTTATAACGTTGAGTCGTGAAAATAAAAAAAATCACATTTTCCCCACAAATTTCTTTTTAGCTCCAAATTTTGCATTTGCAAACAATTTGTTGTGCAATTTCTCCTGAGTACGCAGATACTCCATATGTGGGGGAATACTACTTTTGAGGCAAAGTGCAAAGCTCAGAAGGGAAGAGGCGCCACATTGGAGTTCAGATTTTTCTTGAATGGTTTGAGGGTACCATGTCACATTGAAAAAGCCTTGATGTGCCAGAACAACAGAAACCCCCATATGTGAACTAATTTTACAAACTATACTCCCAAATGAATTCACCTAGGGTGCAGTGATCATATTGACTCCACATGTGCCTCACAGAATTTTATACCATTGTGCAGTGAAGAAGGAATAAATTAAATTTTTACCACTAAAATGTTGTATTTGCCCCAAGTTTTTAATTAAACTGAGCCAATACCCTACATGTAATTGAGAAATATTCTTCAAGCACAGTGCAAAGCTCAGAAGGCAAGGAGCACCATACTGTCGTGCAGATTTTACTGTTATGGTTTGCGGGTGCCATGATACACTGGGACCATGATACACTGGAGAGCCACTGAGTTGCCAAAACAGCAGAACCCCCATAAGTGACCCTATTTTATAAACTACACCTCTCAACGAATTCATCTAGGGGTGCAGTGATCATGTTGACACCACGGGTGTGTCACAGAATTTTATACCTTTGGACTGCAGTTTTACCACCAAAGGTTTTTTAGCCCCAGATTTTACATTTTCTCACAATAAATGGGTAAAAATAGCTCCATAATTTGGTTACATAATTTGTCCGACAATTTCCTGAATGTGGCAATACCACATATGTGACTGTACAGTACTGCTTAGACATACAGCGAAACTGTGGAGGGACAGAGCGCTATTTGCCGCCGGCCGAAAGATCAGTGTAAGGAGTGCGGTGTCACTGATCTTTCGGCCCGGGGGTTATGGGACCCCTCTTTTGACCCCTGATGAACCCTCAATGATATAGAGGGTGAACGCGTCTGGTTTTCCGATCATCTATGGCTAATAAGTAGTGTTGAGCGATACGATAATGCAAATATCGGCTATCGGCCGATATTAGCTCTATCGGCCTTTCGATAATTCGTTTCGATATTTTCGTCTTATCGAATACCGGAATCGGATTTGTCACTGTCACTGTGAGTGTCCGTCGGTCGGGTCTGTCAGGAGTCAGCGGCACTTACCTGGCAGAAGATCTCCGGCGGTCACGTCCTGGACTGCTTGATGGCCGCCATTATCTTCTCCCTGGCGGTCACATGCAGTTTTTCGCGATAACTGCAGTGACTGCAGGGTAATCCCGGCCGTAAACCAGTCCGATGACGTCACCGCCGGGGAAGCAGGTAATCAGCTGTGCTGCGCCGGGATGACAGGCTCTGCCTGTCATTCTGATGTAGCAGAGCTGGATCGTCGTGGGACACTCGTTACTATGGACTGCGTCGGTCAGGTGGTATACTTTTTTTTTTCATTTTTTTACAGGAGATCGATGGCGTCGCAGCAGGATGAGACAGTAATAAAAGAAATGAAAACTGTGTTTTTTTTTTTTTTATTAAATTAAAAAAAATTTCTGCCAAGTCACATGTGTCATATCTGGAGAGGGCCCCTCTTTTGTAGGGAGGCGGGACCTTCGTGTTAGTTTTCGCACACTGAGGAGGATGAGGAGGCGGAACTCCAGAGCTGTGGGGCACGATGTTACATTGCAGTACCATTTACAGTGGGCGGCCATCGTTTTCACGCCACTGAGTGAGTGACACCCACGAAGAGCACGCCTTCTTCTTCACCAGTGCCTCGTCGTGACGCAGATATGGCGGAAAAATGGCAAATACATTCTCTGATGATTTTAGCAATTCTCAAGCACAAAACCAGTGCAATTCAGGCACACAGGACTCGCTTATAGCGAGCTACAGAATCCTGTTCGTGACTCCCAAGTTGAGTCACACAGAGCCAGAGGTTTTCGGGGTACTCGGCACCGAGCCCGTCGACTTCTATGGGGTATGTCACGTCTTTACCCGGCAATTGAATTAGAGTCGATTTTACTATGTAGAAGTGTATAAACTATAAATATATGTATATATATATGTCACAATGACATGTATATATATATATATGTATTCTATGTGTGTATATTTTGTGTTTACAACGAAAGAAAGGGTTTTTTTGTTGCGATATTTTGTTCCCATAGACTTACATGGGACTTCCGGTATCGAAATCGGATATCGACGATATTTAGTGCTATCGGCGATACAATTTCGATACGATATTTTTAGATATCGAGCAATATCGCTCAACACTACTGATAAGTATTGACTTTTGTTTATGTATTTGGCCGACAGACATATAAACTATTGCAACATGTATATTATTTTTTTTATTTATCTTTATATGTGGTGGTATATTAAATACCCTTAAACTGTTGCAATATGTTCTCAAATGGATCATTTTATCTGGAGGCATTATGATTTTGTTATTTTTTGTTATGTATTATACACCAGGTGGGTTTTATATATATCCTCTGGATTAGGTGATTTATTGTGTGCTCTTTATTAATGGTTACCAGATAAAACACTTTTTTCAATATTGGAGTTAGTAAATTGTAGACACTTTATCTTTGTGTATACGTTTTTTGAGGTATTATCCTTATGGTGGCATCTATTCCATGGTCTGTCTTTTTGCAGTATATAAGCATTTTTTGACTACGAGATAAGTCTACTCTAGCTGCAAGTATTTTTTGCTCCAAGATAAGTGATTATTCTACAAGATGTTTTACTACAAGATAAGTTTACAGCACTTTAGCACTTTTTCCTATGAGACATATTTACCGTATTTTCCGGCGTATAAGACGACCGGGGCGTATAAGACGACCCCCCAACTTTTCCAGTCAAAATATGAAATCTTTTTAAAAGTGGGGGGTCTTCTTATACGCCGGGTGTCATCTTATATGCCGGGAGTGGTCTTGATTATGAATGGAGGGGGCGTCTCAGAGGGAAGGTGTTGTTACCTCATTGTATTACTGCTGCTTTCTGCGGTCTAGGCGCTGGGGGGCGGCGTCGGCGGCTCCTCTTTCAGCAGCCTGGGGGGCTCTGTGCTGGGGGACGGCGGTGGCTCCTCTTTGTGCAGCATGGGGCTCTGTGCTGGGGGACGGCGGCTGCGGCTGTTTGCGCAGAGTCGGCGCTCTTCAGCATTTCCTCAATCCCCGAGGCCCCGACAGCTCCATTGCTGCGATGCGGTGACCTCCAGGAAAATGGCCACTGAAGGCGGCGCATGCTCAATTTCAGATCTCGTCTCCCGAGATCTTGAGACGAGATCTGAAGCTAGCATGCAGCGGCCATTTTCCCGGAGGCCAATGGAGCTGCTGGGGCCTCCGGGGATTGAGGAAATGCCTGCAGAGCACCGACTCTGCACTAAGAGCCACCGCTGCCGTCCCCCAGCACAGAGCCCACCAGGATGCTGAAAGAGGAGCCGCCAACGCCGCCCCCCAGCGCCTAGACCCGCAGACAGCCGCACTAATACGATGAGGTAACAACACCTTCCCTCTGAGACGCCCCCTCCATTCATCATCAGGACCACTCCCCCCACTCCCCAGTCCGTACCCGGCATATAAGCTGACCCCCGACTTTTAAGATGATTTTCAGGGGTTAAAAAGTCGTCTTATACGCCGGAAAATACGGTACGTTTTCCCAATAGGGGATTTTTTCTGGTGTGTTAGAATGTGTGTGTTTTTTTCCTGTGTATCTCATTTTGTGTATTCAGGGTGGTCTAAGGTCTTCAAGGGCTGCCGACGTTGACGGGGCACCACATCGTCAACAACTAGGGTGTCAACCTCCGCAGTCAGGAAGAGTTCTACTAGGGCCCATTAGGGTGAATTCAGTTTCTCCCCGATGTATATATTCTTACCTTGACATTTTTCTTGGGTATTGGTCAAGCCCTTGACCCTCTGATTTATCGGTGTTCCTATTACTGTTTTTTAATTATTTACCGTATATACTCGTGTATAAGCCGAGATTTTCAGCACCTTTTTTCGTGCTGAAAATGCCCCCTCGGCTTATACACGAGTCATAGGGCAGAAACCAGCGGGGGAGGGGAGGCCGCGGCAGGAGCCGGTGGCTGGGATCATACTCACCCCTCCCCGTGCCATCGCTGAGCATCCCTGCAATCCTGCGTTCTCCCCGTCTTCCTGCTGCAGCTCTTCAGCACTGAGCGGTGAGGTAATACCCGCTCATTAAGGTCATGTAATATGGACGCGACGCCACTCCCATGGCGTGGCCTCCATATTCATGGCCTTAATGAGCGGTATTACATCACCGCTCAGTGCTGGAGAGCTGCAGCAGGAAGACGGGGAGAACGCAGGATTGCAGGGACGCTCAGCGATGGCACGGGGAGGGGTGAGTATGATGGAGGAGAGGACAAGGAGCACGGAACAGGACGGGGGGAGAACGGTGGACGGGGAAGCATAGAGGATCGGGGGAAGCTGGAGCAGGACGGGGGAAGCATGGAGGAGGACGGGGGAAGCATGGAGCAGATGGGGGGGAGATCGGTGAACGGGGAAGCGTGGAGGACAGGGAAGCATGGAGCAGGACAGGGGAGGATGGAGGGCACAGAGGAGCAAGGAGCAGGACGTGGGGCACAGGAGGACGGAGAAGGAATGGGGAGCACAGCGGAGGACGGAGCAGGAGGGGGAGTACAGAGGAGAATGGGGGAGCACAGAGCTGGATGGGGGAGCAAGGAGCAGGACGGGGGCAGCACAGAGCAGGAGGGCAGTTTATACACCCGGCTTATACACGAGTCAATAATTTTTCCCAGTTTTTTGTGCCCAAAATTAGGGAGGTCGGCTTATACACGGGTCGGCTTATACACGTGTATATACGGTAATTAAAAGCTATATTTTAGGGATATTTTTTCTTCTTCTAGGTTTTTTTGCTTGATTTCTATATCCCATTAATTGTTTTCTGAGGTTTTCCAGTACGCTGTAGTGACCAGTATGTTGTAGTGACTAGTACATTATGCCCGCTCATGCTTCTGGAGACAAGTGGTTGTAAATTAGGCGGACTCTCATAACTGCAGATTTGCCAAACGTCCACGCTTTATGTGGTTTAGGTACACTATGGGGCTCAGAAGAGAGAGGGGCATTTGGATTTGGGAGAGCAGAATTTGTTGAATTACTTTTGAGGAGCGAGGAGCCATTTCTCTTTTCCAGAGACTTTGTGCTACCAGTAACGTGGAAACCACCTATATTTCCATTGACAGATGATGGAACTGAGTGGACATTTTTTTTTTTTTGGACTGAGTTGAAGCTTTTGTTAGGAACATTTTACATAACATTTAAGATCACATTTATCCAGCGCTCTATGCTGAGCAATTGCTTTGGGGTTTCAATCTAGATATCCGAGTGACAAGAATCAGATCAACCCCCCGAGGGATCCGATTCACTATAATGGGCAGCAAGTAACTCTGGACTCATCTGCATCTGGCCTCTGGTTCGGCGTTGTTCTTTCTTTTCAGAAGTGCACACAGCTGTTGGATGACGCACTTTTATTCAGATCCCTAAAATCACACGATTCCACCGGATCACAAGGTCCCTATGGCCTCCACAGTGCCTCCATCTGCCATTAAAGCGAATCTTCCACCAGAAGGATCCAACTGAATGTATATATTTTCATGGATTTGGATCGCCCGCCAGGGCAGTGGATACTCGGTCCCGGGGCCGGTGTATCCGAAGGATTGTCACAGCAGCAGTGACCCGGTTCCGTGGCCCTGGGCATCCAATGGAAAAGAGGGTTTTATTTACATGGGAAGTTAGAGTTTGGGTAGTGTAGGTATTGGACGCCACCTGTGGTAAACTGTCAATGTGACCAGCGGCTGCGGTGCAGACCTCTGGGATAGGTGGTGGAGAGATGCAGCAATTTTGGTACATCTCCCACAGGTGAGACTGTGGGATACCAGGGCCGGTAGATGTAGGTGAAAGTAGTACTGGTGCTGGGAGATGCTAGCGAGAGTGCAATGGGTGACGCAGGCAGAAACTGAGAAACAGTCCATGAGTTTGTCGTTTCCAAAGCTTTACTCACAGTTCTGATGCATGCAGGTACAGATGCCCCGCTTGGATACTGTGACTCTCAGGTGAGGGCTCAGCAAACGCCCAGGAATATTGTGATGCCCCTTTCCAGGACTCCATTCAAGATGTTTGTGTCTCTTCTCTGCCTTCTCCCAGTGGCTGATTTTCCACTCCTTCTATCCTACACCACAATCAACCAACAGGGTCCAGATCAGCGGCCTGCGAACCTCTAGGACAACGACCTATTTCTGCTTTCCTCTTATAATTCCTATAATAGCTGCCCTCTCAGAGAAGACAAAAGTGGTTATTGTCTGTGATCCAACGTTATCACGAGCAGTCGACTATGCTATCTGAATCATGAAGTTGCTTCCACTAGTCCTGGGGTCGAGTTCCCTTCAGCGACCTAGTCCCTCTGCCAACAGACCGGAACCAACAATTGGCTTCTGCTCTCTCGTATCCCTAGGAACTTCTTCCTCTTCTCTCACTCCAAAAGCTTATCTTTCCTTCTGCTTCCTTCCCTCTCACTCTCTACTCTACTTTCCACTCCTGGACTAAGCTCTCCCAGCTTCTAGCCCTTCCGAGTCTCAATCTAGACTCCCTTTTCTTCCCTGCACCTCCCCTCACTGGAAGCTGCTCAGTACACATCCTACTCCTTCCTCTTCCTCCTCACGACTTCCCTAATCCTCCCACTGCTTTCCTCAACTTCACTCCTCTTTACTTTACTGCTACTACTCAACCCACACTATAGCCCACCCAACACCAACACCCACAGCACCACAACCATGCAATGCCCACCCACACCGAACCACCCACACCAACGACCAACAACCTCTCGCAACTAAACCCACCCGCTCCAACGCCGTCCTCTGTTACACCACCAGCCAAGGATCAACGCCCTTTCCCCCTACCCACGCACCAAACACGAAAGAGAGGCTCATAATACAACCGCACCCAGATCACCCCAAACACCAACCAAACCACCACTCACTGCGAACCCCAACCAAGCAACAGAACAAACCAAACAGGACCCAGAAAAACAACCCAATCACAAGCCAGCCAACCACCCTCTACACCCCCAGAAACCATCACCAACCCACCCCACCCACCACACCCAAGCATCAGGCCAATCACCAGCAAAAACCACCACAAGACAGAAACCCAGCCCACAACCCTACACTAAGCTCAAAATCTCCCCCACCCACAACAAAAACCCACCCAATCCAAACCCAATCCACCATCAGACAGCCACCAATTGAAACACATCCAGGACCCATGCTCAAACCCCAGCAGTCAAAGAACACACAACCACAGCCACCCACAAAAAGAAAAACATTAACCACCACCAACGACCACCAACTCCAAACCAAAGCAAATCATCGACCCACACTCAGAAAAGAAGCCCCACCCCGTTGCATCCAACAATCCACCCACCACCGGCAACACAAACAAAATAATCCCCCCAGTAACCAAAACACAGCACCCACCCCCCACAGCAATAAACACACCCAACATCCAACGCCCCACGAGCGGAACTACACCAACCAGCCACCCAACACAAAAGCCCAAGCACCTCCAAACCTCCACCAAACCCACCCACGCCCATATGGTACCACCACGCCAAACAACAGTAACATCTAACAGTCCCAAACAAACCAACCCACCCCAACTACTACTCCACCCAACAATCCCCGCCCAAAAGGTTGTCTCATCAACTCCCCCCAAAAAACCAAGGTCAATAACCACCCCACATCCCAATAAAACATCCACATAGCGAAATCCACCCCAACACCACAACGACCCCACCAACACCACCAACGTCCATAACACCACCATTGCTCCACCGCCCACCCAAACCACACAAATACTTTATCATGCACACCCCATCTTACCACCCACACTAACCAATAAGTTGAACAGGACCCAACCCATCCCACAGAACTAAAACCCACCCACAAACCCACAGCCCACACACGACCAAAAGGACGACACCGCACTCCACATCCATTACCCACTCGAACACCACAGCCCAAAAACAAGGCAGTAACAAGGCCCACCACACCCACACCCAAAGTTAAACACCCACGGAACCACAAACCCAACCCATACCCAGCCACCCCAGTATCGACACCCCACCGCCTACACTGAACCTACCCAACAACCCACCAACATAACCCAACAAACACCCCCCCAAGCCCACGCCACGACACACCCACACACCCAGCAAAACACCACTACGGTCCAAAAAGTACCCACCCATCGACACCCACCCAAACGTTCCATAACCCTTACCAATACTCAGCCTGTGATGAGACATCCTCCCTCAGGGTACGACCAGGCTGCCCAGCTGTTCTAGTGTAGTGTTGGGTGCAGGTGTTAAGAGTCCTAGGGGTGCTCCCTCCTTACATGGAGATTGAGGTTTCACTAGTGTTGAGCCTATCCTATACTGCACATACGGGTATACGGCCGATAGTAGGGCAGTATCGGAATTCCGATTCCGAGTTCCCGATATTTTTCGTCGTTATCGGATACCGGACTCGGGATTGTCACTGTGTCACAGTGCAGTGATCCCGTCGGTCGGGACCTGGTCAGATTCATCGGCACTTACCTGGCAGAAGAACTCCGGCGGTCACGTCCTGCCGCTTGCTTCAATGTCCGCCATCTTCTTTCCCCGGCGGTCAACCATGCAGTTTACCACGCGCGGAAACCTGCAGTGACTGCATGGGAAATCCGCTGCCGTAAAGCAGTCAGTGAGTCCGATGAGTCCACACCGCCGGGGAATCTGGTAAGCACCTGTGTCTGCGTTGCAATGACAGCGCTGCCCTGTCATTGCGATGTAGCAGAGCTGGATCGTCGTAGGGACTAATCGTACTAAGGACTGCGTCCGGACAGTGAATACTGTTGGTTTGTTTTTTTCTTTTTGTATCTAATTATAGATTTGCCCAATCTGTGGAGTACTGGGGTCAGATGTTAGTAGCCATGGGGCACAAAAAAAATGTACCCTCCCTAGGCTATTATTAATCTGTCCCCCACTCGCCTGCTTGTTCTTCTGGTGGAAAGTAAACATAACAGCGTGAGCCCACGCAATTTTTTTTACACTAAATACACCTTTAATCAACCCCTACATGTCTGAAATTTAAGCACACATCAACACATGTAATGTGAATGTTTTCAAACATATATAAAAAACATGAAAATTAACATGGATAATGTGTGGAAACAATGTACATTTCATGTCGGCTATCTGTGATTTCACTGAAGCCGGCAAATGAATTAGCGGCTATAACAGATGATAGAAGTGTAAGAACAATAAATATATGTATATATATAAAAATAAATGTTACAATGACCAAAAATAATGATATATATATATATAAATATATGTTCTCTATGTGAAAAAATCTATTCTTTCTTTGGCAATTCAATACAATTCTATATGGATCCATTAATTCAGTTTTGCAGCCTGCGAGAAAATCCGCAAGTCGGATGAAACGGATGATACAAGGTACACACACATGCGATTAAATCGCAACTTTGAAGGAAAATCGGAATGCCCAGAAGGATGGCTTATGTTTTTATTTTGATCCGATAGTCGACCGACTAAAACTGACCGATTTTTTGTGGATTGTGTGTGACTCCAGCCTAAATATGCACAAACAATTAAATCAGACTATGTGTGCAAAATTTCACACCTGTAGGGGTTTAATTAAAGGTGTATAAATTCGTAGTGCCAAAACAAAGACCGTTTTTTTTACAACTAATTACACCTTTAATTAACCCCTACAGGTGTGAAAGATTTGCACACATAGTCTGATTTAATTGTTGTGCAAATCAGATAGCAAACGACATGAAAAGACATGGTTAAACCCAATGTACACCAATTGTCATTTCCTGTCGGGTGCTTCTTCTTTTCACTGAAGCCGGCTTTTACCCGGCAAATTTGATGAAGATGAATAATTTACTATGTAGAATTGAATAAAACTATACATATAAGGGGGGGGTGGAGGGGGGGGGGGGGGGGGGGGGGGGGGGGGGGGGGGGGGGGGGGGGGTGTATATATATATGTCCACAAATGACATGTATATATATATAGAATTCCTATGTGGGGGGTATATAATAGTGTTATACATGGAAAGCAAGGGGGTTTTTTTAGGTTGCGATATTTTGTTCCCATAGACTTACATGGGACTTCCGGTATCGGTATCCGTTATCGCCGATAATTGAGTGATATCGGCGATACCATTCCCGATTCCGATACTTAAGGCTATTCGGAAAGTAACGCTCAACTCTAGTTATCACTCTGTGTGAGGTGCAATAACTCTGTGGCGAGACTGAACCCTCATGGGCGCCACAGAATATACGTGGACAGCTACTGATGTAAGCGCTCATCCAACCCCAAAATCATGGGATAAAAGTACGTCCGAGCCGTACTGCGGACTTTAGGAGGCAGAATGAACAACACAGCAAGAGAAGAACTGTTTTCATTATTTTTTATGTACGTTTCCTCGTGCTGCAAAGTGAGTTAGGCGTCTTATTCTTTGGTTGGTGCGATTACAAGCAATACCAGATTTATAATCGTGTATTAGTTATGTTGTGTGTCACACACCAAAAAAAGCTTATTATTGCAAAAATTTAAGTTTTTTTCCATCACATATTATGAGAGCTAAATTATTTCCATATATACTGCCAACAGAAGCCACGTAAGGGCTTATTTTTGGCCGCAACAAGTTGACATTATATCCATGCATTTCAGACATATGACATTATTGATCGCTTTTTCTATTCTTGATTTTTGGGGACGCAGAATAAACAAAAATCAAGCAATTATCAGGAAATATTTTATGGGGGGCTTCCGAGGTGTGGTAAAACGTGTGGTAAAACTTTTTTTCTTCGATCAGAAAACGAATAGAGCGATACCAAAGTTATATCATTGTACTTGCTTTGGCACTTTTACCCCAATAAAAACTGCTTTATAAGATAAAAATAATTATTTTGACATCACAATTTATTCAGAGAGCAATAACGATTATATTTTTTCCCCTCTAGAAGCTTGAATGATGAGCTTGAATTTTGCGGGTGACTAGATGACGTTTTCATTCAGCGTATCATTTTTTATATACCTTCTTTTTGATTGCATTTTAATTCCATATTATTCCACTATTTTCAACATGTTTTTGGTTTTTTATGTGTTTCACCTATAGGGTTAAACTAAGTGGGGACAGTTTCATTCATAGTCTGGTCGTTGCAGACAAGGTAATAACCAAAGTTACTTTTATTGTTTTTATATTTTTTATTTCATAAAAAATATTTATTTAGTCGGTACATATAATTTGATTTTTTTTAGATAATTTTTTAATTATATTATCAATTTTTAAAAAAAACTTTTTTTAACTTTTTTACATTTAGTTCCACTAATGACTAGTGGTTTTTGCAGGCAGAACACTATGTAAAGCATGGATGCTGCAGCGTCTGCACTGACTGCATGATCTAGCAACATTGCTATGTCTAGTGACCCCGCATGCCATCATGACGATATCTTCTCAGCCATAGCGAAGAACTGACCCCTGACATCAACAGTCTCAGAACCCAGGACAAAGGCAGTCATCCCTCTATCAGCTTACCCGAAATGTTGCAATCTCAGAATTTAGGGGGTGAAAAGTGCCAGACTGTGCGTGACTCTCTTTGGGAAGATCAACCTTGTGTGGGCGCAAAAATTGCCGGACGTATCCAATACATCCCAGGTCAATAAATACCCAGGTCACAGTGGATGTGTAAATCTCTAAGTTGGGAAAAGGGGAGATAATATAATAAAAAAAATTTATCTAATAATAGCAACATCTATGTAAATGCAATGTTTTTGAGTTCTGCGAATACTCACAGCCCTCCATGCAACATAGACCCGAGCGAGGCAGACACCCCAAGTGAGGTGATTACAGCATGATGTCCACGGCTTGTAAGCAGTCAAAATGACTCCCTGCCATGCGCGCTTACAAGTCATAAAGCAGCTGCTGGCAATTGGACCAAGACCTGATGAAGAGTGCAGGAAAGTAAAATGTAAATGAATTGTTTTTATGTTTTTCTGATGGGGTCATGCATACACAAGGATGGGGTGGGGCCAATCCAATTACAGGATAAGGGAAAGGGTCATGCATACCAGGAAGGAGATGTGGTCCTGCATACCCGGAAGAGAATGGAGGGCCAATAATACCAGGATAAGGATAGGGAGCACTGCAAACCAGGACCAAGATGGCGGCAACTGCATACCAGATGGTGATGGGGCCAACTATACCAGGATAAGGATGGGGCCATGCAAACCAAATGGAGATAGGGCCCTGTATAACCAGATCGGGATGAGTGTGGACCATTCCTACCAGAATAGAAATGAGGGGGACATGCCTACCAGGCAAAGGGAATTAAGGCCATGCATTTCCAGGATGGAGATGAGGATGCCATAATACCAGGAAAAGGAAGAGGGTGCCATGCATACCAGGAATGACATGAGAGGACTATACATATATCGCAGGGAAGAGGATATTAAGTACAGAATTGACCACATTGTTTGTTTCATATTTTTTTTCCTAATTTTCTATCTAAATCCTAGGTGCATCTTATGTTTGGTGTGTCTTATAGTCCTAAAAATATGGATCATCCACCTAATTACAGCTGCATCACCTACTTTATAGAAATGCTCTCTGTGTAAGTATACAGTTTTAGGATTTTTTAGCTTAGTTTCTTATCAAATTAAAATATTTCTATGTTTTTTATTCAGATATGCCTCGTTTTTCATAATAAAGTGATAGTTTTTTGCTATAAATGCGGAGAAGTCACTTTGCATCACAAAGGTGAAACTTGACAACCATGATTAGGAAAACCTATAACTTTTATTTTGGCTGCAGAATCGAAGATCATGACAAGAGTTAGGCTTCAACACTTATTCTGTAATAGATGTGCAGCACATCTTACCCAGTGTTTGCAAGAAAGAGAAAATCTCTGCCTATATGCAGTCCGCACCAAGAACCTAAGGAAGCCCACCCCAATCACACTAGTACCAATAGCTACTATTTGCATGGTGAGTTCCCTACATTAGGAAAGGAGTTTAGAGAACGCTGAAGTGACTATAACAGTTTGCAGTTTTTTTCATCTGCAATACGTCCAGTATCACATACCAAAGAACTGCCAGGTTCAAAAGCACCAGAAACCATTTTCCGCTATGAGTCAAGAGAGGAAGAAGAGGGTGCTTGGTGTCATTAAGAATCTCCTATCAGAACCCCCAGACTTTCTGTCAGGCAACCTCAACTGAACCACACCTGTACAACACAAAAAAAGAGAATTGAATGATTTTGATAGACTTTGGATCTGCCCAGAGGTAAATCTGGGTGCATACGTATCCTAGGCTAACAGCTGTGGAGGTCTGGGGGGCCAGTGGGCGATGTTCATATTTTATTTGTTTCCGCAACAGTGATAAAGATCTTGTCTGATACCCTCTTCATGAGAGCAATCTCTTGTGGCATATGGAAACATCAACAGTTTAATCGAAGCTAGAGGATAAGTCAAAATCAGAGAATTGGGTACTTCATTCATTCGTAACAAAACAAGCCTAAAAGCATATGCTTGCATAATTTGCAATGCACTACCTTTAAATTCCAAGTTGGTATTGCATAACATGAAAGTAACCTAGACTGCATGAAGCAACTAATAGTTTGCCTGAACTGTAAAAAACATTTGTGGCACCCTCTTCTGTGGTTGACTAAAATGTGGTTACCCCTCTTACTTGGTCACCATATACTTTTGATTCTGTGTGAGTGGAAGTTGTGCAAGAGAATATGCCTACAAATAAAAGAGGCTGGCCTCATCCGACTTTCACTCTCACCTCCGTCAGGAAGTAAAAATGTCCCTATAACTCAGCCCTTTTTGTTGACCTACATAAGATTATCGGTTGTTTTTGTACACAATGCATATCAAGTTGGGCCTAATGAAGAACTTGGAGAAAAAAATGCAAAAGCATTTAGTGTATTTTTATGGATTATAAGACACACTTTTTTTCCCCCAAATTTGGGTGGAAAATTCGTGGTGCGTCTTATAATGCGAATAAACCTTACTGTAACAGTTGCTGCAGACAGCAGTCTGGATAAAGGGGGTGTCCAGCGGTGCACGGTGCTCGGTGGTTGCTATGGGAGGTGTCTGGTGCTGTGGGGGTTCTGACCGAGCTGCTTGTGTTGCTGTGTCTCCAGTATCTCCTGTGCTGTGCAGGTGGCTCAGCCGACCACAATTTTGTGAAGGCCAGAGCCCCCAGCAGTTCCATGGGTTTCCTGTGTGATGGACTCCTAGGAAAATGGCCGCCAGCCGAGGCGGCCTCACGCGCCAGATGGAGCTCTCGGCACCAAGATCTCAGGAGATGAGATTTTAAGCTGCATTTTACAGTAACAGCAAAAGCCTATGATACTCAGAAATCTTATGAACACATATGGTTTTTTTGTCATCAGTATTTTAGTGGTGTTGGCATTTTTTTTGGATAAAGAGCAATTTTCACTTCTTTCAGCGGTTTTCACCCATTGACTTGAATAGTGGTGAAAAATTGCAAACCAAAAACGCATTGACAAGGGTCACTGCACATATATGAGGGAGATAGTGTCCACTGTGCATAATGGCATCAGTGACGTGGAAACCAGAGTATTATCCACCAGCACACTATGTGTTGTGAGGGGTAAATTAAAGTTTGCATACAGTTGGCTAATTTCATGTGAACATCTATAAGTGGTGGGAAGATTCCACCATATTCTCTGCGTCACAGTCCGGCACATCCATGTGCTGACAGGAACCTGGATAAGATTGAAGTGATGTAAACATAGTCGCAATGTGTGTTTGTAACCTAATAATTCATGTCAAACTAACTTAATTTCCTTCTATGGACAGAATCACTGACTTGTGGGATCAGGCAATGCTGTAGATATAGTATATCTTAACATTCAGCAAAGCATTTGCCAAAGTATCACACACCATCCTTATTGAAAAAATAACTTAGTATGGAATGGACAAGGCAACTGTTTAAGTTGGATTCAAAACTGTCTTAGTTGATTGGACCCCAAAGAGTGGTCGGTAAAAGGTCTGTCACTTCCAGTTTGGAAGAAGTCCTCAAGTGTGGTACCACAGCGATCTGTCCTGGCCTTGTATTGTTGAACATCTTTATCAATGATTAGAGGAAGAAATTGAGGTGGAAAACTATTAAATTTGCTGATGACACAAAGCTAGAGGTGGAAGCTAAACCTAGATGAAAAGAGATAGAGAGATAGAGGATTCAAAAGATATAAATAAACTGGAGCAGTGGGCACAACTAACAAAAGGTTTTTTATATAGGAAAAATATACAGATATGGGAGGAATAGGGCTAAGCAAATCACATGAAGAACATGAGTCAAACAGTGTGATGCCGCAGCAAAAAAGGCAAATGACAATTCTAGGATGTATAACAGACGCCTACAGTCTAGATCACATGAAGTCGTTAATGAACTCTGCTCCTCTTTGGTCCAGACCTCATCAGAATACTTGTCCAGTTTTGGGCACCCACATTTTAAAAAAGACATCTACAAACTGGAGCATGTTCATAGAAGATTGACCCAAATGATGACCAGCCTGCCAACCATGTTCCTAAGAAGAACTGTTGCACAGGAATTTGGAATTTTCAGCAAGCAAAATGAAGGAGACTGAGAGGAGACCTTAATAGCTGTATACAAATTTCTCAAGGCTGTCAATTGTAGAAGGATCATCTTATACGTCATTTGCACAAGGAACATACCAAAGCAATGGGAAATGAAAACTGAATGGGAGGAGTCACAGATTATAAATTAAGAAAAAACTTTTTGACAGTTATGTGAACAATGAGTGAACAGTCTGCCACTAGAGGTAGTTAGTTCTCCTCAAAAGAAGTCTTCAAACAGAACTGGACAACATCGGGATGATTTAGTGAATCCTCTGAGCAGAGGGTTGGACCACAGATGACCCAGGAGGTCCCATCCAACTCTAAACCATTCTTGAGTCTATAGATTCTACATCACAGTCCATGTATAATCACCAGTTCAGGGTTTTTCAATAGCAGGACTAGAGGCAGTGTTGTGTAATGTGGGTTGGAGAGAAAAAGACTCACCAAACGGAGGCTCCAGGGTGGAGCTGAAGACACATGGTGGCCTGAGCGGGTGAATCTCGCAGACCAGATGGACCTTGCTATAATACATCTTTTTGTTTTGGCCCTTATGCAGAAAGGTCCTAATTTACTTGCTGAACCCTTGCCATGGTTTATGCTGTCGGGGTAATAACCAGCAGGTGATTTTACCACAAGAAGCGTTCCTGTGTCTACTTGTGCAACATATGAGATGAGTCAACCCCTCACTAGCAGGTATCATGTTTGCTGCATTTTTTGTGCAAAACCTTACTCTATGGAATAGGACTTTTTTTTTTCAAACAAAACTTTATCAGCAATGCACAAGAGACAAATCAAGCAATGCAAAAACCACTGTAAAAAAGGGCACAAAAAATGCATAAAAAATGCAGGAAAAATTAAGAAAACAGGCTTTGTTTTCTACAAGCTTATCTTCATGCCAAGAGATCAGGGTATGCTGCAGAAAAAAAAAGCTTAAAAACTGCCTAATTTCTTACATTCTCATCTAGACCTTTTTCCACCAAAATGCGGAGCACTGAGCGAAGAGCGCAGTGAGCCGAAGAGCACGTGAGAGAGTTCAACCAAATATGAGAAAAAATATTAAGAAAATGGGAATCCATCATTGCATGCAAATTACTGTTGGATAATGATGGGCGAACTGAACAGTAAAGTTTGGGGTCCATACCAAACACCTACTGTTCGAGCATTGAACCCCAAATATTGGAATTTCTCCAGGAAGTTGCGTGTGATTGTTCGAGTTTGGTACCAGAGAATCAGGTGGTTTTGAATTAGTTGAGTTATAAAATAGATATGTTAATAGTGACTGAACTAACTTCCATTAATTATATTTTTCTGACACCCGGGGGAGGAAAGAGGATTTGGGGGAAAAAAGGAAAGAGCGGAGAGATGGGGACAGGCGCAGAGTCCTCACTGCGCAGTCGCCAGATTCCCAGCCCCACAGTGATGAAAACATCATAACCCACAGCGGGTTGGGATCTGGGGCTCGCTAAACGCAGGCGCGCATAACCTTAAATCACCTACGAAAAGGTTCCCGGCAGCGTGCACTGGTGGTCATGCCCGAGAACTGATTGGACAGTGCAGCGCCAGTGACATTCACAACAAAAAGAGGAGGCGGGAGGTCGGAGACAAGAGGGCCGAGAATGGGACGGCCCGCCAGGTCGTTTGATGTCAGAGGGAGAAAACATACCTCCCTGACATCCAAAGAGTTAAGGGGGGAAATTTATAAAACATATTAATATCAGCGATACTAGAGATAAGAAACATAAGGAGCCACCTACACGAAAGCAGCCTTGGTGCTGCTTAAGGTGCTTTGTTCTTTCTTTAATAGGCCCTAGAGGGGGAGTCAGGTTCCCTTTTAACTTTGAGCCAAAACATTAAATTAAGGGTAAAATGTAATCCTTTGGCAACAGATTTTACAAAGCTGTGTACGTAAATAAATCTCAATGAAAACACTATGATATAGGCCAATTCAGAACTTGTCCAATTCAGAAGAGCTTTGTTATATTTCAGAAGCGGCTATGGAATATCCTGTGCAGGGCTTCATAGGGATAGGCACTTTTACAATGCACTGAAATATCACAATGTTACACTGGTATTTTGTACAATTGAAAACAAGTTAAAGTTATTGGGGAAATCATACAAATCTAAAAAAAAATACATTGAAAAAATCTAAGGTTAAAAAGGGGTAAAACTAAAACAGTATAAGAAAAGTCAAGTCAACCTAATCACTAACATCACACATACATAAATAACTGAACTAATAAACTATATATTCAATATGGGACACAATCAAAATTAAAATAATAAAAATAAAACTGCAGTTTATTTCTCACTTTGCCCTCTCCAAAAATAATGAAAAGAAAATGAACTCCAAAATGATAATAAAGAAAATAAAGCTCTCATATGCAAAAAAAAATGAGAGAATACAACTTTATCACCTGAGAAGTAAAAAAACAACAACTTAAGTGACTCTCAGAATAAAGGCAACACATAAAAATTGTTATTTTTTTTAAAGTAGGTAAGTGCAAAATTGACTCCATTTTGAATAGTGATCCCACAACTGTTGTGACTTATAGGACAAGCAACATGTCATTAACAGTAAATTAACTTTTTAAAAAACAAAAATCTACATTATATAAAGAATATAAATCCTTCAATTTACAACTTGGTCCCTCCAAAAAGCAAGCTGCAATATACCTATGTTGACGCAATCCAAAAAAGATAACAGTCTAGGAAGGCAAGAAGCCAACAAGGCCTCGATAAACCCTGTCACCAAACTCTGTATGTTTAAATAATGAAGAAGATTGTCCACATCAAAGAACATTTTTAAAAGGGGTCATAATGAGGGGTATCAAATTGCTCAGTGATTCCGGGGCATCTATTACAAATAGGGCACATTTGGCCCTGTCTGAAAAAAAACTAAGCGTACATGAATATTTTGAGGCTGAGAAGAAATTATAAAATTATTTTGACTGTAGATTATCAGTTTGACCGCAGCAGGTGTCTTCATATCAGAAGTAAGGGCTGTATCACATGATAGTATTATATACATAATGATTTATAAATGGGTTTTTCCCCAATGTGATTTTTCCCATGATTGTTTTTGATAAGCTGTCCAAAAATAAAAAAGTCAAGATTTTTTGCAACCCTGTCAGTATGGCATAAAAAACAACCTATTTCACTGCAACTTCCATTTCAACACTTTTTGGGTCCACTCTGGTCTCATATACTTGATCGCTATAGACAACATGGATTGACAAATCTTGCAGAGACATTTCACCTCTTTGGCCAGTGAAAAGCCTAAATATTAAATTCCACTATGTGAGAGGGCCCAAAAGTAAAGACCAGTGGGGTTCCCAGAAAGCATCAGATTTCAAATAAATTCTTTATTGCAATGTTTTCTCAGAGTTTACAGTAAAGGAATTACTCTTGAAAAAAAGAAATCAGTTGGTCTTCTCCCATGATCTGAAACACATTCACTTATTCATCAAAACTGGTAGGACTAGTGATGGCATTGGTCAAACTCATGACAGTAATGTTAGAAAAAGGTTTTGTAATCTACATGTCGAGAACCTTTTTGAAATCAGCCTGGGTTCAAAATTGTTGAGAGTGTGTAACAGTCTGCAATTACTTCTGAAGTAAATAAGCTATGAAATAGAGCACTAATGAGCAGCAGGTTGGCTCATAGAGAACATTCTTGTGAGTTTTTCCTGAGAATTGTGAAAAATAGTCTCATTGAATGAATTTATCTTTTTTGTTATCCCGTCAATATAAATATAGTGGCTATTTTCCATACTCCAGGGTGTTTGCGCAGTGTTTTTCTCCAGCCAAAAGCAGATTCTCTATGGCAGTAAAAAGCTAAATTAGCCCAATTTTCAGCGGTTTTGCGCTTTTCTCCTTTATTTTGCTGCAATTTGTAACATTTTTGTGTGGTGGATAGTGTGCTTTGGTCTACCGTAGCATGCTTGACCCCTTCATGGACCATCAAGCACCTTTGTGACGTACCAAAAGCCATGGTCCGGGTAGTGGTTCCTGACCAAAGACGTCTAGTTACATCATGTGTATAGTTACATCATTGCGATGCAGGGCACAGGAGTTATGGGCAGGATATCTGCCAGGGTGCAGATGGCAACTCCCCCAGCTGTTTAACTCCCTAAAAATCGATTGCAGCATTTAGGAGGCTAGGGAGAGGAAAGGGGGCTACGTCTTCCATGAGATCGGCACCCCTGCCACACTCATCGTGGGCTGCCGGATGGTTCCATGCAATGGAGACACATTATGACCTCTAGGACTGCAAAGCTACGATAGCCTCTTAGACCATGCCAGTGCATTATAGCACAGACATTTCATGTACATGCATTCACTACCTGTGAACAGTATAGGCAATGCATTATACCATGATCAAAATAATAAAGTTAAAGTCCCATAGAGTTTCAGCAGCACTAAAAGACAAAGGGACATATGCCTGCTGAATCACATCAGCAACGAAAAAAATAGTGTTTTCTTTTAATCTACAACAGTTCTGCATACAGATGAAATTCAACCACCATAAAATGAGAGAGTGGGATATGGTTCGTGAACTTAATCATAGATATACAGATATGGATTGCTGAATCAACGTTAGCATTATCAACTGAACAAAAAAGGGGTTTTTTTACTCTGGTAACAGCTCTGCACATAGAAAAAGTTCTGCATCACTAAATTGACAAGGTGACCATATGCCTTGCTGTTCCCATTTCGCAACTAAAAAATATAGAGATTTCTGAAGGTCTCCTATGCATGGAGCACGAATTGAAGCAGTGGCACAACCTACTTGAATGAAATATGCCCTGCTGTCCCTGTCCTATGGACCTCCATAATGCAAAAAAAAAATCTGCTGGAAAGTTGATTTCACAGCCACATCAGACACTAGCTAACAGACTAACTGACTTAGAAACAACCACCTAGCTCGACTAGCTAAAATCTATCAGCAACCTAGGAACAACATCAGGAGCAGCCTCCTCTGGGTCGGCTGTTAATACTGCAAGATGGCGCTAAAACAAGATGTCCACTCATTATATTAGAGGGAATGTTATTTCAGCAGCCTATGCACAGAGCCGATGTTGACTGGTACATTCTGGATGTTTCACTGTGCCCTGATTGGCTGAGCCATAATGTGCACACATAAAGTTAAAAAAAAAAAGGTACAAAGCATACGAACCTCTGAGTTCTCCCCACTCACTCTCCTCATGAAACATGTGCCCCACACTAATCATTACGCCACCACATTCCTCTAGCCAAAGTTTAAAAATACTTTAGTGGCAACACTAAATAATTTCCGCACTTTACCGAAATTTACAGAATTTGTTCACGAATTTAAGAAATTTGCTTTGTTTCCGTTTACAAATCCCAAATGTGCCAATTTGTGGGTGGTGCCGGCATTATGTTTGAGCGATCGTTTTCTGAACATATTCGCTCATCATCATCTCATAAGTCTAGGGCTACTTTGTTGTCAGGAAGGGTCACGTTATAGTTATGTCAAGTATTCATACTCACATTGTAGGAGAGCCTTTTGCTGTGTCCTCCTTTTCTCAGGATAAAAAAAGAAGTTACTAAGCCATGTATTATGTTTATTACTCCATGTGGTAATAATTAAAGTTAAGTGTATTTAAGGTATTTGTTTTTACTAAATTTAATTCATAGATTTTCCTAATTCAAAGTGGCAGTGCTCAAAATGTCTCAGATTTTGGCTATATCAAGGGCTTACTTCTGACACATTACTATATCTGCTTTTATTGTCTCAATGTTTTTTACACCAGTGTTTCAGGACAGAAAGCTTCTTATAACATTCCCACTGACACTGAAATAATGTTTTTTTGCTACGCACACACAGATACTTTCAAAAACAGCCAATAAATGTGACATAGAGAAAACCTACCCTGCTGAAGTACTGCTTTTTGGGAAGAGTTACTTGCAACAAGACATTCATTGGGAAACTAAAAAATTTGAATCTTGCAAAAGTTTCAAATAGTTTATAACATCATAGACACAGCACCTTATAACTCAAACCCTATTATTAATGTTCCTCCCCTGAATACCACAGCTGCGATATTAGGACAATTCTTGCATTAATATCAACCTTTATTGCCAGTACAAATCAATGGAGAGCATTTTGTATGATCCTGTGGACAAAAAATAATCACATAATATGATTCATTGCATGGCCTTATCAGAATCTTCTAATAAAGTGACCTTTGTGTTATGCGTCGGGATTCTCCTAGTGGCACAGTGTGGATCCCAACCTAGTCTTCTTTCTGCGGTCCTCCACCTGCTGTGGAAGCCTGCTCAGCAAAGACGTTCTGTCCTAGCGACTTGCTCAGACTTCCTGCTGAGTACGATCTGTTACTGCTGCCGTCTCTAGGTTCAGCATAGTAACGAGCAATAGACAGCGTGAGCACCATGACCTGAGGCTGAAGTCCTCCAGGAGTACGCTCTAGTGAGCATGCTACATAAGGTGGCACCTCGACATTGGTGTTCAGTTTTCAGCTGCTTCAGGTCCCACAACCGGTCTCCGGATTTGTCCTGCTAGCAAGGTCCTCTCTGGCTGGTCTAGAGCGCAGTCTATAAAGATATAAAATTGGGGCGCCCCTCGGTGGCGCTAATACCTTTAATATTGCTGTGTCGTAGGTGGGACAGTTACCACCCTAGAAGCAAGTGTGCTGCTATTGTCCGACTGCGAGTGTGGGTTCTCATCAGACAGTGTAGGGTGGGAACTCCCGCTTGAGCTTAGCACCATAGCACTGGGGACAGCGCTGCATGTGCATAGTTACACAGACCGTGTGACAGGGCAGACTCAATCACCAGCGACAGTGGGGTGTGATGTTAAGGGACCCCAACTTGCGTCATTAATCTGCTAATACTCCTGTACGTCTAACAGGGTAAAGCTCTGAGAGGTTCTCTTTCTTGTACCGGCTCTGGGGAGCAAACCGAGCAGGTACTTTAGCACTCTTCCACACAGAGTGACCTTTAACTCCGAGTTTAGTTTGGTGCTTGCACACAGCATCGCTCCGCCATATGTCTCTAGCAGTGCTGTCTTTCTTCTTCCATCAACTGCCCGGTGGACCACGGTTTCGATTGAACCTTCTCTTAAATTTGATTTTAGGTGCGATCCGCAAACCCTAACACCTTGTTTATATACCAGAATTAAAAAATTTTCACCAAACCAATTTTTTTGGTTAATTTTTATAAGGTTTTAACCAATTGCTATGTTATTAGAAATTGTATTAGCAAATTCATTATTAAGCAGAGTTACAGTACATTGATCTTCGAACTAGATAGTTCATCCATCAAGTCCGCCTTGGCTCATCTGTAGCCAAAGCAGGCAAAAAAACAGTACCAAGAATACTTCCTGTTCAACGTTGCAGTGGTGCAGCTTACTTACCATTTTCCTGAGTTTTTCGACAATATTAATATTATGGTATTTCATAAAGCATAATTTTTGGGGTAACACATTAAAAAAATTAAAAAAACCTGCCTAGTACAGGCTATGAATCAATAGATTAGGACATTGGTAGGAGCTCAGCCAAAACAAGTATGTAGGGTGGTACCTGTGAATTACAGAAGACCTGTACAACAAGCTAATTGGAGTGTACTGCATAATGAATAGTTGGACAAATCAGCCTAAAGGATTAGCACTCTAAGAAGGCCCCGTTCACACCTGGCGGTTTTAATGCTTTCCGCATGCGGTATTTTTGAAGCAGCGGAAACGCGCAACCAACCCGCAGCACATGCACATCCCAATGAATCCCTATGGGAACCGCAGTCTGCCTGTGCACCTGCCAGCGGAAAAAAAACGCGCAGGTATAGTAGGCCGCGTTTTATTTTCCGCAGCAAGTCAATTCTTGGTTGCGGAACCGCAGCGGTTCGGCGCCCATTGACTTGCAATGAGTCGGGCACTTCCGGCAAGCAAAACCGCAGATCTAAAAAAGATCTGCGGGTTTTGGCGGGTGGCTGAAACCCTGCAGTTCGGGAGGAGGGAATGTGTGTGGAGGTGGCGTGGGCGTGAATAGTGGGTGGCTGCTGCTAGATGTGTGTGGGCGGTGCGTGGGCGTGTATAGTGTGCTGCGCTAATGTGTGTGGCGGGTGATTGTGTGCCGGATCTGCGTGATCGGATGTGCGGGTCTGTGTGCGCGATCAGTGGTTGCGTGATCGTGTGCGCGATCATTGTGCGGCTGTGTATGTGCGGCGGTGTGCGGGCTGTGTGCGTGTCTCCCCGTGTAGGCATGCATCGACGGATGGGACTACAAGACCCACCGCAATGCCTGCTACAGATTGACAGTGACTGAGCACATTAGCCAATGATGACAGTAGTGGCTCCCACATCCGGCTAATGTGGGCACTGCTGAATGTAAAAAAAAAAAAAATTACATGACATACAGAACATATATGATGACAAACAAACAAAATAACATACGTAACATACAACACGATACCAGTTGCGCGACATACTCACCTCTTCCCCCGACGCCATCCATCTTGTATCGCTTGCCGGCCGGAGGAGAATGCCGTCACTAACCCAGTTCATCTCACGCAATGCTGTGTGAGAAAATTCCCACGCAGCATTGCCATAAAGTGAGAGAAGGACTCAGTGATGCCCTGCAGGAGCCTTTGTCTCCTGTCAGTGCAACACAGTGAGGTCCCAAGTAGGAACGGTGACATCACATGAATGACACTGTTCTAATAGGGAGACCGTCGGGGAAACACTCGAGTTAAATTAGACTGCGTCGACAGGTGAGTATACGGTTGTATTTATTTTTTTGACGTTTTTTTACAGTAGGATCGAGGGCGTCGGCTTGTATATAGTGTGAAATAAAAGAATATGAAACCGTGTTGTGATTTTATTTCGATTAAAATAATTTATCTATGTGTGGTGTTGATTTTTTTATATAAACCCATATTAATAAAAGATTAATAATGGATAGGCGTCTTATTTTGACGCTCCACTATTTTATTAACCGGGCTTAATATCACTTACAATAGCAAGTGGATATTAACCCCTTATACCCCATATCCCACACCGCTACAGGGGAGTGGGGAAAGAGAGGGGCTAAGGTGCCGGAATTGCCGCAGTCGTACAGATGCCCAACTCGTGGGCGGCTGGGTGCAGGTATTTTAAGCCTAGTGGGGGGGGGCGCCAATATCCAATGCCCCTTACCTAGGCTAATGAATATCACCCCGCATCTGTCGCCCTAGACAGTTCTGGCTATAAATTATAGGGGTGACCCCGACGTCCTATTATTGTTGGGGGGTCCCCCTATTTTAATAGCCAGTGACGGCTAGCTGCGGTGCTGATATTCATAGCCTGGAAGATCCATGGGTATTAACCCCTACCCAGGCAGAAATAATGGCCCCGGCTTGTCTGCTTTCCCCACTGGCGCAGAAAATTGCGCGGGAGCCCACAGCCATTTTTTTTTCCTATATTTTTTTTTTTTTTCATTACCTATTGCTGTTATTTTGTGTCAAGTATAGCGCGGTGGTGGACTTGAACTATTTATGTACCATTTATATATCTCTCTGTCTCTCAATCTAACTACTGGTATCTATTATCTATCTAGTGGCCGGCGTCACAGCTTGCGATAGTGATGCGAGTAAGTCGCACGACTTTCTCGCATCAACACCCGGCACGGCTGCCCGCTCTCGGACCCGAGTGTGCGGCTACATGTATTTCTATGCAGCCGCACATTCGGTCCAAGAGTGGGCGGCCGTGCCGGGTGTTGATGCGAGAAAGTCGTGCGACTTACTCGCATCGCACTCGCAAGTGTGACGCCGGCCATAGATAGATAATAGATACCAGTAGATAGATAGATAGACAGATAGATAAAATGGTACATAAATAGTTAAAGACACACACGCGTATACATACACAAAATAACGCAATAGTTAATTAAAAAAAAAAAATATAGGAAAAAAAATGGCGTGGGCTCCCGCGCAATTTTCTGCGCCAGAGGGGGAAAGCAGACAGCCGGGGCCAATATTTCTAGCCTGGGAAGGGGTTAATACCCATGGATCTTCCCAGGCTATGAATATCAGCCCGCAGCTAGCCTTCACTGGCTATTAAAATAGGGGGACCCCCCCAAAAAAAATGACGTGGGGTCCCCCTATAATTTATAGCCAGACAGGCTAGGCAGACAGCTGCGGGTTGATATTCATAGCCTAGGAAGGGGCCATGGATATTGGCGCCCCCCCTGGCTAAAAATACCAGCACCCAGCCGCCCCAGAGTTGGCGCATCTGTACGATGCGCCAATTCCGGCACTTAGCCCCTCTCTTCCCACTCCCCTGTAGCGGTGGGATATGGGGTAATAAGGGGTTAATATCACCTTGCTATTGTAAGGTGATATTAAGCCCGGTTAATAATAGAGAGGCGTCAATAAGACGCCTATCCATTATTAATCTTATATTAATAAAGGGTTAAAAAAAACAACACACACATAAGAATAAATTATTTTAATGAAATAAAACACAACACGGTTTTCATATCTTTATTACACACTCAGATCCAAGCGACGCCCTCGATCTCCTGTAAAAAAACGTAAAAAAATAAAACAACCGTATACTCCCTGTCCGACGCAGTCCAATTAATAACGAGTGTCCCACGACGGTCTCCCCTATAGAACAGTGACATCAGGTGATGTCACCGTTCTATAGGGCCTCCCAGTGTTGCACTGACAGGAGACAATGGCTCCTGCAGTGCATCACTGAGTCCATTCTCTCACTTTATGGCAATGCTGCGTGGGAATTTTCTCACCCAGCATTGCCGTGAGAATGAACTGTAGTGACGTCATTCTCTCCCGGCGGCAGAGCGATACACAGATGGATGGCGTCGGGGAAGAGGTGAGTATGTGCTCAATGTTATGTGTTGTATGTTACTGTATGTTATATGTTCTGTATGTCATTATATGTTCTGTATGTCATGTAATTTTTTTTTTTTTTACATTCAGCAGTGCACATTAGCCGGATGATGGGACTACTACTGTCCCATCATTGGCTAATGTGTCAGTCACTGTCACTGTAGCAGGCATAGCCGGATGGGACTTGTAGTCCCATCCGACGATGCCTGCATACACGGAGACACGCACACAGCCCCGCACACCGCCGCACATACACAGCCCCGCACACTGATCGCGCACACCGATCACGCACACTGATCGCGCACACAGACCCGCACACCGATCACGCAGACACCGGCACACAATCACCGCCCACACACATAGCGCCGCACACTATACACGCCCACGCACCGCCCACACACATAGCGCCGCACACTATTCACGCCCACGCACCGCCCACACACTTCCCTCCTCCCGAACTGCAGCGGTTTCAGCCGCAGCAAACCCGCAGATCTTTTTTAGATCTGCGGTTTTGCTGCGGAAGTGCCCGACTCAATGCAAGTCAATGGGCGCCGAACCGCTGCGGTTCCGCACAAAGAATTGACATGCTGCGGAAAATAAAACGCGGCTAAACCGCGCGTTTTTTTCCGCAGCATGTGCACAGCAGACCTGCGGTTCCCATAGGGATTCATTGGCTGTGCACTGTGCTGCGGGTTGGATGCGTTTCCGCTGCGTTCAAAACCGCAGCGGAAACGCATCTAAAACCGCAAAGTGTGAACGGGGCCTTAGAGTGCTAATCCTTTAGCTGATTGTCCACTATTCAATATGCAGTACACTCCAATTTAGCTCTGTTGTACATGTCTTCTGTAATTCACAGGTACCACCCTACATACTTGTATAGGCTGAGCTCCTACCCAATGTATCCTAAAAACTATTGATTCCATTGCCTGTACTAGGCAGGTTTTTTTAATTTTTATAAAGTGTTACCCCAAAATTATGCTTTATGAAATACCATAATATTAATATTTGTGAAAAACTCAGGAAAATGGTAAGTAAGCTGCACCACTGGCAACGTTGAACAGGAAGTATTCATGGTACTCGTTTTAGCTGCTTTGGCTACATCTCGAGCCAAGGCGACTTGATGGATGAACAATCTGTACGAAGATCCATGGTACTGTAACTCTGCTAATAATGAATTGCTAATACAATTTCTAATAAAATAGCAATTGGTAAAACCTTATAAAAATTAACCAAAAAATTGGTTTGGTGAAAATTTTTTAATTCTGTATATAAACAAGGTGTTAGGGTTTGCGGATCGCACCTAAAATAAATTAAGAGAAGGTTCAATCGCAACCCGTGGTCCACCGTGCAGTGATGGAAGAACAGCAGCTAGAGACAATGGCGGAGCGATGCTGTGTGCAAGCACCAAACACACTCGGAGTTAAAGGTCACTCTGTGTGGGAAGAGTGCTAAGTACCTGCTCGGTTGCTCCACAGAGCGGTACAAAGAAAGAGCACTCAGAGCTATACCCTGTTAGACGTCACAGGAGTATTAGCAGATAATGACGCAAGTTGGGGTCCCAAAACTCACCCCCCACTACGCTGGTGATTGAGTCTGCCCTGTCACACGGTCTGTGAAACATGCACATGCAGCGCTGTCGCCCAGTGCAGGTGCTAAGCTCAAGCGGGAGTTCCCACCCTACACTGTCTGATGAGAACCACACTCGCAGTGACAATAGCAGCACACTTGCATCTAGGGTGGTAACTGTCCCACCTACGCACACAGCAATATTAAAGGATATTAGCGCCACCGATGGGCGCCCAAAATATACTTTTATAGACTGCGCCTAAGTCCAGCCAGAGAGGACCTTGCTAGCAGACCAATCCGGAGCCGGTGTGGGACCTGAGCAGCTGAAAACTGAACACCAATGAGAGGTCGCCACCTTATGAGCATGCTCACTAGAGCGACTCCTGGACTTAGCCTCAGGAATGGGTGCTCACCGCTGTCTATTGCTCGTTACTATAGCTGAACCTAGAGAGGCAGCAGTAACAGAGCGTACAGCTTGAGTCTGAGCAAGACGCTAGGACAGACGTCTTTGCTGAGCAGCATCCACAGCGGTGGAGACCGCAGAAGAAGACAAGGCTTGGATCCACCCTGTGCAGTAGGAGAATCCCGACGCCTAACACAAGGTCACATTATTAGCAGATTCTGACAGGCCATGCAATGAATCATATTATGTGATTATTTATTGTCCACAGGATCATACAAAATGCTCTCCATAGATTTGTACTGGCAATAAAGGTTGATATTAATGCAGAATTGTCCTAATATCGCAGCTGTGGTATTCAGGGGAGGAACATTAATAATATGGTTTGGTTATAAGGTGCGTGACTATTATGTTATAAACTATTTGAAACTTTTGCAAGATCAAATTTTTAGTTTCCAATGAATGTCTTGTTGCAAGTAACACTTCCAAAAAGCATTACTTCAGCAGGGAAGGTTTCTCTATGTCACATTTACTTGGCTGTTTCTGAAAGATATCTGTGTGTGCGTAAGGCAAAAATTATTTCAGTGTCAGTGGGAATGTATAAGAAGCTTCTGTCCTGAAACACTGGTGTAAAAACACTTGAGACAATAAAGCAGAAATAGTAATGTGTCAGAAGTAAGCCCTTTATATAGCAAACATCTGAGACATTTATGAGCACTGCCACTTAGAATTTAGGAAAATCTATGCATTAAATTAGTAACAAATACCTTAAATTTAACTTAATTATTACCACATGGAGTAATAAACATAATACATGGCTTAGTAACTTCTTTTTTTATCTGAGAAAAGAGACACAGCAAAAAGGCTCTCCTACAATGTGAGTATGAATACTTGACATAACTATACGTTAACCCTTTACCTGACAACAAAGTAGCCAAGACTTATGAGAAGAGATGAGCGAATATGTTCAGAAAACGATCGCCAAACATAAATTCGGCACAAATATGGCACATTTGGATTTGTAAACGGAAACAAAGCAAATTTTCATAAAATCGTGAACAATCAGTAACATTCGGTAAAAGTGCGGGAAAATATTAGTGTTGCCACTAAAGTATTTTTAACACTTTGGCTAGGAAAGTGGTGGCGTATGATTAGTGTGGGGCACATGTTTCATGAGGAGAGTGAGTGGGGAGAACTCAGAGGAGCGATGTGCTTGTACCTTTTTTTTTCTAACTTTATGTGTGCACATTATGGCTAGCCAATCAGGGCACAGGAAACATCCAGAATGTCCAGACACAACGGCTTGTGCCATTGGCTGCTGAAATAACATATCCCTCTATATATAAAGAGTGGACATCTTGTTTTAGCGCCATCTTGCCAGTATAACAGCGCAGAGAGGCTGCTCCTGATGCTTGTCCTAGGTGCTGATAGATTTTAGCTAGTTAGCTAGGTGGTTGTTTCTAAGTCAGATAGTCTAGATAGCTAGTGTCCTGTGTGGCTGTGAAATCAACATTCCAGCAGATTTTTTTTTTGCCATTATGGAGGTCCATAGACAAGACAGCAGGGCATATTTCATACAAGTATGTTGTGCACTGCTTCAATTGTGCTCCATGCACTAGGAGACCTTTCAGAATCTTATATTTTTAGTTGCTAAATGTGATACAGCAAGGCATATGTCACCTTGTCATTTAGTGATGCAGAACTTTATCTATGTGCAGAGCTGTTACAGAGTAAAAAAAACCTTTTTTTTTCAGTTGCTAATGCTAACGTGATTCAGCACTCCATATCTGTATATCTATGATACAGTACACGACCATATCCCACCTCTCCATTTTATGGTGGTGAAATTCATCTGTATGCAGAACTGTTGTAGATTAAAAAAACACTATTTTTTTCTGTTGCTGATGTGATTCAGCAAGGCATATGTCACCTTGTCATTTAGTGCTGCTGAACTCTATGGGACTTTAACTTTAATTATTTTGATCACTGGTATAATGCATTGCAATACTGTACACATGTAGTGCAATGCATTGTACATGACATGTCAGTGCTATAATGCACTGGCATGGTCTAAGAGGCTATCGTAGCTAGCAGTCCTAGAGGTCATCATGTGATCTCCAGTTGCCATGACCATCGGCAGCCCACGATGACGTGGCAGGGGTGCCGATCACATGGAAGACGTAGCCCCTTTCCTCTCCTAGCCTCCTAAATGCTGCAATCGATATTTAGGGAGTTAAACAGCTGGGGGAGTTGCCATCAGCACCCCTGGCGATCATCCTGCCATAACTCCTGTGCCCTGCATCGCCATGATGTAACTATACACCATGATGTAACTATACGTCTTTGGTCAGGAACCCCTACCCGACCATGGCATATTGGTACGTCAAAGGTCATGATGGTCATGAAGGGGTCAAGCATGTACTGTAGACAAAGCACACAATCCACACCCAAAAATGTTACAAAAATTGCAGCAAAAATAAAGTGAAAAAGCCGCAAAACCGCTGAAAAATGGGCTAATTTAGCTTTTTACTGCCAATAGATCAGCTTTTGGCTGGAGAAAAACACTGCGCAAACACCCTGCGTATGAAAATAGCCATATATTATATTGACAGGGATAACTAAAAAAAGATAAATTCTCAATGAGACCTATTTTTCACATTCTCAGGACCTCACAGAATGTTCTCTATGAGCCACCCTGCTGCTCATTAGCTGCTCTCTTTCATAGCTTAAATACTTCAGAAGTAAATGCAGACTGTACACACTTCAACAATTTGAACCCAGGCTGATTTACAAAAAGGTCTCTAGGACAAGTAGATTACAAAACCCATTTTTCTAACATTACTGTCAGAGTTTGACCCAATGCCACACACTCCTACCAGTTTTGATGAAAAGCTGAATGTGTTCAGCTCATGGGAGAAGCAACTGACTTTCTTTTTTTCAAGAGTAATCCTTTACTGTACACTCTGAGAAACATTGAAAATAAAGAATTTATTTGAAATCTGATGCTTCTGGGAACCCCTACTGGTCTATACTTTCTGGACCCTCTCAACATAGTGGAATTTAATATTTAGGCTATCACTGGCCACAGAGGTGATATGTCTCTGCAAGATTTGTCATTCCATGTCTGTCTATAGAGATCAAGAATAAGAGACCAGAGGTGGACCCAAAAAGTGTTGAAAAGGAAGTGCAGTGAATAGGTTGTTTTTTATGCCATACTGACCAGGGTTGCCAACTTGACTTTTTTATTTTCTGGACAGCTTATCAAAAAATCATGGACAAACACATTGGAAAACCATTATAAATCATTATGTATATAAATACTACATGTGTACAGCCCATAATTCTGATATGAAGACACCAGCTGCGTTCAAACTGATAACTACAGTCAAAATAAATTATATAATTTCTTCAGCCTCAAAAAATTCATGTACGCTTAGTTTTTTTTTAGACAGGGCAAAAAAGTGCCCTATTTGTATAGATTGCCCCGGAATCACTGAGCAATTTGAACCCCTCATTCTGACCCCTTTTAAAAATGTTCTTTGATGTGGACAATCTCTTCAATATTTAAACATACAGAGTTTGGTGACAGGTTTATCGAGGCCCTTGTTGGCTTCTTGCCTTCCAAGACTTTTATCTTTTTATGGATTCGTCAACATAGGTATACTTGCACTTGCTTTTTGGTGGGACAAGTTGTAAATTTGAAGGATTTATATCTTTCTATAATGTAGATTTTGTTTTTAAAAAGTTAATTTTACAGTAAATGACATGTTAGCTTTGTCCTATAAGTCACAACAGTTGTGGTCATATCAAAATGGAGTCAATTTTGCACTTTACTACTTAAAAAAATAACAATTTTTATGTGTTGCCATATTCTGAGAGTCATAAGTTGTTGTTTTTTTTACTTCTCAGGTGATAAAGTTGTATCTCTCATTTTTTTGCAATATGAGAGCTTTATTTTCTATCATTATCATTTTGGAGTTCATTTTATTTTCCATTCATTTTTTGGAGAGGCAAAGTGAGAAAAAAACTGCAGTTTTATTTTTATTATTTTAATTTTGATTGTTACCATATTGAATAAATAGTTTATTAGTTCAGATATTTATGTATGTGTTGATGTTAGGGAAATAAGGTTGACTTGACTTTTCTTATACAGTTTTAGTTTATTTTTTAACCTAGATTTTTCAATGTTTTTTTTTAGATTTTTATTGATTTCCCCAAATAACTTTAACTTGTTATCACTTGTACAAATACAGTGCAACATTGTGATATTTCAGTGCATTGTAAAATTGCCAATCCCTATGAAGCCCAGCCACAGGCATACCATAGCCACTTCTGAAATATCACAAAGCTTTCTGAATTGACAAGTTCAGAATGGCCTAATCTAGTGTTTTCATTGAGATTTATTTACAGAACACAGCTTGTAAAACAGTTGCCAAAGGATTACATTTTACCCTTAATTTAATGTTTGGCACAAAGTTAAAGGAACCTGTCACCCCCACTAGGGCCTATTAAAGAAAAAAAGCCACCTTCAGCAGCACCAAGGCTGCATTCTGTGAAGGTGGCTCTTATGTTTCTTATCACTAGTATCGCTGAAATAATAAGTTTTATAAATTTCCCGCCTTACCTCTATTGAGTCAGGGAGGTATGTTTTCTCCCTCTGACTCAACCGCCTGGCAGCCGTCCATCATCGCCCTCTTGTCTCCGACCCCCGCCTCCTCTTTTTGTTGTGACGTCACTGGCGCCTGCACTGTCCAATCAGTTCTCGGGCATGCACCGTGCACGCTGCCCGGGAACTTACGTCAGGTGATTTAAGGTTATCGCGCCTGCGTGTAGCGGAGGCCCCAGATCCCACCCCGCAGTGTGTTATGATGTATTCACACTGTGGGGCTGGGAATCTGGCGCCTGCGCAGTGAGGATCTCTGCGCCTGTCCCCATCTCCCTCCGCCTCTTTCCTCCACCTCTTTCCTCCCCGGGTGTCAGAAAAAAATAATGGAAGTAGTTCGTCACTATAACATATTCTATTTTATAACACAACTAATTCAAACACCTGATACTCTGGTACCAAACTCGAACAATCACACGAACTTCCTGGAGAATTCCATATTTGGGGTTCATGCTCGAACAGTAGGTGTTTGGTATGGACCCCAAACTTTACTGTTCATGTTCGCCCATCATTATCCAACAGTAATTTGCAAGCATTGATGGATTCCATTTCCTTAATATTTTTTCTCCATATTTTGGTGAACTCTCTCACTGTGCTCTTCGCTCACTGCGCTCTTCGCTCAGTGCTCCGCAATTTGGTGGAAAAAAGTCTAGATGCGAATGTAAGAAATTAGGCAGTTTTTAAGCTTTTTTTTTTCTGCAGCAAAACCTGATCTCTTGGCATGAAAGAAGCTGTAGAAACAAAGCATGTTTTCCTTAATTTTCCTGCATTTTTTATGCATTTTTTGTGCTTTTTTACAGTGGTTTTTGCATGCTAGATTTGTCTCTTGTGCATGCTGATAAAGTTTAGTATTGAAAAAAAAAGTCCTATTCCATAGAGTAAGGTTTTGGCACAAAAAATGCAGCAAAACATGATACCTGCTGTGAGGGGTTGACTCACTCATCTGTTTCAAAGGTAGACACAGGAACGCTTCTTGTGGTAAATCACCTGCTGGTTTATTACCAGACAGCATAAACCATGGCAGGGTTCAGCAAAGTAAATAGGACCTTTCTGGCATAATGGCAAAACAAAAAGATAGCATATAGCAAAGTCCATCTGTCTGAGAGATTCACCCGCTCAGGCCACCATGTGTCTTCAGCTCCACCTGGAGCCACCGTTTGGAGTCTTTTTCTCTCCAAACCACAATACACACACTGCCTCTCTAGTCCAGCTATTGAAACCCAGACCATGTGATTAATCACATGACTGTGATGTAGAATCATAGAATCAAAGAATGGTAGAGTTGGAAGGGACCTCCTGGGTCATCTGGTCCAACCCTCTGCTCAAGGCAGGATTCACTAAATCATCCCAGATGTCTGTCCAGCTTCTGTTTGAAGACTTCTATTGAAGGAGAACTCACTACCTCTCGTGGCAGACTGTTCCACTCATTGATCACCCTAACTGTCAAAAAGTTTTTTCTAATATCTAATCTGAGACTCCTCCCATTCAGTTTCATCCCATTGCTTCTGGTCTTTCCTTGTGCAAATGAGAATAAAGATGATCCTTCTACAATGTGACAGCCCTTGAGATATTTGTATACAGCTATTAAGTCTCCTCTCAGTCTCCTCATTTGCATGCTGAACATTCCCAAATCCTGCAACAGTTCTTCTTAGGACATGGTTTGCAGACTGGTCATCATTTGGGTCACTCTTCTATGAACTTGCTCCAGTTTGTTGATGTCTTTTTTAAAATGTGGTGCCCAAAACTGGACATAGTATTCCAGATGAGGTCTGACCAAAGAGGAGCAGAGTGCAATAATGACTTCATGTGATCTAGACTGTATGCGTCTGTTAATACATCCTAGAATTGCATTTGCCTTTTTTGCTGCTGCATCACACTGTTGACTCATGTTCAGTCTGTGATCTTGCTTAGCCCTATTCCTCCCATTCTGTATATTTTTCCATTAAAAACCATTTTGTTAGTTGCTGCCCACTGCTCCAGTTTATTTATATCTTTTAGAATCCTCTCTCTCTCTCTCTCTTTTCTCTAAGGATTAGCTATCCCTCCTAGCTTTGTGTCATCAGCAAATTTAATCAGTTTACCCTCAATTTCTTCCTCTAAATCATTGATAAAGATGTTCAACAATACAAGGCCCAGGACAGAGCCCTGTGGTACCACACTTGAGACATTCTTCCAACTGGATGTGCAGCCATTTACGACCACTCTTTGGGTCCAATCACTAAGCCAGTTATGAATCCACTTAACAGTTGCCTTGTCCATTCCATACTAAGTTATTTTTTCAATAAGGATTGTGTGAGATACTTTGTCAAATGCTTTGCTGAAGTTAAGATATACTATATCTACAGCATTTCCCTGATCCACCAAGTCAGTGATTCTGTCATAGAAGGAAATTAAGTTAGTCTGACATGAATTATTAGTTACAAACCCATGCTGACTCTGTTTAATCACTTCAATCTTATCCAGGTCCTGTCAGCACATGGCTGTGCCGACTGTGACGGCAGAGATATGGTGGACATCTTCCCACCCACTCTATAGATGTTCACATGAAATTAGCCCATGTATGCAACTTTAATTTACCCCTCACAACACATAGTGTGCTGGAGGAAAATACTCTGGTTTCACATCACTGATGCCATTATGCACAGTGACACATATCTCCCCTCATATACTGTGCCAGTGACCCTGTCACTGCGTTTTCGGTGCAATTTTTCACCACTATTCAAGTCAATGGGTGAAAACCGCTGAAAGAAGTGAAATGCTCTTTATCCAAAAAAACATGCAACACACAAAATACTGATGACAAAAAAACCCATATGTGTTCATAAGATTTCTGAAATCTCATAGGCTTTTGCTGTTACTGTAAAATGCAGCTTAAAATCTCATCTCCTGAGATCTTGGTGCCGAGATCTCCATCTGCGCGTGAGCCGCCTCCGGCGGCCATTTTCCAGGAGTCCATCACACAGGAAACCATGGAACTGCAGGGGGCTCTGGCCTTTCACAAAATGTCGGCAGAGCCCCCAGCACAGCACAGGAGATACTGGAGACACCAGCAACACCAAGCAGCACGGTCAGACACCCCCACAGCACCAGACACTCCCATAGCACCACCGAGCACCCGCAGCACCGCTGGACACCCCCTTATCCCAGCCTGCTGTCTGCAGCAACAGTACCAGTAAGGTATATACGCATTATAAGACGCACCCGAATTTTCCACCCAAATTTGGGGAAAAAAAGTGAGTCTTATAATCCAAAAAATACACTAAATGCTTTTGCATTTTTTATCCAAGTTCTTCATTAGGCCCAACTTGATATGCAATTGTGGTAACAAAACAACAAAATCTTATGTAGGTCAACAAGTGCTGGATATAGGACATTTTTACTTCCTGACGGAGGTGAAAGTCGGAGAGGCCAGCCTCTTTTATTGTAGGCATATTCTCTTGCACAACTATCCACTCACACAGAAATCAACAGTATACTGGAGACCAAGTAAGAGGGTAACCACATTTTAGTCACCACAGAGAGGCCACAAATGTTATTTACAGTTCAGGCAACTAAATAGTTGCTTCATGCTGTCCTAGGTTTCTTTCATGTTAACTGCATAACCAACTGGAATTAAAGGTAGTGCATTGCAATTATGCAGCAATATGGCTTTTAGGCTTGTTTTGTACGAATTGATGAAGAACCTCCATTCCTCTGAATTATGACTTATCCTCATAGCTTCCATTAAACTGTTGATGTTTCATGCCACAAGATTGCTCTCCATGAAGAGGTATCAGACAAGATCTTTATCACTGTTGCGGAACAAATAAAAATATGAACATCGCCCACTTGGAGACTCCACAGCTGTAGCCTGGAACGTATGCACCCAGATTTCCTCCTGGGCAGATCCCAATGTCTAACAAAATCATTCAATTCACTTTTTTTGTGTTGTAAGGTGTGGTTCAGTTGAGGTTGCTGACAGAAAGTCTGGGTTCTGATAGGAAGATTCTTAATGACACCAAGCACCCTCTTCTTCCTCACTTGACTCAACTGAAAATGTTTCTGGTGCTTTTGGAACCTGGCAGTTCTTTTGTATGTGATACTGGACGTATTGCAGATGAAAAACTGCAAACTGTAAAGTCCACTTCATCGTTCTCGAAACTCCTTTCCTAATGGGACTCACCATGCAAAAGTAGCTATTGGTAGTGTGATTGGTTGGCTTCCTCTAGATCATTGGGACTGCAAAAGGCATAGATTTTCTCTTTCCATGCAACCACTGGGTAAGATGTGATGCACATCTATTACAGAATAAGTGTGAAGCCTAACTCTTGTCCTGATCTTCGATTCTGCAGCCAAAATACAAGTTATAGGTTTTCCTAATCATGGTAGTCAAGTTTCACCTTTGTGATGCAAAAGTGACTTCTCCGCATATATAGCAAAAACTATCCACTTTATTAATGCAAAAACGAGGCATATCTGAAAAAAAAACATAGAAATATTTTAATATGCTAAGAAACTAAGCTAAAAAATCCTAAAACTGTATACCTTACACAGAGAGCATTTCTAAAAGTAGGTGATGCAACTGTAATTAGGATGATCATATTTTTCTGACTATAAGACACACCAAACCATAAGATGCACCTAGGATTTAGAATAGAAAATTAGAAAAAAAAATGAAACAAACAATGTGGTCAATTCTGTACTTAATATCCACTACCCTGCTATATATGTATAGTCCTCTCATGTCCATCCTGGTATGCATGGCCCCCTCATCCTTATCCTGGTATACATGGCCTCCTCATCCCCATCCTGGAATGCATGGCCCCCTCATCCCTTTGCCTGGTAGGCATGTCCCCCTCATTTCTATTCTGGTAGGAATGGTCCCACTCATCCCGATCCTGGTATACAGGCCCTATCTCCATTCTGGTATGCATGGCCCCATCCTTATCCTGGTATAGTTGGCCCCCATCCCCATCCTGGTATGCAGTGCCGCCATCTTTGTCCTGGTATGCAGTGCTCCTATCCTTATCCTGGTATTATTGGCCTCCATTCTCATCCTGGTATGCAGGACCCACATCTCCATCCTGGTATGCATGACCCTATCCTTATCCTGATATGATTGGCCCCATCCCCATCCTGGTATGCATGACCCCATCAGAAAAACATAAAAAACCCAAATCATTACATTTACTTTCCTGCACTCTCTCACAGCGTCTTGGTCCAATGCCAGCAGCTGCTTTATGCTTGTAAGCAGCGCATGGCAGGGACGTCATTTGCTGCTTACAAGCCGAGGACATCTGCTGTAATACTCACTTGTCTGCACGCTGGGACTATGTGCATGGAGGGCAGTGAGTATTCGCAGAACTCAAAACATTGCATTTACATAGATGTTGCAATTATTAGATTTTTTTATTATATTAACCCCTTTCCCAACTTAGATGTATTTACACATCCCTGTGACCTGGGTCTTATTGACCTGGGATGTATGGATACGTCCCGGCAATTTTGCGCACACACAGGTTGATCATCCCAAGAGAGGTCACGCACAGCTCCTGGCACTTTTACCCCCTAAATTCTGAGATTGCAACATTTCGGAAGCTGGAAGAGGGATGACAGCCCCTTTGTCCTTGGATCTGAGACTGTGATGTCACGGGGTCCTGATCATTGCTATGGTGAGAAGATATCGTCATGATGACATTCGGGTCACTAGACCTAGCAAAGTTGCTAGATCATGCAGTCAGTGCAGCGCTGCTGCATCCCCATGCTATACAAGTGATCAGCCTGCAAAAACCAATAGTCCCATAGTGGAACAAAGTAAAAAAGTTAAAAAAAAGTTTTTTTAAAAATTGAAAAAATATAAAAAAATAATAATCTAAAAAAATCAAAATATATTGTACCGATAAATAAATATTTTTTATGAAAAAAAATATAAACAATAAAAGTACACATTTGGTATTACCTTGTCTGCAACGACCCGACCTATGAAACTGTCCCACTAGTTAACCCCTTTAGTGAACACCATAAAAAAACAAGTTGAAAAAGTGGAATAAAATGGAATAAAATGCAATCAAAAAGACGAATATAAAAAAAGATACCGCTGAAAACGTCATCTAGTCCCGCAAAAAACAAGCTATCATACAGCTTCAGAAGGGGAAAAATATAATAGTTATAGCTCTCAGAATAAATAGTGATGCAAAATAATTATTTTATCTATAAAGCAGTTTTTATTGTGTAAAAGTGCCAAAGCAAGAAACAATGATATAACTTTGGTATCGCTCTAATCGTACTGACTCGAAGAAAAAAAATTTTTACCACAATTTTACCACACACGGAATCCCCCCATAAAATATTTCCTGAATTGCTGATTTTTGTTTATTCTGCGTCCCAAAAATCAGAATAGAAAGCGATCAAAAATGTCATATGTCTGAAAATGCAACGGATAAAAATGTCAACTTGTGCGGCAAAAAATAAGCCCTTACGTGGCTCTGTTGGCCGAAATATGGAAAAATTATAGCTCTCAAAATATGGTGATGGAAAAACTAATTTTTGCAATAAAAAGCATTTTTTGGTGTGTGACACCCAAACAACTAAAACACGATATAAATCTGGTATTGCTGTAATCGCACCAACCCAAAGAATAAAGACGCCTAATCACTTATGCTGCACGAGGAACGACATAAAAAATAAATAAAACCAATTCTTCACTTGCTGTTTTGTTCATTCTGCCTCCTAAAGACCGCAGTACGGCTCGGCGTACATTTATCCCATGCTTTGCGCTGAGCGCTTACACAGTAGCTTCCACGTAAATCTGTGGCGCCCCTGAGGGTTCAGTCGCCACAGAGATATTGCACCTCACCCAGAGGTGTGATAACTAGAGTTGAGCGATACTTTCCGATATCCTAAAGTATCGGAATCGGAATGGTATCGCCGATATCACTAAAATATCGGCGATACCCGATACCGATACCGGAAGTCCCATGTAAGTCTATGGGAACAAAATATCGCAACTAAAAAAAACCCATTCTTTCCTTGTAAACACTAAATATACACACATAGAATACATATATATATATACATGTCATTGTGACATATATATATACATATATGTATAGTTTATACACTTCTACATAGTAAAATATCCTCTCATTCAATTGCCGGGTAAAGCCGGCTTCAGTGAAAAGACAGAAGCACCCGACATGAAATGACACTTGGTGTACATAGGGTTAACCATGTCTTTTCATGTCGTTTGCTATCTGATTTGCACAAACAATTAAATCAGACTATGTGTGCAAAATTTCACACCTGTAGGGGTTAATTAAAGGTGTAAATTCGTTGTAAAAAAAACGGACTTTTTTTGCTACGAATTTACACCTTTAATTAACCCCTACAGGTGTGAAATTTTGCACACATAGTCTGATTTAATTGTTTGTGCAAATTAGGCTGGAGTCACACACAACCACAAAAAATCGGTCCGTTTTAGACGGTCGACAATCGGATCAAAATAAAAACATCACACATCCTTCTGGCATCCGATTTTCCTTCAAAGATGCGATTTAATCGCATGTGTGTGTACCTTGTAACATCCGATTTTCATCCGACTTGCGAGATTTTCTCGCAGGCTTGCAAAACTGACATATAATGGATCCAAAAGAATAGTATTTAAATGCCAAAAGAAAGAATAGATATATACACATAGAGCACATATATATATAATATATATATATATATATATGTCATTGTAACATATATATATATATATACATATATTTATAGTTCTTACACTTCTACATACTGTTATAGCCGCTAATTCAATTGCCGGCTTCAGTGAAATCACAGAAGCCGACATGAAATGATACATTGTTTCCACACATTTAACCATGTAATTTCATGTATTTTTATATATGTTTGAAACATACAATTACATGAGTATATGTGTGCTAAATTTCAGACATGTAGGGGTTGATTAAAGGTGTAAATTCGTTAAAAAAAAATGCGTGGGCTCCCGCTGTATTTTCTCCACCAGACAGACAAAGCAAGCGAGTGGGGGCAGATAATAATAGCCTAGGGAGGGTACATTTTTTTTGTGCCCCCCCTGGCTACTAACATCTGCCCCCAGACACCCCAGAAAGGGCAAATCTATAATTAGATAAAAAAAGAAAAAAACAAACCAACAGTATACCACCTGTCCGACGCAGTCCATAGTAACGATAGTCCCACGACGATCCAGCTCTGCTACATCGCAATGACAGGCAGAGCCTGTCATTGCAACGCAGCACAGCTGCTTACCAGCTTCCCCGGCGGTGACGTCATCGGACTGACTGCTTTACGGCCGCGATTACCCAGCAGTCACTGCAGTTATCGCGAGAAACTGCATGTGACCGCCGGGGAAAGAAGATGGCGGCCATGAAGCAGTGCAGGACGTGACCGCCGGAGATCTTCTGCCAGGTAAGTGCCGCTGACTCCTGACAGACCCGACCGACGGACACTGACAGTGACAGTGACAATCCCGATTCCGGTATCCGATAAGACGAAAATATCGGAACTCGGAATCGGAATTCCGATACAGCCAATATCGGCCGATACCCGATATTTGCAGTATCGGAATGCTCAACACTAGTGATAACCCATCTCCAAGTAAGGAGGGAGCACCCCCTAGGACTCTAACACCTGCACCCAACACACACTAGAACAGCTGGGCAGCCTGGACGTACCCTGAGGGAGGATGGTCTCATCCCAGGCTGAGATAGGAAAGGGTGTATGGGTGGGTGGAGTAGTAGCAGTAGTAAAGAGGAGTGAAGCTTGAGGAAGCAGTAGGAGGATTAGGGAGTCGTGAGGAGGAAGAGGAAGGAGTAGGATGTGTACTGAGCAGCTCCCAGTGAGGGGAGGCTGCAGAGGAAGAAAAGGAGTCTAGATAGAGACTCGGAAGGGACTAGAAGCTGGGAGAGCTTAGTCCAGGAGTGGAAAGAAGAAGTAGAGAGTGGAGAGGGAAGGAAGCAGAAGGAAAGATAAGCTTCTGGAGTGAGAGAGAGGAAGAAGTCCTAGGATACAGAGAGAGCAGAAGCCAATTGTTGGTCCCGGTCTGTTGGCAGAGGGACTAGGTCGCAGAAGGGAACTCGACCCCTAGACTAGTGGAAGAACTTCATGATTCAGCTAGCAAGTCGACTGCTGTGATAACGTAGGGATCACAGTCAATAACCACTATTGTCTTCTCTGAGAGGCAGCTATATAGAATAAAGAGGAACGCAGAAATAAGTCGTTGTCCTAGAGGATTCGCAGCCGCTGATCTGAGACCCTGTTGGTGAAGGTGCTGTAGGATAGAAGGAGTGGAAAATCAGCACAGGGAGACGGCCAGAGAAAGAGACACAAACATCTAGAATGGAGTCCTGGAAAGGTGCATCCCAATCTACCTGGGGGTTTGCTGAGCCCCTCACCTGGAGGACACAGTACCAAGCGGGCATCTGTACTGCATGCATCAGAACTGTGAGTAAAGCTTTGGAAACTGCAACTCACTGACTGTTTCTCAGTTTCTTCCTGCGTCACCCATTGCACTCAGCTACATCTCCCAGCACCATTACTACCTTTCACTACATCTACCTGCCCTGGGATCCCACAGTCTCACCTGTGGGAGACTGTACCAACTCTGCTGCATCTCACCACCCAATCCCAGAGGATCTGCACCGCAGCGCTGGTCACCATTGACCAGTTACCACAGGTGGCGTCACCAATACCTACACTACAAACTCTAACATCCCCTGTAAATAAAACCCCTTTCATTGGATGCCCAGGGCCACGGACCGGGTCACTGCTGCTGTGACACATCCCTTCGATACACCGGCCCGGTACCGAGTATCCCACTGCCCTGGCGGGCGATCCAAATCCATGAAATATATAATTCAGATGGAACCTCTGGTGGAAGATTCGCTATAATGAGGCAGATGGAGGCACTGTGGATGCCATATGACCTGTGATCCGGTGGAATCTGTGATTTTAGGATTGCATAAAAGTGCCGTCATCCACAGCTTTGTGCACTTCTGAAAAGAAGAACAACGCCGAACAGAGGCCAGATGGAGTCCAGAGTTACTCTGCTGCCTCATTATAGTGAATGGATCCCTCGGGGGTTTCATCTGATTCATGTCACTCGGATATCTAGATTGAAACCCCAAAGCAATTGCTCAGCATAGAGCGCTGGATAAATGTGATCTTAAATGTTATGTAAAATGTTCCTAACAAAAGCTTCAACTCAGTCCAAAAAAAAAAAAAATGTCCACTCAGTTCCATCATCTGTCAATGGAAATATAGGTGGTTTCCACGTTACTGGTAGCACAAAGTCTCTGGAAAAGAGAAATGGCTCCTCGCTCCTCAAAAGTAATTCAACAAATTCTGCTCTCCCAAATCCAAATGCCCCTCTCTCTTCTGAGCCCCATAGTGTACCTAAACCACATAAAGCGTGGACGTTTGGCAAATCTGCAGTTATGAGAGTCCGCCTAATTTACAACCACTTGTCTCCAGAAGCATGAGCCGGCATAATGTACTAGTCACTACAACATACTGGTCACTACAGCGTACTGGAAAACCTCAGAAAACAATTAATGGGATATAGAAATCAAGCAAAAAAACCTAGAAGAAGAAAAAATATCCCTAAAATATAGCTTTTAATTACCGTATATACACGTGTATAAGCCGACCCGTGTATAAGCCGACCTCCCTAATTTTGGCACAAAAAACTGGGAAAAATTATTGACTCGTGTATAAGCCGGGTGTATAAACTGCCCTCCTGCTCTGTGCTGCCCCCGTCCTGCTCCTTGCTCCCCCATCCAGCTCTGTGCTCCCCCATTCTCCTCTGTACTCCCCCCTCCTGCTCCGTCCTCCGCTGTGCTCCCCCATTCCTTCTCCGTCCTCCTGTGCCCCACGTCCTGCTCCTTGCTCCTCTGTGCCCTCCATCCTCCCCTGTCCTGCTCCATGCTTCCCCTGTCCTCCACGCTTCCCCCGTTCACCGATCTCCCCCCCATCCTGCTCCATGCTTCCCCCGTCCTCCTCCATGCTTCCCCCGTCCTGCTCCAGCTTCCCCCGTCCTCCTCTATGCTTCCCCCGTCCACCGTTCTCCCCCCCGTCCTGTTCCGTGCTCCTTGTCCTCTCCTCCATCATACTCACCCCTCCCCGTGCCATCGCTGAGCGTCCCTGCAATCCTGCGTTCTCCCCGTCTTCCTGCTGCAGCTCTCCAGCACTGAGCGGTGATGTAATACCGCTCATTAAGGCCATGAATATGGAGGCCACGCCCATGGGAGTGGCGTCGCGTCCATATTACATGACCTTAATGAGCGGGTATTACCTCACCGCTCAGTGCTGAAGAGCTGCAGCAGGAAGACGGGGAAACGCAGGATTGCAGGGATGCTCAGCGATGGCACGGGGGGGGGTGAGTATGATCCCAGCCACCGGCTCCTGCCGCGGCCTCCCCTCCCCCGCTGGTTTCTGCCCTATGACTCGTGTATAAGCCGAGGGGGCATTTTCAGCACGAAAAAAGGTGCTGAAAATCTCGGCTTATACACGAGTATATACGGTAAATAATTAAAAAACAGTAATAGGAACACCGATAAATCAGAGGGTCAAGGGCTTGACCAATACCCAAGAAAAATGTCAAGGTAAGAATATATACATCGGGGAGAAACTGAATTCACCCTAATGGGCCCTAGTAGAACTCTTCCTGACTGCGGAGGTTGACACCCTAGTTGTTGACGATGTGGTGCCCCCGGTCAACGTCGGCAGCCCTTGAAGACCTTAGACCACCCTGAATACACAAAAATGAGATACACAGGAAAAAACACACACATTCTAACACACCAGAAAAAATCCCCTATTGGGAAAACGTACCGTATTTTCCGGCGTATAAGACGACTTTTTAACCCCTGAAAATCATCTTAAAAGTCGGGGGTCAGCTTATATGCCGGGTACGGACTGGGGAGTGGGGGGAGTGGTCCTGATGATGAATGGAGGGGGCGTCTCAGAGGGAAGGTGTTGTTACCTCATCGTATTAGTGCGGCTGTCTGCGGGTCTAGGCGCTGGGGGGCGGCGTTGGCGGCTCCTCTTTCAGCATCCTGGTGGGCTCTGTGCTGGGGGACGGCAGCGGTGGCTCTTAGTGCAGAGTCGGTGCTCTGCAGGCATTTCCTCAATCCCCGGAGGCCCCAGCAGCTCCATTGGCCTCCGGGAAAATGGCCGCTGCATGCTAGCTTCAGATCTCGTCTCAAGATCTCGGGAGACGAGATCTGAAATTGAGCATGCGCCGCCTTCAGTGGCCATTTTCCTGGAGGTCACCGCATCGCAGCAATGGAGCTGTCGGGGCCTCCGGGGATTGAGGAAATGCCTGAAGAGCGCCGACTCTGCGCAAACAGCCGCAGCCGCCGTCCCCCAGCACAGAGCCCCATGCTGCACAAAGAGGAGCCACCGCCGTCCCCCAGCACAGAGCCCCCCAGGCTGCTGAAAGAGGAGCCGCCGACGCCGCCCCCCAGCGCCTAGACCCGCAGAAAGCAGCAGTAATACAATGAGGTAACAACACCTTCCCTCTGAGACGCCCCCTCCATTCATAATCAAGACCACTCCCGGCATATAAGATGACACCCGGCGTATAAGAAGACCCCCCCACTTTTAAAAAGATTTCATATTTTGACTGGAAAAGTTGGGGGGTCGTCTTATACGCCCGGTCGTCTTATACGCCGGAAAATACGGTAAATATGTCTCATAGGAAAAAGTGCTAAAGTGCTGTAAACTTATCTTGTAGTAAAACATCTTGTAGAATAATCACTTATCTTGGAGCAAAAAATACTTGCAGCTAGAGTAGACTTATCTCGTAGTCAAAAAATGCTTATATACTGCAAAAAGACAGACCATGGAATAGATGCCACCATAAGGATAATACCTCAAAAAACGTATACACAAAGATAAAGTGTCTACAATTTACTAACTCCAATATTGAAAAAAGTGTTTTATCTGGTAACCATTAATAAAGAGCACACAATAAATCACCTAATCCAGAGGATATATATAAAACCCACCTGGTGTATAATACATAACAAAAAATAACAAAATCATAATGCCTCCAGATAAAATGATCCATTTGAGAACATATTGCAACAGTTTAAGGGTATTTAATATACCACCACATATAAAGATAAATAAAAAAAATAATATACATGTTGCAATAGTTTATATGTCTGTCGGCCAAATACATAAACAAAAGTCAATACTTATCAGTAGTGTTGAGCGATATTGCTCGATATCTAAAAATATCGTATCGAAATTGTATCGCCGATAGCACTAAATATCGTCGATATCCGATTTCGATACCGGAAGTCCCATGTAAGTCTATGGGAACAAAATATCGCAACAAAAAAAACCCTTTCTTTCGTTGTAAACACAAAATATACACACATAGAATACATATATATATATATACATGTCATTGTGACATATATATATACATATATTTATAGTTTATACACTTCTACATAGTAAAATCGACTCTAATTCAATTGCCGGGTAAAGACGTGACATACCCCATAGAAGTCGACGGGCTCGGTGCCGAGTACCCCGAAAACCTCTGGCTCTGTGTGACTCAACTTGGGAGTCACGAACAGGATTCTGTAGCTCGCTATAAGCGAGTCCTGTGTGCCTGAATTGCACTGGTTTTGTGCTTGAGAATTGCTAAAATCATCAGAGAATGTATTTGCCATTTTTCCGCCATATCTGCGTCACGACGAGGCACTGGTGAAGAAGAAGGGCGTGCTCTTCGTGGGTGTCACTCACTCAGTGGCGTGAAAACGATGGCCGCCCACTGTAAATGGTACTGCAATGTAACATCGTGCCCCACAGCTCTGGAGTTCCGCCTCCTCATCCTCCTCAGTGTGCGAAAACTAACACGAAGGTCCCGCCTCCCTACAAAAGAGGGGCCCTCTCCAGATATGACACATGTGACTTGGCAGAAATTTTTTTTAATTTAATAAAAAAAAAAAAAAACACAGTTTTCATTTCTTTTATTACTGTCTCATCCTGCTGCGACGCCATCGATCTCCTGTAAAAAAATGAAAAAAAAAAGTATACCACCTGACCGACGCAGTCCATAGTAACGAGTGTCCCACGACGATCCAGCTCTGCTACATCAGAATGACAGGCAGAGCCTGTCATCCCGGCGCAGCACAGCTGATTACCTGCTTCCCCGGCGGTGACGTCATCGGACTGGTTTACGGCCGGGATTACCCTGCAGTCACTGCAGTTATCGCGAAAAACTGCATGTGACCGCCAGGGAGAAGATAATGGCGGCCATCAAGCAGTCCAGGACGTGACCGCCGGAGATCTTCTGCCAGGTAAGTGCCGCTGACTCCTGACAGACCCGACCGACGGACACTCACAGTGACAGTGACAAATCCGATTCCGGTATTCGATAAGACGAAAATATCGAAACGAATTATCGAAAGGCCGATAGAGCTAATATCGGCCGATAGCCGATATTTGCATTATCGTATCGCTCAACACTACTTATTAGCCATAGATGATCGGAAAACCAGACGCGTTCACCCTCTATATCATTGAGGGTTCATCAGGGGTCAAAAGAGGGGTCCCATAACCCCCGGGCCGAAAGATCAGTGACACCGCACTCCTTACACTGATCTTTCGGCCCGGCGGCAAATAGCGCTCTGTCCCTCCACAGTTTCGCTGTATGTCTAAGCAGTACTGTACAGTCACATATGTGGTATTGCCACATTCAGGAAATTGTCGGACAAATTATGTAACCAAATTATGGAGCTATTTTTACCCATTTATTGTGAGAAAATGTAAAATCTGGGGCTAAAAAAACCTTTGGTGGTAAAACTGCAGTCCAAAGGTATAAAATTCTGTGACACACCCGTGGTGTCAACATGATCACTGCACCCCTAGATGAATTCGTTGAGAGGTGTAGTTTATAAAATAGGGTCACTTATGGGGGTTCTGCTGTTTTGGCAACTCAGTGGCTCTCCCAGTGTATCATGGTCCCAGTGTATCATGGCACCCGCAAACCATAACAGTAAAATCTGCACGACAGTATGGTGCTCCTTGCCTTCTGAGCTTTGCACTGTGCTTGAAGAATATTTCTCAATTACATGTAGGGTATTGGCTCAGTTTAATTAAAAACTTGGGGCAAATACAACATTTTAGTGGTAAAAATTTAATTTATTCCTTCTTCACTGCACAATGGTATAAAATTCTGTGAGGCACATGTGGAGTCAATATGATCACTGCACCCCTAGGTGAATTCATTTGGGAGTATAGTTTGTAAAATTAGTTCACATATGGGGTTTCTGTTGTTCTGGCACATCAAGGGCTTTTTCAATGTGACATGGTACCCTCAAACCATTCAAGAAAAATCTGAACTCCAATGTGGCGCCTCTTCCCTTCTGAGCTTTGCACTTTGCCTCAAAAGTAGTATTCCCCCACATATGGAGTATCTGCGTACTCAGGAGAAATTGCACAACAAATTGTTTGCAAATGCAAAATTTGGAGCTAAAAAGAAATTTGTGGGGAAAATGTGATTTTTTTATTTTCACGACTCAACGTTATAAACTTCTGTGAAGCACCTGTGGATTCAAGGTGCTCACCACACATCTAAATACACTCCTTGAGGGGTCTAGGTTCAAAATGGTGTCATTTGTGTTGATTTTCCACTGTTTATGCAGTTCAGGGGCTTTCCAAATGATTTCAGGAAATTTTACATAAAAAAGTCAAATTATTCTCCTTCCCTTCTGGGCCCTGCTGTGCGCCCAAACAGTAGCTTTTCCCCTTATATGGGGTATCAACATACTCAGGAGAAATTTTACTACAAATTTTATAATCCACTTTCTCCTGTTACCCTCATGAAAATGCAAAATTTGGGACTAAAAACATTTTTGTGGGAAAATGTGATTTTTTTTATTTTCACGACTCAACGTTATAAACTTTTGTGAGCCATCTGAGGGTTCAATGTGCTCAACATACATCTATATCAGTTCCCTGAGGGTCTAGTTTCCAAAATGGTGTCACCTGTGGACGATTTACACTGTTTTGGCACATCAGGGGCTCTCCAAACACGACATGGTGTACGCTAATTGATCGAGCAAATTGTGCATTCAAAAAGTCAAATGGAGTTCCTTCCCTCCAATTTTGTTCTTTTCACAAATAAACACCAGTTGTAGAGAAGAAATTTTCCTCCTACCATGACATACAATATGTAATGAAAAAACAGCCTCAGAATCAGTGGGATCCATTGTAGCGTTTCAGAGTTATGACCTCATAAAGTAACACTGGTCAGAGTTTTAAAAATTGGCCTGGTCTTTAACATGCAAACCACCTTGGGAGGTAAAGGGGTTAAAAATGTTTTGCCTGCAGCATTGGCTATGATTAATTAGTGTTAGTATTCCATTGGCTCTACTGCATGTTTTGGTAAAAAATGTTCATGTCCACAGTGATATCTTAAAAGTATTTGCACCAGAAAGTATTGAGCACAAGTTTCTAGAATTGAGCTATATGATTTCCAGGACCCTGGATTTACATCCACATTGGTATTCAATGGCTACTTGACGAAGGCAGAGACAACTTCCTCTGCCAGAACTGGAATACTGGCATACTGCACATCTCTTGTGATTGCTAGGTCCCTGAGACGTCAAGACACAACACGTGTCTAGAAGTCACATTAATGTCTCGAAAAGAACACTGCACTCGCTAAAAAATATTGCATCAAGTGAAGTTTTATTTGTCAAGTGTACAATAAGCGACAAGTAATTGACGTTTCGGCCTCTACCGGGCCTTTATCACAAAGTCGCTGCAAAAAACAGATAAAAATATATATATATTATAGTATAAACAGTGAAAGAATAACAAACATAGAAAATTATACATATTTACAATGCTATATACAGTTTCATGTCAATGGCGGAAGCATTATAGGGCAAAGTTATCGCACGGGTTCATATAATGTGGATCAAGGCTAGAAAAGATGAGAGGGAGAAGTAGAGATCATGTGTTTATCACATAGAGAGCTGGTAAGTATATGGAAACATACCCATAGTGTGATTGCATTGCAGGATGTGTCATATTAGGTTCACAGAAAATGGAGTCAAGAGGAATTCTCCTGTTGGTAATGGGAGGGTAAAGCAATGAATAATATCACATAATAAAATAAGTCATAATT
>JARQOD010000004.1:292772400-292812505 GCA_033576555.1 Oophaga sylvatica | reverse complement strand
TGGTCGTGGCCGTGGAGTTTCAGCAGGGAGAGGACGTGGGGATTCTGTGTCTGCTGCCGCCCTCAGTGACACAGCATCCACCATTTATCCCCGTGAGCGTTCCTTTATGCGCACTTTGGTAGGAGCTCGGCGTGCCCCCCTGCTGCGGGAAGAACAAATTGAAGCCGTTGTTGGTTGGATGGCAGCCAATGCATCGACTTCAATTCCTTCCACCTCCTCTCAGGAACACAACACTGTTGAGCAACCATCTGTCTGTTCACCGCCTGTCAAATTGCCAAGGCAGTCAGAGAGTTCTTTACAGGAGACAGCTGAGTCTCTGCTTCTGTTCTCAGAATCTGTTGGCTCGCAAACACGGGCACAGGCAAGCAGCATTCTGCAATTTGAAGAAGAGGGAGTATGCAGTGATGCGCAACAGCTGTGTCTCTCTCAATCTGAAGAGGCGGGTGAGCCAGTGCCGATGGACAGCACACCGCAGAACGCATCATATGATGATGATGAGACTCAGGTGCCAGGTTTTGTGGAGCATGGTGCTGCCCAGACCATCCAACAGCAGCAGGTGTTGGAAGAGGGTAGTGGAGATGATGAAGTCCGAGACCCAACATGGCGTGAGCAACAGGAAGGTGGTGGGAGCAGCTCTGAGGAAGAGATTGTCCCAACGGTACAAAGAGGAGGGAGAGTTAGGCTGCAGACTCGCTTGCCTGTAGCCTCCAGTTTGGCACCTGTTGGGAGCAGTTCTCTTAGAACTGTCAAAATTGGCGCTCCCATGACTTGCACTGCGTGGTCCTTTTTTGACAGACTTGTACATGATATTTGCTATGTTCAATGCAAGCTGTGTAAGCAAAAAGTTAAAAGAGGTAAAAATAGCAGGAACCTGAATACCACAAATATGTGGACACATGTACGGACAAAGCACGTAGCTGAGTTACAAAGACACACTGGAGATGTAGGCCAACCTACAGCAGCACCTACATCTTCAGCTCGTGTTGGAGCCTCTTCCTCCAGCTCACACACAGCTGGTTCGGCTTCCTCACAGGATCTCCATGGAAGAACCTCGGTCACTGTTGTCCATAGAGAAACTGTTATTCCACCCACTGCAGCAAGTTCACAGTCATCGTCACACTCCCAGAACAAAAAACAGCCATCGGTAACACAGGCATGGGATAAAAGACGGCCATACTCGGCAAACCATCCACGAGCACAGGCTCTGAATGCTGGCCTTGCAAAACTCCTGTCCCTTGAAATGCTGTCATTCAGGCTGGTGGAGACTGACAGTTTCAGGAACTTTATGGCATTGGCAGTCCCACAATATAATGTGCCAAGCCAATTTTATTTCAGCAGGCAAGCTGTCCCTGCTCTGCAAAAACATGTCGAGGGAAACATTAAACATGCGCTACTAAACGCCGTCAGTAGCAGGGTCCACCTGACCACCGATGCGTGGACCAGTACCCATGGCCAGGGACGATACCTTTCCCTCACTGCCCATTGGGTCAATGTTGTGGAGCCGGGTACAGATCTTGCCAGTGGCGCTGTACGTGTTCTGCCAACTCCAAGGATTGCAGGAATCCATTCTGTGCACATTGATTCCTCCTCCTACTCCAGTTCCTCAGAATCATCGCTGCACGAGCCGTCACGGTATACCTCCACATGGACCCGTGAATGCTTACCTGTTGCGACCGATATGAGCACAGCCGTGGCCAGACGTCAACAGGCCGTACTGAAATTAATTCCCATGGGGAATCGAAGCCACACAGCGCAGGAGCTCTGGGATGCCATCAAGCAGGAGAGCGATGTGTGGTTTTTGTCAGCTAATCTCCAGCCAGGCTTGGTAGTGTGTGACAATGGCCGAAATCTGGTGGCAGCTCTGGGCCTTGGCAACCTCACTCACATACCATGTCTGGCACATGTGCTGAACTTGGTCGTGCAGAGTTTTTTGAGGGACTATCCGGATCTTGATGCACTGCTGCACAAGGTCCGCCTAGAGTGCGCTCACTTGCGACGTTCCAGCATGGCCAGATCGCGCATTGCAGCTCTGCAAGTCAGATTTCGTCTTCCTGAACATCGCATCATATGTGACGTACCCACCAGGTGGAATTCCACGTTACATATGTTGGAGCGGTTGTGTGAGCAGCAGCCAGCAGTAATGGAGTATCAGCTGCAACAGGCGCAATCAACTCGCAATTTGCGCCGTTCACACTTCACCACTACTGAGTGGGCCTCTATGAAGGACATCTGCGACGTTTTGCGGACGTTTGATGTCTCAACGCGGATGGCGAGTGCAGATGATGCACTAGTCAGCATGACTGTCCCCCTTATCTGCCTGCTTCAGAAATCACTGAAAGCACTAAAGGAAGAGGTTTTGGAAGAGGTGGAGGATGAGGAGTCACAAATTCAATTACCTTCAGGACAGTCAGCGCAACGTCGTTCCTCACAAAGGGCTGGGCAGGATGAGGAGGAGGAGGAGTCAATGGAGGAGGAAGAAATCCCTACAGAGGGAGGTACACAACGCTCTAGTCAGTATGTAGAGCGAGGGTGGGGTGATGCAGAGGAGACAGAGATGACGCCTCTTCCAGAGGACAGCCTTTGTTGGCCAGTTGGGAGTCTGCAGCACATGGTTGATTTCATGCTTCAGTGCCTGAGAAACGACCGCCGCATCGCCCACATTCTCACCACGTCAGATTATTGGGTGTACACCCTCCTAGACCCTCGCTACGGGACAATTTACAAACCCTCATCACACCGGTGAACCGGGACCGTAAAATGCAGGAGTACCAAGACACACTGGTGCAATCCATACTGTTGTACATTCCAGCCGAGAGAGGTGCTGCTGCTGCTGCTACTGCTTTACAAAGCAGCTCTGTGCGTCGAGGCAGTGTAGACACCTCTACAACAAGAGGGATCAGAAGCAGCACCTCTGCACAGGGCAAGAACTGTATGTTACAAATGTGGCAAAGTTTTGTGACAGGCCCAGCAAGGTCTACACCATCCGAGACGGCTCCAGTCACCAGAAAGAAACGTTTCCGTAAGATGGTGACAGACTACTTGGCTTTCCCTCTAAGTGTACTCCCAGATGCCTCTTCCCCTTTCAAATTTTGGGTCTCTAAGTTGGATACATGGCCAGAGCTTAGCCAGTATGCATTGGAGGTGCTGGCTTGCCCTGCTGCCAGTGTATTATCTGAGCGTGTCTTTAGTGCTGCAGGTGGTGTAGTAACAGACCGTCGCATGCGACTATCCTCAGAGAATGTAGACCGGCTTACTTTTCTGAAAATGAACAAGGCATGGATCTCACCTGAATTTGCCTGTCCGTTTTCAGATTAAATAACTGTTTGGCAACGTTTTCCATGTCTCCTGTTATGTTCATCTTTCTACCACCTGAACTCTACTCCCTGGGCTACAACACCGCCATTTGTTGCTCGTAAGTAATTGGCAGGGGTACTGACTCCTGGCCAGCCTGGTTACAGCACGACAGCTGTTTCCTGGCAGTGTGAACGTCAATTATCCTCCAATAAGTTGTGCTGTCGTGTTGCATTCGGGTTAGCCGACTCTATGGTGCCTGCAGTTTAGGTGATTCCTATGTGTGCTGTGGGATATGTAAATAAAGGCGGTTTCCATTGTGACAATAGGATAAGCACCCACTGTAGGACTGTGTGATTCGGTAACTGCGGACGGCTTGCGTCCTGTCAACTTACATTTTCATGGGTGCGTTCTTCTACCCGTCCGGGGTCCAGTACCGTCAAGTGGTTCTCCCCAGTGCCTTTGGCCTAGGTGCCTCCATCTCCGTATCCGAGTTCCAGCAACGTCTGCTGGTCCTTGGTAGTGCTTTGGAGCACAGGTACCTCCTGCTTAGTAACCGTGTCACAGTAACGTCAGCTGGTACTCGGTTGTGACATTGCCTCTTTTCCTTCTGCTACCCGTCCGGGGTCCAGTACCATCAAGTGGTTCTCCCCAGTGCCTTTGGCCTAGGTGCCTCCATCTCCGTATCCGAGTTCCAGCAACGTCTGCTGGTCCTTGGTAGTGCTTTGGAGCACAGGTACCTCCTGCTTAGTAACCGTGTCACAGTAACGTCAGCTGGTACTCGGTTGTGACATTGCCTCTTTTCCTTCTGCTACCCGTCCGGGGTCCAGTACCGTCAAGTGGTTCTCCCCAGTGCCTTTGGCCTAGGTGCCTCCATCTCCGTATCCGAGTTCCAGCAACGTCTGCTGGTCCTTGGTAGTGCTTTGGAGCACAGGTACCTCCTGCTTAGTAACCGTGTCACAGTAACGTCAGCTGGTACTCGGTTGTGACATTGCCTCTTTTCCTTCTGCTACCCGTCCGGGGTCCAGTACCGTCAAGTGGTTCTCCCCAGTGCCTTTGGCCTAGGTGCCTCCATCTCCGTATCCGAGTTCCAGCAACGTCTGCTGGTCCTTGGTAGTGCTTTGGAGCACAGGTACCTCCTGCTTAGTAACCGTGTCACAGTAACGTCAGCTGGTACTCGGTTGTGACATTGCCTCTTTTCCTTCTGCTACCCGTCCGGGGTCCAGCACAGTCAGCTGGTCCTCGTTACTTCCATTGTCTCTTGCTCCATCTGATACCCGTCAGGGTTCCAGTAACGTCAGCTGTTTCTCGGAAATTAGACGACATTAAAGACCACCCAGAAGAAGATGACGACAACAAGGACGACGAGCATGAAGCCAACCAGCCTGAACACCATCACAAAGAAAAAATAAAAGATTACCCAGAAGAAGATCACCAACAGGACAAAGAAGGTTAAGACAAACTACAAGATACAGAACAAGAGACAGAAGAACAATAAGCAAAAGATCAAAAAGCAGAAGAACATGAAGTATAAGACCAAAATGAAGAGCAAAATATATGCTCTAAATTCTAAGCAGAAGAAGACTAAGCAGTGTATGGGGGTGAGTCCGTTCCTCCTCGTGGTGCCCCTGGAAAATGCCTGCTGCTGCAGGCTAAACTGAACACGGACAAATACTGTTGTAATTTAAATCTTTTGTGACAGCAAGAACGGAAGGATGAACAATTCATACTTTTACAGATTACAAGTACAGGAATCTCTGTCACAAATACGAATATGATGAAGATGAAGAGGAAGAAGATGAAGAATTTGAATATGAAGAAGATTAATTAGTTTAATAATAACAATATGAGTAATGTAAACAAAAACATGAATAGCAAGAAGTTTAAGAAGAAGATTAAGAAGGTGAAGATGAAGAATAATTTGATGAGAAAGATGATGCTGCTGCTGAAGATTATGAAGGAGAAAGTGTGGCACTGGCAAAAGTTACAAAGGTGAACAGCATGGAAGTTGTGAAACATACATATTTGCCAAAATAGAAAAAAGGTTAACAACATTGTCAATTTGTTAGTCAATCCAAGCGTATTTCCAAAAAAATATATATTAATGCTATTCCAATGCATTGGGTTAAACATGTATGCCTTTATTGTCTCCTCAACCTCCCCCAATACATTCTACATTAGTCTTTGTTGTTTTCCTTCATGTACAATTAACCAACAAGGCAAGAATGTTTTTTTTTAATTTCGATATTTTGTTCCCATAGACTTACATTGGACTTCCGGTATCGAAATCGGATATCGACGATATTTAGTGCTATCGGCGATACAATTTCGATACGATATTTTTAGATATCGAGCAATATCGCTCAACACTACTCGCAGAATAAACTGATGCAAAAATAATTATTTTTTCTATAAAATTTTTTATTGTGTAAAAAACGCCAAAACATAAAAAAATATATAAATGAGGTATCGCTGTAATCGTAGTGACCCGAAGAATAAAGCTGCTTTATCAATTTTACCACATGCAGAACGGAGGAATTAAAAAAAAAAAAAACAATTCCTGAATTGCTGGTTTTTGTTCATTCTGCTACCACAAAAATCGGAATAGGAAGCGATCAAAAAACGTTATGTGCCCGAATATGGTACCAGTAAAAACGTCAGCTCATCCCGCAAAAAATAAGCCCACAGATAACTCTGTCGGCCGAAATATGGAAAAATTATAGCTCTCAAAATACGGCGATGCAAAAATTTCTTACAAAAAATTCTTCCAAAAAAAGCGTCTTTTAGAGTGTGACAGAAGCTAAACATGAAAAAAGGGTATAAATCTGGTATCGCGTTAACCGCACCAATCCGAGGAATAAAGTCGCCTAATCACTAATACCGCACGAGGAACGGCGTAAAAAAGAAAACCAATTCTTCACCTTTTGTGGATTTGTTCATTCTGCCTCCCAAAGATCGCAGTAAGGCGATCACAGTGGTTCCCCCCCACATATGGGGTATCAGCGTACTCAGGACAAAATGCACTTCAACTTTTGGGGCCCTATTTCTCCTATTAACCTTATAAAAATAAAAATTTAGGGGCAAAAATGTCATTTTTGTGGAAAAAAATATGATTTTTTTATTTTCACGGCTCTACGTTATAAACTTCTGTGAAGCCCTTGGGGGTTCAAAGTGCTGACCACACATCTAGATAAGTTCCTTGGGGGGGTCTAGTTTCCAAATGGAGTCACATGTGGAGAGTTTCTACTGTTTAGGCTCATCAGGGGCTCTCCAAACGTGACATGACACCCGCAGACCATACCATCAAAGTCTGCATTTGAAAAAGGCGCTCTGTCCCTTCCGAGCTCTGCCATGCGTCAAAATAGTGGTTTACCCCCACATATGGGGTATCAGCGTACTCAGGACAAATTGCACAATAACTTTTGGGGTTCTGTTACCCTTTGGAAAATAAAAATTGGGGGTGGAAAGATCATTTTTGTGGAAAAGATATGATTTTTTAATTTTACAGCTCTACGTTATAACCTTCCTTGAAGCCCTTGGGGGTTCAAATCTCTCACCACACATCTAGATAAGTTCCTTGGGGGGTCTAGTTTCCAAAATGGGGTCACTTGTGGGGGTTTCCACTGTTTAGGCACACAGGGACTCTCCAAATGCGACATGGCGTCAAATCTCAATTCCAGCCAAAAAAGTCAAATGGCGCTGCTTCCCTTCCGAGCTCTGCCATCCGCCCAAATAGTGGTTTACCCCCACATATGGGGTATCAGCGTACTCAGGACTAATTGCAAAATAACTTTTGGGGTCCTTTTATCCTTTGGAAAATAAAAATTGGGATGAAAAGATCATTTTTGTGGAAAAAATATGATTTTTTAATTTTACGGCTCTACGTTATAACCTTCTGTGAAGCCCTTGGGGGTTCAAAGCTCTCACAACACATTTAGATAAGTTCCTTGGGGGGGTCTAGTTTCCAAAATGGGGTCACTTGTGGGGGTTTCCACTGTTTAGGCACACAGGGACTCTCCAAATGCGACATGGCGTCCAATCTCAATTTCAGCCAAAAAAGTCAAATGGCGCTGCTTCCCTTCCGAGCTCTGCCATGCGCCCAAATAGTGGTTTTCCCCCACACATGGGGTATCGGTGTACTCAGAAGAAATTGTACAACAAATATTGTGGTTCATTTCTACTGATACCCTTGACAAAATTTAAAAAAATTGTGTCGAAAGAAAAATTTTGGGAAAAAAAGTTAAATGTTCATTTTTTCCTTCCACATTGCTTCAATTCTTGTGAAGTACCTAAAGGGTTAATAAACTTCTTGAATGTGGCTTTGAACACGTTGAGGGGTGCAGTTTTTAGAATGGTGTCACTTTTGGGTATTTTCTGTCATATTGACCCCTCAAATTCACTTCAAATGTGAGGTGGTCCTAAAAAAAATGGTTTTGTAAATTTTGTTGGAAAAATGAGAAATTGCTGGTCAACTTTTAACACTTATAACTTCCTAACAAAAAAAATGTTGGCTCCAAAATTGTGCTGATGTAAAGTAGACATGTGGGAAATGTTATTTATTAACTATTTTTTGTTACATATCTCTCTGATTTAATGGCATAAAAATTAAAAATTTGAAAATTGCAAAATTTTCAAAATTTTTGCCATATTTCCGTTTTTTTCATAAATAAAAGCAAGCTATATTGAAGAAATTTTACCACTATCATGAATTAAAATATGTCACGAGAAAACAATCGCAGAATCGCCAAGATCCGTTGAAGCGTTCCAGAGTTATAAGCACATAAAGTGACAGTGGTCGGAATTGTAAAAATTGGCCTGGTCTTTAACCTACAAAATGGCTTGGTCGTTAAGGGGTTAAATTCATTCTTCCCTCTACCCATTAAATGTTCCCCGTATTATTGGCTGCAACACAACCCGAAAGCATAATTGATCCACTCCATGCCTAATGGTTAGTGAGATGTTCTTTTCCTGAAATTCTGTGCCTTTTTTAATCCACACATACCTTTGATCATTGTAACCAAAGAGTTCTATTATAACCTTATTGGTCCTCAGGACTTGTTTCCAAAATTCATCAGGCTTGCTTAGATGTTCTTTTGCATACTTCTGATGCTGAATTTTATAGTGAGGACACAGGAGAGTTTTTTTTTTTGATGACTCTTTCATGAAGGCCATATTTGTGATTTTGTCTCTGAACAATCTTTGTATTATCAGGTGACATCAAGCCCCAAGGTTAGTATCTTATCTGACGCCTCTCCATTACTAACCTCGGGGCTTGATGTCACCAGACAATACAAAGGTGACATCAACCGCACAAATATGAACACCAATTGCCACATCTACAGGGCAAGTGGGAAGAGCTAGGCAAAGCTTCAGAATTGACACATCTTATAGAGGTGCCATTTCTGGGCAGTTGTGGACTGCTATTTTTAGGCTGGGGTATCAAAATCCATGGCCCCTTACCAGCCTGAGAATACCAGCCTCCAGCTGACAGCTTTAGCAAGGCTGGTTGTCAAAAATTGGGGGATCCCACACGGTTTTTTAAAATTATTTATTTAAATAATTTAAAAAAACAGCACGGGACGCCTCTATTCTTAATAATCAACTTTGCTTACGCTGACAGCTGAGGGTTGCAGCCCCCAGCTGTGAGTTTTCCCTGGCTGGTTATCAAAAATAAGGGGGAGCCCACGCAGGTTTTTTTTTTAAATTATTTATTTACAGCACAGGAGCAGCTGCTGAATATTCCCATCATCTGCTCCTGCTCTCACTGTTATTAGCGGCAGCAGGTGTCGGATGATGGGAGCGGTTGTCCCATCAGCCGACACCAGTGACCAGAGGTAAACTTTATACCTCCGATCACAGCTTGTGAAACACCGGCTTTTGTACTGTGTATGTTCGGCTATATTTGGCAATTTAATTTGTGAGCCGAACCGAATATTGAAATATTCGCTCATCTCTAGTTATAAAGAGGAAGAGGAGGTTGATGAGAAAGAGGAGGAGGAACAGGAGATGGTTGCCTGTGTTGCAAAGTGTACTACCCACACCAATGTCATCCCGTCTGTTCAGCATGGATGGGCTGAAGAGCAGGAGCTGGACGAGAGGGAGGAGGATATGGAGAGTTGTCCTCCTGGTGGGGGCAGGGAAGTCTTGCCTGTTGGACGTCTGGCACACATAGTTGAATTTATGTCCCACTGCCATTCCCGGGACCCGAGTGTTATATGCGCTTTTGCCAACACTGATTACTGGTTGTTCACCCTTCTCAACCCATGCTACAATGAGAACTTTAAGTCTGTCTTTCTAGAGGCAGAGAGGACTAATAAAATGGTGCAATACCAGAAGGCCATAGTTGAATATTTAATACAAAATTTCCCATCTGGCAACGCTGGTGGCACCAGTCATAGATTCTTGGGCAATCATGGAGGAGAGATGAGGGAGACACACACCAGGTCCAACAGAGGCAGGGGAACACTATAAAATGTCTAAGACAGTTTCATAAGACCCTTCCAGCGTTAATGCCCTGATTCGCAGGGTAGTCGGACAAAGATGGAAACATTTTTGAAGATGGTGAAGTATCTAGCTGACCGTGCCAGCATTCTCTGTGATTTCTCTCTGGACACACGGCATGAACTATCCCTCTATGCCTTGGAGATGGTGGCCTGCCTGCAGCTAGCGCTTTGTCAGAGCAGGTTTTTAGTGCCACCGTGGGCATAATAACTGCCTTTCAACTAAAAATAATGACAGGCTGACTCTTATCAAAATGTACAAGGCCTGAAGTGGTCCAGACTTATCAATCCCACCGGATGACAGCAGCGGAACATAAGGCCAATTTAAATGTTCCTCGTGTACTCCCATGCATACCATTCCACCCAAAAAAGTTTACATGGCTCATGGTTTCTTTTTCTTGTCCTCCTTCACCATATCAACTGGGTCATCAAGTGGCCAACACTTAAAAAGTTAATATGATCATCCGGCGGCCCTCGCACAAAATCTTTAGAGGGTCATCAGGAGGCCCTCACTTAAAATCCTTATGGTGTCTTCAGGTGGCCCTCACTCAAAAACCTTTTAGGGTCAAAAGGCGGCTTTCACTTAAAATCTTTATTGGGTCAACAGGTGACCCTCACTTAAAATCTTTATAGAGTCAACAGAAGGCCCTCATTTAAAATCTTTATAGGGTCAACAGATGTCTGTCACTCAAAATCTTTATAGGGTCAACAGGTGGACCACACTCAAAATCTTTTTTGGGTCAACGGGCAGCCCTCACTCAAAATGTACAAGGCCTAGATTGGCCTAGACTTCTCAACCCTAATGGATAAAAGCAGCAGAACATAAAACCAATTTAAATGTTGGGTCATCATGCGACCCTCACTCAAAATCTTTATAGGGTCATAAGGTGGCCCTTACTCAAAATCTTTATAAGGTCAACAGGTATCCCTCACTCAAATCTTTATAGAGTCAACAGGAAGCTCTCATTCAAAATCTTTATAGAGTCAACAGTGTACCCTCACTCATAATCTTTATAGGGTCATCAGGCAGCCCTCGTTCAAAATCTTTATAGAGTCAACAGGCTACAGTCACTCAAAATCTTTATAGGGTCATCAAGCAACCCTCATTCAAAATGAACAAGGCCTTAATTGGCCCAGACTTCTCAACTCTATTGGATGACCGCAGCGGAAACAGAATCATAGAATGTTATATTTGGAAGGGACCTCAATGGTAATCAAGTCCAACGCCCTGCTCAATGCAGTGCAGAATTCACAAAGCCATTTCAAATATCTGTCCAGCCTCTGTTTGAAGAATTCCTTTGAAGGAGAACTCACCACCTCTTGTGGCAGCCTGTACCACTCATTGTTCACCCTCACTGTCAAAAAGTTTTCTCTAATATCTAATCGGAATCTTCTCCCTTTCAGTTTCATTCCATTGTTTCTCGTGTTTCCATATGCAAATGAGAATAAGGATGATCCCTCTACACTGTAACAGTCCTTCTGATCTCTTAGCATTCTTTAATGCATGCTAAAGATTCCCAGATTCTTTTCTGTTCCTCGTGGGACATACTTTGCAGTCCGCTCAACATCCTGGTGGCTCTTCTCTGAACTTGCTTCAGTTTTTCAATGTCTTTTTTAAAATGTGGTGCCCAGAACAGGACACAGTATTCCAGATGAGGCCTGATCAGGGAGGAATAGAGTGGGATAATTCCTTCATGTGATCTAGACTCTAAGATTCTCTTTAATGTATCTTAGAATTGTGTTTGCCTTTTTTTGCTGCTGAATCATACTATTGACTCATGTGCAGTCTGTCATTTATTAGTATACCCATGTCTTTTTCACACGTGCTGTTGCTTAGTTCTATTCCTCCTATTTTGTAGATGTAATTTTCGTTTTTATTGCCAGATGTAGAATCTTGCATTTCTCCTTGTTAAATACCATTCTATTAGTCACTGTCCATTGTTTAAGCTTACCTAGATCTCTTTAAATTCTTTCCCAGTCTTCTCTAGGGTAGCTATCCCTCCTAAATTTGCATCATCTACAAATTTGATTACTTTACATTCAGTTCTCTTATCTAGATCATTTATAAAAATGTTTTAACACTGGGGACAGGGCAGAGCCTTGTGGTACCCCACGTGAAACACTCTTCCAATTGGAAGTGCAACCATTTATTACCACTCTTTAAGTACGATTACTGGGCCAGTTATTTCGACCCAGTACCCCGAAACACAGTGTCTGCAAATTGAGATTCTGGTTTGGCTTTTATCCTAAGTCATGTGACAAGGCTTGTTAAAGGGTCGACATTGACGTTTAGGACTGCTACTTCCAATAGGTGGCACTAGAGTTCTAGTCCTCTTCCTCCCTGAAGAGACAATTTGCATATTTCCCAGAGGAGCATTGCGGCTTTAAGTCTCATCTCAGCATGCTTAGCATGTCAGTCTCCGCAAGGGGAGACGATACTTCTTGGATATCGGTCAGACACCTCTCACAAAGCCAAACCAGATCTCACACTTTGCACTGATGAGGGGAAGTACCCCGAAACAGTGTCTGCAAATTGAGATTCTGGTTTGACTTAGATCCTAAGTCATGTGACAAGGCTTGTTAAAGGGTTGACATTAACTTTTAGGATTGCTACTTCCAATAGGTAGCACAAGAGTTCTAGTCCTCTTCATCTCTGAAGAGACAATTTGCATAGTACCCTAGCATGTAATTCATCTGGACCAGGAGATTTAAATTTATTAATTCCTTTAAATTAACTAAGTGCTCCCTAACCATCTCTGTTTATTGATAATGTGGATTATTTTATTCCTTCGATGGAATCGTGATGATCAGTTGATGTTACAATTGCTTTCTTAGAGTACACAGATGCAAAAAAGGAATGTAAAAGTTCGGCTTTCTCAACATCATTTTTGACCACTTCACCTTTTTCATCCTGTAAAAATCCTATACCATCTTTGATTTTTCTTTTTCTTTTGACATACTACCAAAATCCTTTTTCACTGATTTTGGTCTCCCTTTCAAGCCTCACTTTATTATTGGCTTTAGCTCTTCTAAAGCTTGCCCTGCATTCCCTGCAGACAGTATTATAGTCTTCTTTAGCTATGCCTCCTCTTTCAATTTAATATACATTTATTTTTTCTATTTTAACAAGTGATTAAGTTCTGTGTTCATCCATCCTGATCTCTTCAAATGCTTCCAATTCTTTCTTCTTTTTGGGATTATTACCGATTGTGCAGTGAGAATTTCAATTAGCTAAATCTACAATCCTTTTTGGACATTTCTGTCCTTTAGAACATCCAGCCTTTGGACCTTTCCTATTGTCTTTCTAAGTCCATTAAATTCTGCCTTTCTGAAGTTCAACTTTAAACTCTGAGTCCTTGCTGGTCTTCCTCCTTTTGTAATCCAATTCATAAAGCCAATGCAAATGTAGGGTCATCATGTGGCCCTCACTCCACATTTTTAAAGGATCATTATATGTCACTCTTTCCAAAGTTTTAGAGGGTCATTATGCCTCACTCTCTCCAAATTTTTAGAAGGTCACTATATATCAATCTCTCCAAATTTTTAGAGGGTCATCATGCTGCACTTGTTCAAACCAGTACCTCCTTTTAATTTTTGGCAGCCCTTGCACTTAGTGCATAGGCTTTATGAGTCTAGGGGTCTCACTACCTAACAATTTTAATATAATGTGCACGAGGCCCTCCTTTATGTCTATGAGAGTCCCTCTTCCTTCTAATTTTTGGAAGTTCTTGCATTGTCTACATAGTCCCTTCTTCATAAACTAAATATGATGTCCTGACCATATCAGACATACCATATATCCAGACATGGTAGTAAAATGTTAAAATTAGAATTACTGGTGACTACCAATGGGTGTAGTTTTATTTCTCCCTCTACTAAGTCATCTACTATAGTCATAGACGATGGAGAAATATGGTGAGAAATGGCCCGGCTATTAAATCGTTGATGAGGCAGGATTTTTTAGGTTTATATTTTCTTCTCTTTTCAATTTTGCCTTATACGTAAGTCATTATACAAGAAATATTGTTTCGTGTCAATTTTTTCTGTAAAATCTATTTTATCTTCGGTTTTGGATGTTTTATTGACACTCCGTAAAAGTGGTGTAATAGTCTTACAACTTTGTACCCAGCAGTGACCTAGGAGTCAGAGATGCCTCCAGGCGTATTCTCCATGATGTTACCATTCCATTTGAGCGCTGTTTCCATCCATTTTAGGGACTTTCCTGCCCTCCTGGTAGGGTCCTCTAGAAAAATGCTCACATTTCTCATTGACTTTGATTATATGCATTACTTAAGACGAACCCGTCGAGCGTCCTACTAGCTCGATTCGAGTACCAAGAACTTGAGTATTTTAGTGCTTAATCATCACTAATCCCAAACACATTTTTATGGATACATTGCAATTCTTAACATTGAAAAAAATGTACCGTGTATACCCATGTATAAGCCGAGATTTTCAGCCCATTTTTTAGGGCTGAAAGTCCCCCTCTCGGCTTATACGCGGGTCATATACGGGGTCGGCGGGGGAGGGGGAGCGGGGGTGTCGGATCATACTCACCCCTCCGCCGGCACGGTCTCTGCAGCCCCCTGCTTCTCCCACGATCTCTGGCTCCTTCCTGCAGCGGTCACATGGCACCGCTCATTAAAGTCATGAATATGCACATATTCATGACTTTAATGAGCGGTAGCACGTGACCGCTGCAGGACTGAAGCGCTGCGGAGATCGCCGGGAGAAGAGGAGAGGCTGCAGGGACGCGCAGCGGAGGGGTGAGTATAGCGATATTTACCTGTCCCGTTCCACCGCTGCGCTGCTCCCTCGGTCTGACTCCTCTGGCTGTGAATGTTCAGGCAGAGGGCGCGATGACGTCGTTAGTGCGCGCCCCGCCCCTGCCAGATCATTCACAGCCAGAGTCAGACCAAGGGAGCAGCGCAGCGGTGCAGAGAGGACAGGTAAATATCTCAGGTGCCGGGGTCCTGAGCGAGCGGTGACACCGGCACCTGTCCCCCATAGCGCGCCGCTGTCACCGCCTGCTCAGGACACCGGCACCTGGCCCCCAGCGACGAGAGGTGAGTATGTCATTTTTTTTTGCAGCAGCAGCATATGAGGCCTATACTATGGGGCATAATTGTGCAGCATATGGGGGCATAATCTGGAGCATATGGGGGCATAATATGGAGCATATGGGGGCATAAGCTGTGGAACATATGGGGCATAATCTGGAGCATATGGGGGCATAATCTGGAGCATATGGGGGCATAAACTGTGGAACATATGGGGGCATAAGCTGTGGAACATATGGGGCATAATCTGGAGCATATGGGAGCATAAGCTGTGGAACATATGGGGACATAATCTGGATCATATGGGGGCATAATCTGGAGCATATGGGGGCATAATCTGTGGAACATATGGGGGCATAATATGGAGCATATGGGGGCATAATCTGTGGAACATATGGGGCATAATCTGGAGCATATGGGAGCATATGGGGGCATAATCTGTGGAACATATGGGGGCATAATCTGGAGCATATGGGGGCATAATCTGTGGATCATACGGGGGCATAATCTGTGGAATATATGGGGGCATAATCTGGAGCATATGGGGGCATAATCTCTGAAGCATATTGGGCATAATCTGGAGCATATGGAGGCATAATCTGTGGAGCATATTGGGCATAATCTGTGCAGCATATGGGGGCATAATCTGTGGAGCATCATATTGGGGCATAATAATTTTTCACCCTAGGCTTATACGCGAGTCAATAAGTTTTCCCAGTTTTTTGTGGCAAAATTAGGGGGGTCGGCTTATACATGAGTATATACGGTATCTGGTTTTGGACATTTTTTAAATGTTGATGTATAAATGCAGATGTCATATAGGTGCAAAAAAAAAGATGCACACATGACACTTGGATAAAATACAGATCGATACAAAAGAAAATCATCCGTTTTGTTCTGCATGAAAAACAGTCTTGGACAATTTTTCATACAATCGTCTAAACCCAGTGTGACAAAGTCACTGGCAAGGTGCTTGAGGGGAGATATGTTTTGCGAGGTTAATGGCTTCAGTGATGCAAAACCTAGCACATTAAGTGTTGCAAGGGGTTAACAGGCAATTTGTTTAACGGCTGGGTTTTTTGTGGACAACCATAGAGCTGGTGGGAGGTTGTCCACATTATATCCACCCCAGGGTGTGGTCTGGGGCTTAAACATTCAGCCTCCAGGGGCATTCAGTGTTCGATAGGCCTGGGGAGTGGAGCTCCAGTGTGGTGTGCCCTTTGAAGGAAAGCTGAACCGTTGAATGCCGATTTCTCTTGAGTGGGCAGATTTCCCACAGATGTATGGACTGTGTTATACCATTTTGTTTTGTATTTCCTGTTTTGCCCTAAGGGCCATGTTTATTTTTTCCTCATCGTGGTTTATGCTGCATGTGTAAAATAAAGCCGTGAAGGACTCAAAAGAAACGGTGTTCCAGTGCCTACTGCTGTGTCATCTGAGTGAGTCGCTCTACCACACCAGCTTAAGACCAAGTTTATCCAGTGCAGTTTTCTTTCTGAGTGGGTAATCCAGCCTCTATTTCCAGACAACAAGGATAGTGTCAGAGCAATAAAATCAGGCATATCCATTTATTTTCAGGCTTGTGGATTCAGCACATGCCTTTCATATATGTCTGCTCGGGTACAAGATACAGTGATGTCCTGTTTTTCGATCACCATTAGGGCAGATGGAAACAACAGTGTATTCTCTCATCCGAGAGAATCTGGTCGATTATGCAAATCACATTCTGACCGGAGTTTGATCAGCGTGTGACCATAATGTGATACGATTCTCATGGATTATTAGAAGATGGAGAAAAAAATTGACTCATAGACGAGCATCAGTCCGAGTGTGATCCTATATTTTGTTGGCTCACACTTGGACTGAAAATACGGCCATCTACACGAACCATAATTATGACTATTCTGAGTATTCTGACCATCACTGACAAACTCTGACAAGTTTAATACATTATATAGTTTAGGCAGAACATGTTGATATTTCGCAAATGCGGATTATTCACTATTTAATTTTCCCTTAAAGTACTCATGCAATGCGGTTAATTGTCTTAATAATTCCCATCCGGTGAACACCTGTGCCATGTAATCATTAGGGACTGGAATGTGACAGTAATAGGGATGACAACAGAATAAATAAGAATACATGTTTATGGCAAACAGGCCAAATTCCATGTAAGTGTTTACTTGAAATATTGTAGCAAATGAAATGCACATTGTCTTATTTTATGGTAAAATTGACATTTACTGCTATTAGTATCAGATGCTTTTGTAAAATATTGGACGCGGTGTGCTTAGCATTCCTCCACATAGCACGGGTGGGTGTGGTTCTATTCAACTGCCTTGTAGATTCACTGTTGCCAGCTATTACTAAGAAGTCCCCAGTGCCATTGCTACAAAAGGTTATTGTGATATAAGACTTTTATTACAGCACATTAAATATATTTATTACCTGACAATCATCAATGGGGTATTATCATATGTACTACATAACAATGTTCTTGATTAGATTCAGAAATATAGAATATGAATCTATTTGGTAGAGGATGCATCTGCATAATACAAGATGATTATCTCCTTATATTTAGCTTGACATCTTAGTACATTTTTGCTCAATATTTTGACACTAGATTTTGCAAAGGCAGAAATATTATGTGTCTCTGGTGAGTTACATTATGATATTTAAGGTAGATTGTTTATGTATGCTATCAATAAAATTTGGAATGTAGTGTATGCTGAAGGGATATTATTTGACATTTGACACATCTGTTATAAAAGGTATCACCAGTAATGGCAGTGAATTCTTTCAATAGTTACTAGTACAATTTCTTAGGTAGATTTTACTAGGCAAAAAGTAGTGAAAACTGTTAGAAAATTATAAAAATAGTCAGGCAGGTGAATAGACATTTTGCTCAAAACAGAACATATAGATGACAATTCATTTAGTATGCAGCATATATCTCCATTTCCTCCACTGACAAGTTGAGCTCATAATTTTTATATTAGATTAACTCAAGAGATCAATTAAGTAAGATGAGCAAAACCTTCTTATAATAATTAATTCATAAAACTCAGGCTAACAGAGTTAGAAAGCCATTAGTAAATTCAGATTCTGTGTTAAACATCATTTCATATATTAGTGTTTAATGACTCAAGAAAAGCTTACAGTACATTTAGAGGGGTTGTCCACTACTAGGACAAACTCTTCTCATTTCCCATGTTTGGGCCTGATAAAATAAAAACACTCATACTCAATTCCCATGCCGACGCTATTCCATCGGTGTCGGCACTCAAGTTTTCGGGGCTCTCACGCGGTTGGTTTGACATGTGAGCCCCGTGCCCAATCAGTGCTGGCATCACTGTCCCCGCCTTTGGACGTACAAGTAATCAAAAGGAAGTGAAAGCTGCAGCTGTCCACAGATCTCACAGCATAATAAACGTTAGATGAAAAAGAAATTAAAAACTAATACCTCACTGCTCACCTGTAAGGCCTCCCCTGCTGCTCTCTGTCCATTGTCCAATCTTCCTTGCCTCTTATTTCCACCGTCATGTTTAGCATCTCCAACCACATCACTCTATGCTGAGACTTCTGGGCTTTTCCAGACCTGCATGGTCCTGAGCATTGTAAGATAGCGACATTCATCTTAATGTCTTAATTTCGGCAGTACATATAGGGATAGCTGAGGCCTAGCCATGCCCAGAAGTCCCTGCCGTGAGTGAAGAGTGGGGAGATGGATGCATCTTTTGACTGCAGAAAGAAGAAGCAAGGAAGATCAAATAGCAGGGAGCAAGCAGTGGGGCAGCTGAACAGATGAGCAGTGATGTGAGTAGTAGGGGTTTTTCTTTAACCTTTTGATGACATTCTACAGTTCAGCAAATTGATGGCCAGCTATCAATTCACAATTCAAGGTGAATTCAATTTCACTCAAAAAAAATGTCATCTTTTGCTGGAAACTCAATAAAATAATGAAGGCAAACCCCCTATTATCTTTCCCTTGCCCAAATTATAGGCTGGTCACTAGAGATGAGCGACTTTGCCTTTTTTAGGGTCGAGTCAGGTTTCGTGAAACCCGACTTTCTCAAAAGTCCAGTTGAAGAAAGTCGGCCGACTAACGGAAAAGGTCGGGTTGGAGTCGAAAATCCAATCCCAATGCAAGTCAATGGGGAATAAAAGTCGGCAGAGAGTGGAGGACAGTAAACACACCTACAGTGCCCATTTCAATGCCAACGACATCAATTCTTATTACTTAAGCTTGTCAACCTTAATTTACTTTATAATAATAGTAATGCATTGAAAACTGGGGGTTATTTGGCTAAAGTTGTGGGGGGGCAGGGCTAGCTCCAGGTTTTCGTGGGCCCCGGCCCAAAGAGTCTCAGTGGGCTCCTTTAACACATACCACAATTCACGATGCTCCGATACGGCAGAGAAATATAGGTATAGTACAATGCCAAATACTTCACTTCTCACATTACATGAGTGATATCTATTGTAAATTCTACAATAGCTCAAAAACCGGAAGTATATTCCTCCATACAATATTATGGGCACCACATAGTGCGCCATACAGAATAATGAGCCCCATATAGTGCTCCATACAGAATGGGCTCCATATAATGCTCCATACAGCAGAGGTGTATCTAGGCTTTCTGACACCCGGGGCAAGAATATGGTTCGGCGCCCCCCCCAAGCACACATGCGATTTGCACACTTAGTCATGTATTGACGAGCTCCTCTCCCTAATGCTCTCAATGTTCAGTGAAAAATTGAGAGAAGCAGGAAGAGAAGCTCGTTGTCACTGGACCATAAGTATGAAAATCGCATATGAGTGAAGTGTTCATGTGATGACTGCTGGAACCTGCAGAGCTGAATCCTGACATTGCAGCTTCTGAATCCTCACAACGAATGCACTGCACACTTTTAGGGTTCTCCCTTACCGGTGGCAAGAGTACACGGTCATGTCAGCACAAGTATGTGATTTAACCCCTTCCCGACCCATGACGCCAACGTTGGCGTCATGAAAACCTGTGCCATCCCGACCAATGACGCCAACGTTGGCATCATGCTATAAATCATGTTCCTGCGGGCCGGGAGACCGGGGTCACTGAAAGGTCACCCGACCCGCAGTAACAGGACCCTTACTGCATCACCACTGGGGGGTTGGCTTAACCAATGAAACTGGTGAAATATTACAATCCAGCCATGGCCGATGCTGCAATAGCATCTGCCATGGCTGGACACCGCGATCTGACCCCCCCCGCATCGAGTCACTATCTGCTCGTCTGCTCCTGCGATCCGCTGCCCCCGTCTTCCGTTCCCCCCCTCACCTCCCGACCCCCCCTACTCACCTCTCCCGGTCCACCGATGTCCCTGGATCCGTCCCGGCGGCTGCCCGGGATTCTTCATGGGCGCCGCCATCTTGGAAAATGGCGGGCGCATGCGCAGTGCGCCCTCCAGTGTCCGAAAATTTATTTTGATCACTGTGATAAACTGTCACAGTGATCAAAATAAAAAAAAGTAAATAAACCCCCCCTTTATCATAGGTAGGGGCAAATAAAAAATAAAGATTTTTTTTTTTTTTCCTAGCAGATTTTGCTGCTGATCCGCAGCTGATTTTGCTGCGGATCCGCGGCGGATTTTGCTGCGGATCCGCGGCGGATTTTGCTGCGGATCCGAGGCGGATTTTGCTGGGGGTCCGCGGCGGATTTTGCTGGGGATTCGCGGCGGATTTTGCTGCGGATCCGCGGCGGATTTTGCTGGGGATCCGCGGCGGATTTTGCTGGGGATCCGCGGCGGATTTTGCTGCGGATCCGCGGCGGATTTTGCTTCGGATCCGAGGCGGATTTTGCTGGGGATCCGCGGCGGATTTTGCTGGGGATCCGCGGCGGATTTTGCTGGGGATCCGCGGCGGATTTTGCTGGGGATCCGCGGCGGATTTTGCTGGGGATCCGCGGCGGATTTTGCTGGGGATCCGCGGCGGATTTTGCTGGGGATCCGCGGCGGATTTTGCTGCGGATCCGCGGCGGATTTTGCTGCGGATCCGCGGCGGATTTTGCTGCTGATCCGCGGCTGATTTTGCTGCTGATCCGCGGCTGATTTTGCTGCGGATCCGCGGCGGATTTGGCGCTGCGGATCCGCAGCGGATTTGGCGCTGCGGATCCACAGCAGATGCAGAAACCATGTACAGTACAATGCAAATGAATGGTTAAAAAAACGCTGTGCACATGCGGATTTGCTGCGGTTTTAAATCCGCAGCATGTCAATTCTTTGTGCGGATTCCGCAGCGGTTTTACACCTATTCCATTATAGGTGTAAAACCGCAGGGAAAAACCGCAGCAAATCCGCGCTAAATTCCTGCGTTTTACCTGCGGATTTAAGAAAAATCAGCAAGTGAATCCGCAACGTGTGCACGGGGCCTCAGGGTTAGAATTAGGCTGGGTTCATATTGCATTATGGCAGTCCGTTAGATGGACTGCGTTTCACCGCAGTGTAACGCAGTTCGTTAACGCTGCCATTCGCCCCATTTGTGTGCGCATCGCAACGCATGCCGTAAAGCGGCATGCGTTCGCGACGTGCCGTCATTCAGTGACGGAGCCTCGGACACGGGCTGCAGCGTCTGGGCTCCATCACCGCTAGCACAGATGAATCATCTGCTGATTCATCTGCGGTAGCGGGTATAGAATAACGCGATCGCGTTATGCTATACCGTTACCAGCCGGTCAACGCTACATGTTGAACGGGCTGGTAAAACGCAATATGAACCCAGCCTTAGGGTTAGAACTAGGGTTAGCATTAGGGTTAGAATAAGGGTTAAGGTTAGAATTAGGGTTAGGGTTGGAATTTGGGTTAGGGTTGAAATTTGGGTTAGGGTTGGAATTTGGGTTAGGCTTGTGGTTAGGTTTATGGTTAGAGTTGGGATTAGGGTTAGGGGTGTGTTGGGGTTAGGGTTATGGTTAGGGTTTGTATTAGGGTTAGGTGTGAGTAGGGGTTAGGGTTGGGGTTAGGGATGTGTTGGGGTTAGGGTTGGAGTTAGAATTGAGGGGTTTCCACTATTTAGGCACATCAGGGGTCTCCATACGCGACATGGCGCCACCATTGATTCCTGCAAATTTTGCGTTCAAAAAGTCAAACAGTGCTCCCTTTATTCCAAGCCCCGACGTATGCCCAAACAGTGGTTTATCCCCACATATGGGGTATCAGCGTACTCGGGAAAAATTGGACAACAACTTTGGGTGTTCTAATTTCTCCTGTTAACATTGGGAAAAAAAAATTGGGGACTAAAAAATTATTTTTGTGGAAAAAAAATGATTTTATATTTTCACGGCTCTGCGTTATAAACTTCTGTGAAGGATTTGGAGATTCAAAGTGCTTACCACACATCTATAGGAGTTCCTTGGGGGATCTAGTTTCCAAAATAGGGTCACTTGTGGGGAGTTTCTACTGTTTAGGCACATCAGGGACTCTGCAAACGTAACATGACGCCCGAAGACCATTCCATCAAGTGGGCATTTCAAAACGTCACTACTTCCCATCCGAGCCCCGACGTGTGCCCATACAGTAGTTTTCTCCCACATATGGGGTAGCAGCATACTCAGGACAAATTGGACAACAACTTTTGGGGTCTAATTTCTCATGTTACCCTTGGGAAAATAAAAAAATTGGGGACTAAATGATCCTGATTGTGGAAAAAATATGATTTTTTTATTTTCATGCCCGGGCGTTATAAACTTCTGTGTATCCCTTGGGGGTTCAAAGTGCTCACCACACATCTAGATAAGTTCTTTGCGGGGTCTAGTTTCCAAAATGGGGTCACTTGTGGGGAGTTTCTACTGTTTAGGCACATCAGGGGCTCTGCAAACGTAACAAGATGCCCGCAGACCATTCCATCAAGTCGGCATTTCAAAGCCTCACTACATCCCTTCCGAGCCCTGATGTGTGCGCAAACAGTGGTTCCCCCCACATATGGGGTACTAGCATACTCAGGACAAACTGGACAACAACTTTTGGGGTCCAATTTCTCCTGTAACCATTGTAAAAATAAAAAATAGTGGGCTAAAAAAAATCACTTTTTGAGAAAAAAAAATGATTTTTTATTTTCACGGCTCTGCATTATAAACTTCTGTGAAGCACCTGGGGGTTCAAAGTGCTCACTATGCATCTAGATAAGTTCCTTAGGGGGTCTAGTTTCCAAAATGGGGTCACTTGTGGGGGAGCTCCAATGTTTAGGCACACAGGAACTCTCCAAATGCGACATGGCAACCGCTAAATATTCCAGCATATTTTCCATTCAAAAAGTCAAATGGCGCTCCTTCCCTTCTGAGCCCTGCTGTGCGCCCAAACAGTGGTTTATGACCACATAAGAGGTATCTGTGTACTCAGGAGAAATTGCCCAACAAATTTTAGGATAAAATTTATACTGTTGCCCATGTGAAAATGAAAAAAAACTGAGGCTAAAAGAAAATTTTTGTGAAAAAAAAATACTTTCTTTTTTTTATGGATCAATTTGTGAAGCACCTGGGGGTTCAAAGTGCTCACTATGTATCTAGATAAGTTCCTTAGGGGGTCTAGTTTCCAAAATGGGGTCACTTGTGGGGGAGCTCCAATGTTTAGGCACACAGGGACTCTCCTCTCCAAATGCAACATGGCAACAGCTAAATATTCCAGCATATTTTCCATTCAAAAAGTCAAATGGCACTCCTTCCCTTCTGAGCCCTGCCGTGCGCCCATACAGTGGTTTATGACCACATATGAGGTATCTGTGTACTCAGGAGAAATTGCACAACAAATTTTACGATCCATTTTATCCTGTTACCAATGTAAAAATGAAAAAATTGATGCTAAAAGAAAATTTTTGTTGGAAAAATTAAAATGTCCATTTTTTCCTTCCACGTTGCTTTAGTTCCTGTGAAGCACCTGAAGGGTTAATAATCTTCTTGAATGTAGTTTTGAGTAGCTTGAGGGGTGCAGTTTTTATAAAGGTGTCACTTTTGGGTATTTTCTGCCATATAGACCCCTCAAAGTGACTTCAAATGTGAGGTGGTCCCTAAAAAAAATAGTTTTGTAAATTTTGCTGTAAAAATGAGAAATCGCTGGTCAACTTTTAACCCTTATAACTTCGTAACAAAAAAAAAATTTTGTTCCCAAAATTGTGCTGATGTAAAGTAGACATGTGGTAAATTTTATTTATTAACTATTTTGTGTCACATAACTCTCTGGTTTAACAGAATAAAATTAAAAATTTGAAAATTACAAAATTTTCAAAATTTTCGCCAAATTTCCATTTTTTTTACAAATAAACGCAAAAAATATCGACCTATATTTACCACTAACATGAAGCCCAATATGTCACGAAAAAACAATCTCAGAATCGCTAGGATCCGTTGAAGCGTTCCTGAGTTATTACCTCATAAAGGGACACTGGTCAGAATTGCAAAAAATGGCAAAGTCTTTAAGGTCAAAATATGTAAAGATGAATATTGGCACAGTCCAAAGAGAGGTGCTACCAGTAGGTTCCCAAACCATATAATCATATAACAAGAACTGGGCACACTCAGAAATCGTGTAAATGAAATTTTTAATACGTACACCTGATCACTAGTAACAGACGTTTCGGTCTATATTGACCTTCATCAGTGTACTAAAATAAACAAAACAAGTGATCTACATTTATAAAACAGAAATGAGGTATATACACTTATATAAAGGGTCATAGGAAATCTAGGATACTCTCAGCAGAGTGCATCCAATATCATAGCTGTCCAAGATCTTCAGTGAGGGAATTACAAAATAAAATAAAACATTGAATAAGCGGCAGACATACCTAGTGGCAGTGTGAAACCCATATAGTGAGATATACAGATTCTATCTGTGGATCAAAATCGTGAAGATGAGTTTGTGAGGATTAATATTTGCTTATAAAAGAAATGCGGAATCTACCATACCCGTTATACAGAGTGTTGTTGTGAACGGCTGAAAAGAAGTTTATGATAATGGTGAGTGAACATATACAATGTCCATGGTATTTTTTTTTTTTTTTTCTTCATGGGTAAAAAATGAACATACCGCTCAAAAGGTGAAATTCCTGTTTAGGTTGTCAGCAATAGGGATAAACTGTGGAGATACATTTGAGCGCTACTAAGCAGTGATGCCAGGCTCTGGTGATAATAATCTCGGCATTATCATATAAGGTGCACTTACCCCAAATAGACTATGTATTAGTTGCGGTCCCAGTGACGCGGCATCCACCGCTAGTCTCGTGGTGGCAGGGAGTGGAAGGAATGACTAGATTAAATAGGAGTGTAATCTCTAATTGGCGCCCAGCGCCAGACCGGAAGTGCCAAGCCGGAAGTGACGTCGGCGCTATTATGCAGAGCGTGGAGGAAGAGCTCTGTGTTCCACGCACTATGCTTGCGTTCCAGCTAGAGTGCGCATGACAGGAAGTTGGTGGTGGGGCAGTGCATTGTGAAAACAGAGGTGACCATCTTTCACAAGATATTTAATAGGGGTTCTGTGAAAAAAAGACAACAGAATAAATCAGCGAAATTTAGTAGAAAATATATAGCATATGTCCATGATCCATATCAAAATTATAGAAAAGCATGAAGATCATAATCCTTGTTTAACCCCTTGGGGTGTAAGGTATCCAATTCATGGATCCAATATGCCTCTCTTCTTTTTAGTTGGGTTATGCGATCTCCCCCTCGCCGAGGTACTGGTACATGTTCCAGTACTTGATAACGCAGTTGGGCAATGTTATGGCCTTGTGAAATAAAATGTGGGGGATTGGTAACAAAGTGTCTTTGATCTTATGGTAGATTTGTGTTTAGATATCCTATTCTTCACACTTTGTATGGTTTCGCCTATATAAAGTAGACGCAGGGACATTTTATTAAGTACACCACATAATTAGAATTACATGTAAAAATAATCTTGATGGTATACCTTTACCCAGTATAAGGATGATGTACGATATTGCCCCTAAGGACATTGTTGCATTGTTGACAACAAAGACACGGGAAAGTACCCATCTTGGGGATGTTGTAAAAATCTTTGGGTAGTACTAGGTTTCTTTGGGCCGATGTCTGCCCTGATTAAACTATCTTTGAGATTCCGTGGTCGCCTAAAACATGGCATAAAGGGTTCTCTAAAGGCCAAAACTTCAGGATGGGCTGATTGAAGAATATGCCAGTTTTGCCGTATGGCTGTATGGATTTTATAGGTGATGGGTGATAGTCATGTACAAATGGTATCCTTGTCCCTTTGTCCCTTTGTTGGTCCCTATCGGAGGGTTTAGGTATTATTGTGTGAGGAGGATATCCTCTGTCTAAGAATTTGGATTGCATCTCTGTTATCCTTGTCTGTTGTAGGGATGGATCTGTTACGATCCTTTTAACCCTTTGTAACTGAGATTGCGGAATAGAGCATTTCATTTTGAGGGGGTGAAACTTGAGAAATGGAGGAGGCTATTCCTGTCGGTGGATTTAGAAAAAATATCAGTTGTCAGATTGCCATGGGAATCTTTAGTCACTAGGGTGTCTAGGAAGCTTATTTGTTTGGGGTCATTGGTCATGGTAAAGTCTAGGCCCGGCCAAGATGTTCTAAGAAAATTGAAAAAGGTATTTAATGTAGTCAGGTCGCCTACCCACACACAAAAGATATCATCTATGTACCTTTTCCAGACCAAAGCATGGTGCTGGAAAAGATGATGTTTATAGATGAGTGTTTCCTCATAATGTGCCATGTATGCATTAGCATACGGAGGCGCGACGTTACTACCCATCGCGGTGCCTTTGATCTGCAGGTAGAAATCATCTTGAAAAAGAAAAAAGTTTTCAGTTAGGACTGTGGATAGTAGGTCGCTGCATAGGTCGATTGGTTGGATGCATTCCAGAAAGTGTGAGGAGACGTCGTGTGGAAGCTATTCCTTCTGTGTGTGGGATAGATGTGTACAAGTCCCGTACATCAAATGAGACCAAAATAGCATTCGGTGGGATTGGGGTGACAGCTTGGATATTTCTAAGAAATGACCAGTATCCAGAAGAAATGAAGGAATTTTCTTGATCAGAGGAGTCATGATTTTCTCCAGGTAGATGGAAAGTGGGGACAGAACAGATTCAGTGGAGGCAACTATAGGGCGTCCCGGTGGATTATTAGGTCCTTATGTATCTTAGGTAAGATATAGAAGACAGGTATGATGGGACATTTCTTAGTCAAGAAATCAACGTCTTGCTGTCTATAATACCCTAAATTGTGGTAATGATCAAGGATTGAACTGATTCTAGATTCAATATGGTTGTAGGGTTGCTGATAGCTTAATGTATGTAGTTACATCATTTAATTGACGCTGTATTTCGTCAATATATGCTGTTCTGTCCATTATTACAATTGCTCCTCCTTTGTCAGCTGGTTTGACAACCACTTCCTTGTTGTGTTGTAATGTGGCTGGGCCCGTTTGTCAAGAGGGGAGCAATTGGATGGGGAAGTGAATTTTACCTTGGTTGGTATCATGACGTAAATTCTGAAAGGATGTATATATAAACTGGATAAAAAGTCTCCAACGAGGTCTATCTTTCTGCCCGAGTTACAGGAACAGTACTTTTAAGCTAGACATGGACCTCCAGAGATTTTTTAGGTTATTACGCCTTAAATTACATTTCTCCAATCCAGCTAATGTTCCTGTACCTGTTATACCACCCCCCCATTGCCTTACAGCAGAGAGCCTGCATTGCGATCCAAAAGTACGTATCGTCCACCCATGGGTTCACAATGGTTGGGACTTTTATCCCAGTTTATATATACATCCTGCTCCTCTGATCAAGAAAATTCCTTCATTTCTTTGGGTTACGGGTCATTTCTTAGAAATATCCAAGCTGTCACCCAACCCACGAATGCTATTTTGGTCTCATTTGATGTACGGGATCTTGTACACATCTATCCCACACACAGAAGAATAGCTCCACACGACGTCTCCTCACACTTTCTGGAATGCATCCAGACCAAATCGACCTATGCAGCGACCTAATATCCACAGTCCTACTGAAAACTTTTTTCTTTTTCAAGATGATTTTACCTGCAGATCAAAGGCACCGCGTATGGGTAGTAACTCGCGCCTTCCGTATGTAATGCATACATGGCACATTATGAGGAAACACTATCTATAAACATCATCTTTTCCAGCACCATGCTTTGGTCTGGAAAAGGTACATAGATGATACTTTTGTGTGTGGGTAGGCGACCAGACTACATTAAAAATACCTTTTTCAATTTTCTTAGAACATCTTTGGCCGGGCCTAGACTTTACCATGACCAATACCCCAAACAAATAAGCTTCTAGACACCCTAGTGACTAAAGACTCCCATGGCAATCTGACAACTGATATTTTTTCTAAATCACCAACAGGAATAGCCTCCTACATTTCTCAAGTTTTCACCCCCTCAAAATGAAATGCTCTATTCCGCAATTCAGTTAACAAAGGGTTTAAAAGGATCGTAACAGATCCATCCCTACAACAGGACAAGGATAACAGAGATGCAATCCAAATTCTTAGACAGAGGATATCCTCCTCACACAATAATACCTAAACCCTCCGATAGGGACCAACAAAGGGACAAAGGGACAAGGATACCATTTGTACATGACTATCACCCATCAGCCTATAAAATCCATAAGCCTACAGGCAAAAACTGGCATATTCTTCAATCAGTCCATCCTGAAGTTTTGGCCTTTAGAGAACCCTTTATGCCATGTTTTAGGCGACCACGGAATCTCAAAGATAGTTAATCAGGGCAGACATCGGCCCAAAGAACCTAAGTACTACCCAAAGATTTTTACAACATCCAAGATGGTACTTTCCCGTGTCTTTGTTGTCACAATGCAACAATGTCCTTAGGCCAATATCGTACATCATCCTTATACTGGAAAAGGTTACCATAAAGGATTATTTTTACAAGTAATTCTAATTATGTGGTGTACTTAATAAAATGTCCCTGCGGTCTACTTTATATAGGCGAAACCATACAAAGTGTGAAGAATAGATTTCTAAACACAATCTACCATAAGAGCAAAGACACTTTGTTACCAATCCCCCATCATTTTATTTCACAAGGCCATAACATTGCCCAACTGCGTTATCAAGTACTGGAACATGTACCAGTACCTCGGCGAGGGGGGAGATCGCTAACCCAAACTAAAAAAAGAGAGGCATATTGGATCATGAATTGGATACCTTACACCAAGGGGTTAAACAAGGATTATGATCTTCATGCTTTTCTATAATTTTGATATGGATCATGGACTATGCCTATTTAATTTTTACTAAATTTTCGCTGATTTATTCTGTTGTCTTTTTTTCACAGAAACGCTATTAAATATCTTGTGAAAGATGGTCACCTCTGTTTTCACAATGCACTGCCCCACCACCAACTTCCTGTCATGCGCATCTAGTGGAACGCAGCATAGTGCGTGGAACACAGAGCTTTCCTCCACGCTCTGCATAATAGCGCCGACGTCACTTCCGGCTTGGCACTTCCGGTCTGGCGTGGGCGCCAATTAGAGATTACATCCTATTTAATCTAGTCATTCCTTCCACTCCCTGCCACACGAGACTAGCGGTGGATGCCGCGTCACTGGGGACCGCAACTAATAATAGTCTATTTTGGGGTAAGTGCACCTTATATGATAATGCCGAGATTATTATCACCAGAGCCTGGCATCACTGCTTAGTAGCGCTCAAATGTATTCCACAGTTTATCCCTATTGCTGACAACCTAAACAGGAATTTCACCTTTTGAGCGGTATGTTTCATTTTTTACCATGAAGAAAAAAAATACCATGGACATTGTATATGTTCACTCACCATTATCATTAAACTTCTTTTCAGCGTTCACAACAACACTCTGTATAACGGGTATGGTAGATTCCGCAATTCTTTTATAAGCAAAATTAATCTCACAAACTCATCTTCACGATTTTGATCCACAGATAGAATCTGTATATCTCACTATATGGGTTTCACACTGCCACTAGGTATGTCTGCCGTTATTCAATGTTTTATTTTATTTTGTAATTCCCTCACTGAAGATCTGGACAGCTATGATATTGGATGCACTCTGCTGAGAGTATTCCTAGATTTCTATGACCCTTTATATAAGTGTATATACCTCATTTCTGTTTTTAAATGTAGATCACTTGTTTTTGTTTATTTTAGTACATGATGAAGGTCAATTAGACCGAAAGTCTGTTACTAGTGATCAGGTGTACGTATTTTAAAAAATTTCATTTACACGATTTCTGAGTGTGCCCAGTTCTTGTTTATGATTTTAAGGTCAAAATAGGCTGGTCATGAAGGGGTTAAATTACTTCTGGCCGCATTCCGACTAGACGTGCCCGGCCTCGCTCCGTTCTTTTCATTGAGTGAGGCCACAATGTCTAGTCAGCATGAACCGCATGTATGTAAATACAGGCACGAGAGAATCTACGCGTGCAGTGCGCACTGTGAGAATATGAAATTGACTAAATTCTCATGTTTTTATTTATGTTAGGAGCATTAAAGGGGTTCTCCAGGTTTGTGCTGAGCCTGCAATCATTCTATGTGACTGCAGACTCAGCACAGACCTGGACAACCCCTTTAAATGCTCCTAACAATAAAAACATGAGAATTAGTCAGTATCACAATTAATATTTACATCTAGGTACCTTATAGATGAAGTCGTCTCTGGAGTCGTTCTCCTTTTCTTCATCTTGTCCAGATCCCATGATGAGTTTTCTCATCCACAGCCGTCTCTGCAGTGTTCCATCTTCTCGCTCTTCTGCACCAACTCTACAATGATACCCTTAAAGGACAGAAGAGTCATTTATGCTCCTAAATAAAAATATCTGCAATATACTGTCACCCACACTATTCCCTCCCTCCTCACACTGTCTCCTCTCACATACCCCCTGTTCACCTTACTGTCTCCTCATTTATTTACCCCCTACTCTCTTATACTGTCTGCTCACACATACCCTGCTCCCCAATACTGTATCTGCACATATCCCATACCCTCACTCCCATACTGTGTCCACATACTTCACCGTTCGCTCCCCTTACTGTCTGCAACCATCCCCATACTGTTTCCTCATACATACTCTTCAGTACCCTCAAATCCCCCACACATATTAAATGCCCCATCCTCACTCCAAACCCCACACACACATTAAATGCTCCCATCCTCACTCCAAATCTCCCCACACACATTAAATCCCCCCCATCCCCACTCCAATCCCCACACGGATTAAGTATCCCAATCCCTCCAAATCCCCACACACACATTAATCCCCCCATCCCCCACTCCAAATCCCCACGCACATTAAGTACCCCCCATCCCCACTCCAAATCCCCTGTAAGCTTTTCAGGGGATATAGCCGGGATCGCCGTCTCGGGATAGACGGATGAGTGGCACAGACACAGTTCACTCACAGACAGCAATTCTGGTACAACTGGCCGCAACCAGCTTTATTGTAAGTCCACAGCAAACAAACATGAGCAAAAACCAATCAAAACCAAATCCTAAGCCTCCCATGACCTGATCACGCTGCTGGCGTCGCTCTGACATGGGGGGTCAGAGTTTCAATTGCACTGGCGGTAGAACGCAGCCACGGGGGAGACACTGCTGACCGCCGCATTAGGTGGCCCAACTGTGCCCCCTGCTGGCTGCGCCCCTGGGCACATGACCCGGCTGCCCCCCTAGATACGCCCCTGCCATACAGAGTAGGCCCCATATGTGCTCCATATGATGCTCCATATATAAAAGTGCCCTATATGATGCCCCATAAATAATGAACCACATATGATGCTCTAGCATATGATGGGCCCCATATATGATGCTCCAGTGTGTGATGACCCCATATAAATGCTCCAAATACAATGGTAACCAATATATAAGCTCCATATAAAATAATCTCCTGTGATTGCTCCATATATAATGTGTCCCATATGATGCCCATATATAATGGGCCCCATATGATGCTCCAGTATATGATGTGTTCCATGGATGATGCTCCAATGTATAATGGGCCCTATCTATGATGCTCAAGTGTATGATGGGCCCATACATAATTTCCCAGTGTATAATGCTCCCCATATATTGCTCCACCATTAAAAAAATGAAATACCTCTCCTCGCTGGGATGCTCTACTCTGGACTCCTCAGCATCGCCAATCTTCCAGCTCTCTGCACTGTGACTGTTCAGGCAGAGGGGCACAGATGTGAGTCATCGTGCTCTCTGACCTAAATGCAATGTCAGGAACGAGGAAGAACGTCACAGCGGTGGAGCAGGGACAGGTAAGTATTGCAAGTGCTGGGGTCTTGAGCAAGCAGGGGGGGCAACTCCGTGGGTGCGGGAACTGGCACAGGGCCACTCATAGTACGCCGGTGTCTCTGATGGCGATTGGACCCCCCACTGCTCAGGGCCCCGGCACTGCCCGGGTGCCCTACGTGCTGAAGCGGCCCTTGGGGGGGGAAGCCCATTTTAGGGAGGTGGAAAAAAGTGGCATATGTTGAGGTGTACGCTGGACGCTCAGCAGCTGCAAATGGAGGAATTGGAGAAGTCGGAGGAAGGGAGGACAAAGCGAGCTATTTGCTGGCAACCTATGTGTCATCAGGGGAAGGTGGTACAAAATCCTTTGGTCAAATCCATACTGAGTGAGGTCTGTGTGGTGACTCAGAAATATATACGGAGATTGAAATTTCCCTACACCGTTACAGCTGTCTGCTTTGATACAGTACCGTATATCTGCTCTTTGTATTATGGTCAAATCCATACTGAGTGAGCGTCTGTGTGTGACTCCAGAAATATATACGGAGATTGAAATTTTCCCCTCCCACCGTTACAGCTGTCTGCTTCTGAACAGCCCGTATATCTGCTCTTTGTATTACGGCAAACCATACCGATGAGCTTTCTGTGTGTGACTCCAGGAAATATATACGGAGATTGAAATTTTTCCCTCACCGTATACAGCTGTCGTTCTGATACGTTACCGTATACAACTCTTTGTATTTCGGTGAAATCCATATGAGAGAGAGTCTGTTTGTGACTCTAGAAATAGATACGGAGATTTAAATTTTTCCCTACACCGTATACAACTGTACACTCCTATACGTACCATTATATCTGCTGGTATTATTGGTACATTTTTTCCACTTTTAAAGCCGGAGCATCAGGAACAGGTTTGGCTTTCTTTGCCGAAACAGTCTCCAGCTTTATCGCCTCCTCTTCTGGTTTCAAAAAAATGCAAGCATTGAGTCATCAGTGCAGGTTCCTGGTCAGGAACAACACCTTTCCTGTGTCCTTCACCCCACCAAAAGTGAAGGATGCGGCTGGCCACATTTTGGGTCGACAGCCGGGTCCTTCTTTCTGTCTGGATTGATCCAGCGCACTGAAAGACTCTTTCTGATAGCATACTACCAGCGGGCAAGGAGTTCCTGTAAGGCATATTGTGCCAATTCAGGCCAGGTGTCCAGTTTTATGGCCAGTAGTCAAAGGGGAAGAATGTGAGGGGAGAACACGAAGGGGAGGAGAGGTCATTTTGAAAAGTTGACAACACTGTTTTCTGGCAATCGATTCAGTAAAAAAGTCGGGAGCGGTATCGAGAAATCCGTCCCAACATGGTTGAAACCCCTGTTCCAATGCCCTTGCTGTGTGCACCACGAAACCTCTTTCCATTTGGCCCAGACGGCCGTGGTGAACCTTCACCGTGCGTGTGTGGGAAGCCCTCTAACAAACGGTTTAACCGAGTTGCTTGTTTGTTTGCCAATATTACCTCGGTTCTCCTGTGGCATAAAAATTTTTTGTAATTTGCCTTCATAGTGGTCGAGGATGCTGGCCAACCGTAGTTTCTCAGAGGTTTTCACGTAATACAAAGAGCAGATTCGGTACGTTCGAAGAGTACAGCTGTTACGGTGAGGGGAAAATTTCAATCCCCAATATTTTCCGAAGTCACCACGATGGTCGCTGTATTTGTGTGTACCATGGAATGGTAGTTTGCGAGTGCGTACACCAATACAGTGGGGAAAAAATGAACGGTCGGTAAGTTGGCAGAAAAAAAAATTAAAGTATTATGCTGTGTAAAAGCAGTTCACAGCGTGTACACACAGCAAACAGCTACAGGCAGCCTAATAACCAGCGCGCTGCAACAAGAAAACTCCCCTTCCTGCACATAACTTACAGACAATGCTATCAGCCCAGCCAGAAGAAAAATTTTCTTTCGCCCTAATCCTCCCTACTGATAAAAGCGTCATCAACCCTCCCTACTGTTAATTGGCAAGAAAAATGCGGTCGGCGGCGGCTTTTAGAAACTATGACCCCCCCAAAGAAGCCAATACTGCAAGCCCTTCTCGAAGATGGGGTGGATGTGCCATGTCATTTCCCTTGCCCACAGTGACGTCCTTGTCATTTGGCTGAAAAAGGCCCTGCAAGCATTATGGGAAAACGACTTGGGCGCTTGGGGCCGACCGCTGGCCGACTGCAGCTATTGGTGGGTTTCGGCCAACGAAACCGACTTTGGCGAAAGCGGCGCTTTTGAATCTGACCGACCTGTTCCGCTAACTCTTGGTCACAATAAAACATTGAGAGATGTACAAAAGAACAAATATTAGTGTAACAGGTGAGAATCAATTGGCATGTGACAGCCATATGCAAATTACATACTGCTGGTCATGTAATGTCACTAAATTGCCATTTAGGGAATTTGACATGTGCTTTTGTTGAACCTAAAAAATTTTAATGAGTCCTGAACTCAGGATAACACCAAAAGCCTACATTAAACGAGAGCAGTGGCTGTAAGGAGGAGTGGGGCTAAAATGTGAGGCAGAAAGACAATTGTGTGCCTGGTATATGGCCTTTTTTTTGTTGATAAGGTAAAGAGAACATTAAGATGGAAATCTTGTTTTCCCCTCTTGAAAGGTACAAAACCATTGGTGTTTGAATACAAACCATTGTTCTTCAACATCAACATCTGCTCCACCTAAATGGAATTTGAACCTGTCCTCAGGCCTTTTTTGACACAAAGATCTTTTTGGCTATTACAAGGATGCCTTGGTAAGATGAAGAATGAATCATAATTTGACCCTTGACCCCTCTAACCATTTAAAAAAACAAATAACGTCACCCCCAAAACTTACCTGTTTCCAAGTGCGTAATGCAAAAAATAAAATTTCAGAAAAAAGCTCAAGCTTAGATAACCTTACAAAAAATGGTGGTAGGGCAGCACGGTGGCTCAGTGGATAGCATGAGCCTTGCGCGCTGGAAGCCCCGGGTTCAAGTCCCATAAAGGGAAACAACTCTGAAGGAGTTTGTAATTTTTCCCCCGGTTTTTTGATGGGTTTCCTCCAGGTTCTCCGGTTTTCCTCCCACAATCCAAAAAAACTTGAATGGAATCAGATTGTGAGCCCCATCGGGGCAGCAACGAAAGGTGCAAATGTAAAGCGTGCGGAATTTTTGCGTATAAAAAAAAAGATTATTATTAATAAAATTATTATTACATGGTAATTTCACCATTTCAGCACAGGAATTTTATAAAATCTAATAATAAAAGTAATCATATGTGGTTACATTCATGTACAATAACAGTCCAGCCTAAAAACCACATGCACAAAAACGAAAGCCGTTAAAAATGTTAAACAAATTGGTAAAAAAGTCTCTCAATGTGGTTTATTTCCTGAATCAATTACTTTTGGTGTCGCAGATAATTGTTCCTTCTTTCATTCCTATGTGCTTTTTCTTCCTAATTCTACCTTTACTTAAAAGGACGCCACACTAAACAATCCCTAGCGACACGATCGAGCATACTAATGCGATCCTAGCGGGATTGTTTCTATATCGCAAGTGCGGCCACATTTTAGCGAATTTGTTAACGACGTACGCCGTTAGCGATCTTCTTAACGCTTTAGCGGTACAAAAGTCCGCTAAATCGCTAAGAAAAGGTCCAACAGCGATTAGTACTTACCCGCGGGAGCGCCAGCGATGAAAAGGGTCCGGAACGATTCAGCGAGAGCGAGATCCAGGAAGCTCGTCGCTGGAACTGCCGCACTGAAAATATCGCTAACAGGATCGCTAAATGTGCTTTTTAGGATTCGTTAGCGATATTGTTTAGTGTGGCTACCCTTAAGACCTCAAGTGTCTGGAATACCAAAGCATATCAGGGAAGGATTATTAGCTAATACAGATTTTAACATGCTCGGAATGTTTTTACACAAAGGGATTTGTCACTTTGTGCCAATTATGACGATGAAATTTTGTTTTTAAGTTCAATGTTCCCACAAAAAACTAGGAGATTTAATAGATAGAAACCCTATCTTGGCAAATGGAATTGTATGCATAAGTGCATTTAGCACAAAGTTATGTATTCAAATGATGTTCATAATTAAGCCTGGGCTCACTAGCGATACACAGCGATCCCGACAACGATATGCACTTGTCAGTACGCTGGTGTATCGCTACATGATCGCTGCTGAGCTGCCAAACAGGCAGCCAGGGACGTAGCACGCGCATGCGGGAAAATCCTTAGTTCCCCAGGTACCTTGGTCCAGCGCCTTGATGCAGGGAGTGGTAACCAAGGTACCAAATGGGTTTAGGGCTCCGCGGTGCCTGGAAACCCGCTGTGTACCTGGTTACCAGCTCCCCGATAGGGGCTGGTACCAAGGTACAAGGGGGTTTCTAGCAAGCCCCGGCCTGGAAACCCGCTGTGTACCTGGTTACCAGCGGTGTGGTTCCCGCCTGTCAGACGCACGATGCGTGCCGTCAGCGGGGAGACCGCGATCAAAAAAATGTCCGGACAATTCAGTGACGACAGTGTACCCAGCAGGGGGGCTGATGTCGTGAAGTCACACACAGCGAAGCGGGGAGATCGCGCTGCGTCACAAAAACGTGACCAGCAGCGCCGCTAGCGAAACGTGTGTAGAGGGGGGTTTAGACCCTTAGTAGTTCAACCTAGTTTTGTGCCGTCATGTCCAAGCAATAAAAAATGTTGTGGGATCCCCTTTACAATCAGCAAAATGTTGGTAAATTTATATATTGGATATGCTTTTGAATGAAACTGCAGCTATAAACCACATGTGCTGCCAGAAAAAAGTTGCTAACCATTACATTAAGTATTTTTTTCTATGTTGAATGAAAATAATTCAAACTCAAAACCAAAATAAAAATGTCCTGGTGTTTCCTACTTTTAGAGACAGCCAATAGGACAAGAAAATGATAGGTCTTCAATATCACAGCCTATAACCCTTTAAAGGATTAATAAACTAAGGTTCCTTGCATAACAAGATTTCTTTCAAAAATGTAAAGGGAAGACACAATTAAAAACCCACCTTATATGAGTAATACGGACTGATTAACACAAGGCAAAATAATAATTAAAGGAAACCTGTCGAAGTTTTTTGTGAATTTGAAATAGAGTTGGCGAAAAAGGGGCACAGATTCAAAATCGCCGACTTTGCCAAAGTGGGTTTGTTGAAGAAACACGACCAAGGTGCGTCGGCCATGCGGTTGGCAAAAGAGCCCCAAAGTCGGTTTTCCAAATGCTTTCAGGGCGCCTTTTTTAGCCAATGAGCAAGGACATAATGGGGCAAGAGATGAATGTGAGGTCCACCCCATTTGAGAACGGCATTCAGTGATTGGCTTGTTTTTGGGGGGCTAATATATCAAAAGCCCGGGCCGACCGCCATTTTACTTCTGCCTAACTTAACAGTAGGGGAGGTTTGTGATGTTTTTCGTAGGGAGAGAGTAAGGTGAAAAGGAAGTTCTTTCTGTGCTTGTGCTGAAAGCAATGGTGCTGTACAATTAGTGTGCAGTGACCGGGGAGGGATTTTTTTTTGCGCAGCGCTGGTTATTAGCTGCTGATAGCTGATTGTGTGGTACATGCTGTGCGGGGAGCTTTTTACAAAGCACTAACACTTTGATTCTTTTTTTTCCTGACAGTTACCGGCGTTCATTTTTTCCCCCCACACCGTATAGAGCTGTACCTCTCACACACTACCGTGTACCGCAGGATCACGGCAAATACATGCTGACCATTGTGTTGATTGGAAATAATTTGGAGATTGAAATTTTTTCCCCACACGTAACAGCTGTAACGTTTGATACGTACCAAATTCTGCCTTTTTTCGGTCAAATCCATACTGAGTGAGGTTGTGTGTGGACTCCCGAAATATTACGGAGGATTGAATTTTCCCCTAAAACTATGGATGTACCTTTGATAAGTACCGTATATCAACTCTTTGTATTAGGCCGGGTCACACACAACGACAAAAAATCGGTCCCCTTTTAGCGGTCGATTGTCGGACAAAATGCAAAAAAATCAACACTTTCTGGAACCGATTTTTCCTTCAAAGTTGGATTTAGTGCTGTGTTTACCTTGAAAATCCATTTTCATCCGCTTGGAGAAATTTTCGAGGTTGAAAAATGAAATATTGGATCCAAAAGAATGTATTTCATCACAAAAAAAAGAATAGATATTAAACCTAGAACCTATATATTAATATATTATAATAAACATGTATTGTGACAGTATAATACTATATTTATATTCCTAACTTTACATACTGTTATAGCCGTAATTTTAATTGCCGGCTTTTGTGAATCCAGAGCCGAATGAAATGTAAATTTGTTTCCAACAGTTAACCAGTCATTTCCTGTTTTTGATATTTGTTTAGAACTTACAATTACATATGTTTTGTGAAAATTTAGACATTAGGGGTTAATTAAAGGTGAAAATTCGTTGAAAAAAAAATGTATTTTCCCCCAAAGAAAAGCAAGGAGTGGGGGAGTAATAAACCTAGGGAGGGTCATTTTTTTGGTGCCCCCTGGTACAACATCTCCCCCAGACACCCCAGAAAAGGGAATCTTAATTAGCGCCTTTCTGGCCCTTTTTCCGCATTCCATTTTCCCTTAGCGGGGGGCGAATGGGTTAATAATCTCACCAAAAGTCACCTTAGAATTGAAAGGGACCTTAAGCAGGTTAATAATTGAGAGTGTCAATTAGAAAAAATATCATTTATTAATCCTATTGAAGTAAATAAAAAAACACACACACACTTTAAGAATAAAAATTTTAATTATTTGTCTTTTGGTGGAGAAAAAAGCGGGAGCCCACGCAATTTTTTGAAACGAATTTCACCTTTAATTACCCCTACAACTGAAATTTAGCACAATAATCATGTAATTGTAAGTTTAAAAAATATAAAATACAAGGAAATGACATGGTTACTGTGTGGAAAAAAAAAGTATCATTTCATGCGGCTTCTGTGATTTACAAAAGCGGCAATTGAATTTGCGGCTTTACGTATGTAGAAGTCAGGAAATATAAATAAAAATATATATATGCCGATTGCCCGGACGAAAAACGGACCCAAAAATCTGTACTGGGGAGCTGCTCCATGATTAAACATAGGGCAGACTGCAATACGATTTTTCACGTTTGCAGTCGTCCGATTCTGTCGCCAGTTGAGCGGCTCCGGTGAAACCATACTGAAGCTGTCTGTGTGTGACTCCGGAAATAAAACAGGATTTAAATTTTTCCCAAAACCGTTTCAACTGTATGTCCTCATAAGTACAATTTATTGTGGTTTTTGGTAATTTTCCCAAACAGAGGAAGTATGGTGGAGAGGCCGGGGTGTGGGCGGGGGGCCAGCTGGGAATGATGGTTGTGGTGGTGCATTGTGGTGGTGCCAAAAGCACATACACCTAAGGCAGAAGGTGGGCCTGGTATCGTCGGCTCCAAAGGCCGGAAGGGCCCCTTTTGGAGTAGGTAAACCGTTTTAAAGCCGGAGCCGGAACAGGTTTTGGCTTACATTGCTGAAACGCCTCCACTCAATCGCTCCCCTTTCTGAAGTTTCAAAAAAGCAAGCACTGAGTCATCAGTGCAGGATCCGACAGAACAACACCTTTCCTTGTGTCCTTCCCCCCCAAAAGTGAAGGATGTGGCAGGCCACACTTCAGTTATCCCTGGAGCTTTTTACATCCATGCTGGGTTATCAAGTCAAATCCTGAACCCCAGCCAAGATGATAGCATGGAGTGCATGATGCACGCCATTAATGATTTGCTGGTACATTCACCCAGAGACTGCATTGGCCTCGCAGTCTATGAGCCAGATTCTGACCTGATGAAACTCAGGTGCCCCTTCCCGCATACATACCACCTTTAACGGTGACACAGGGAGGTGCAGATGAAATTGAAGGGAGGTGTGGAGACCAGTGTTGCCGGATTGGACCAAAGGGGAAGAGGGT
>JARQOD010000004.1:292691719-292772300 GCA_033576555.1 Oophaga sylvatica | reverse complement strand
TTTCTTATCTATATATGTCTATATCTATCTCTATGGACCACACCCTGAGGTAGAGATATGGTCAACAGTCATCCCGCCCATCTCTTTAGATGTTCACAAAAAACCCAGCCCTGATAAAGTTAATTTAAGCTTCTTATCATCTGTGACACTGGAACATTAAATCCGGGTTCATATCACCGGGAGATCGCAGAGGATACATTTTGTGAGGTAAAATATTGTTTAAAAACAGTCAGTGAAATATTTTACCTCACAAAATCAATCCTCTGTGATCCCCTGCTGTAATGTCAGTATTGTCTTTTGCTTCCTCCCCTGCCCAGGAGATGTCTGGTCAGACACAGACAATTTTTAAAATGAACTTTCATCATGGGAAAACCCCTTAATGTGACCGGCTTCCTCTGCCTGTAGACTGTCGCGCATCTGCCGCCGGGATGAGCCGAATGATTCACTGCACCTGTACGGAATTCACGCAGGCGCAGTAAATCAGATCGCCGCCATCTTGTGCAGACAGATAGCGGCGGTCACATTAAAACTGCGCATGCACTCCTCCTGTACAAAGATGGTGGCAGTCAGTGAATCATTCGGCTGAGCCCGGCAACGGCGCGTTCGCGACGGTGTTCCGCTGGTGGTACTGCGCAAGAGGCTGGTACCACCAGCAGTTTCCATATTGAGACACCCATCACTTGGGTGTCCCAATATGGCGGTCGGTGAACTTCCGCCGCTTAGAATTTTGGGATCTGGACACATCTGGATGGAATAGGTTGGGAAGACATTACAAGGTAAGTATATACAGTACAGACCAAAAGTTTGGACACACCTCATTCAAAGATTTTCTGTATTTTCATGACTATGAAAATTGTACATTCACACTGAAGGCATCAAAACTATGAATTAAAACACAGTGGAATTATATACTTAACAAAAAAAGCATGAAGAAACTGAAAATATGTCTTATATTCTAGGTTCCTGCTGTAATGTCAGTATTGTCTTTTGCTTCCTCCCTGCCCAGGAGATGTCTGGTCAGACAAAGACAATTTTAAAATGAACTTTCATTCAGGGGAAAACCCCTTTAATGTGCCCGGGCTTCCTCTGCCTGTAGACATGTAGACATGTCGCGCATCTGCCGCCGGGATCAGCCGAATGATTCACTGCCCCTGTACGGAATTCGCACAGGCGCAGTAAATCAGATCGCCGCCATCTTTGTGGAGACAGATAGCGGCGGTCACATTAAAACTGCGCATGCACTCCTCCTGCACAAAGATGGTGGCAGTCAGTGAATCATTCGACTGAGCCCGGCAGCGGCGCGTTCACTACGGTGTTCCGCTGGTGGTACTGCACAACAGGCTGTGTACGCCGTATACAGTGTGTGTGTGTGGTGCATATGGCATATACAGAGTTGTGTGTGTGTGTGTGTGGTGCGTACGGTGTATACAGTGTGTGTGGTGTGGTGCGCACAGCGTATAAAGTGTGTGTGTGTGGTGCAACAGTGTTCGACTGGTAGTACCGCGCAAGAGGCTGGTACCACCAGCAGTTTCCATATTGAGACACCCATCACTTGGGTGTCCCAATATGGCGGTCGGTGAACTTCCGCCGCTTAGAATTTTGGGATCTGGACACATCTGGATGGAATAGGTTGGGAAGACATTACAAGTAGTGTTGAGCGATAATGCTCGATATCTAAAAATATCGTATCGAAATTGTATCGCCGATAGCACTAAATATCGTCGATATCCGATTTCGATACCGGAAGTCCCATGTAAGTCTATGGGAACAAAATATCGCAACTAAAAAAAAACCTTTATTCCTTGTAAACACAAATATACACACATAGAATACATATAAATATATATATATACATGTCATTGTGACATATATATATACATATATGTATAGTTTATACACTTCTACATAGTAAAATATCCTCTGATTCAATTGCCGGTAAAGCCGGCTTCTGTGAAAAGACAGAAGCACCCGACATGAAAAGACACTTGGTGTACATAGGTTAACCATGTCTTTTCATGTCGTTTGCAATCTGATTTGCACAAACAATTACATCAGTCTATGTGTGCAAAATTTCACACCTGTAGGGTTAATTAAAGGTGTAAATTCGTTGTAAAAAAACAGACTTTTTTGCTACGAATTTACACCTTTAATTAACCCCTACAGGTGTGAATTTTGCACACTTACACTCATGTAATTGTTTGTGCAAATCAGATATCAAACTACATGAAAAGACATGGTTAACCAATCATGTAAACCAAGTGTCATTTCATGTCGGGTTCTGCATTTTCACAAAGCCGGCAATTGAATTAGCGGCTATTATACTATGTAGAAGTGTAAGAACTATAAATATAAATATATATATATATGTGTCACAAATTGAATGACATGTATATATATATATATGAGGTGTAAAATTGCTGAAAAAAAATGCGTGGGCTCCCGCCCTATTTTCGCAACCAGACAGACAAAGCCAGTGAGTGGGGCAGATAATAATACCCCAGAGAGGGACCATTATTTCCCCCCCCGGCTACTAACATCTGCCCCCAGACATCCCAGAAAGGGCAAATCTCTAATTAGATTTGCCCTTCTGGCACTTTGCCCGTCTATTCCCATTGCCCTGTAGCGGTGGCGAATGGGTTAATAAGGGGTTAAAATGACCTTGCAATTGAAAGGTCACTTTAAGCCAGGTTAATAATGAGAGTGTCAATTAGACAACTATCAATTATTAATCCTATTGTATGAAAGAAAAATCAAACACACACACTTTAATAAAAAAGAAGTTTAATAAAATAATCACACAGTTTTTGACCATATTTTATTTTCCTGCTAAAACCATTTCCTGTAATAAAAATAAAATAATAAAGCAAAATTATTCTTACCAATCCGATGTACAGTCAGGTCCCACGGTGTAATCCTTCAGAAAGGGTTAATGTTTACTGCAGGGACCGCAGCTAATGCTGCAGCCTCACAGTAAAACCCCAAATGAATGAGTTCCTCTCCTGGCTGACAGGAGAGGAAGTGGAAAGCTTAATTGATTGCTTTCCACTTTCACTTCAGGTCAGCCAGGGACACAATCATGACGTCAGAGGGAACTGGTTAACAAAAATAGGGGATCCCCTCGAAAAAAATTGGCGTGGGTTCCCCCCTATTTTTGTTAACCAGCCAGATGAAGCAGACCACTGAGGCCTGGATTTTCAGGCTGTTAAGGAGCCAAGATCCATGGACCTTGCCAGCCTGATAATACCAGGCCACAGCAGTCTCCATATCTTGGCTGATTAACAAAAATAGGGGATCCCCTCGAAAAAAATTGGCGTGGGGTCCCCCCTATTTTTGTTAACCAGCCAGATGAAGCAGACCGCTGAAGCCTGGTTTTTCAGGCTGGTAAGGATCCAATATCCATGGACCTTGCAAGCCTGATAATACCAGGCCACAGCAGTCTGCTTAGCTTGGCTGGTTAACAAAAATAGGGGATCCCCTCGAAAAAAAACGGCGTAGGGGTCCCCCTATTTTTGTTAACCAGCCAAGTAAAATGCAGACTGCTGCGGCCTGGTATAAAAAGACTGTCAAGGCCCATGGATTTTGGCCCTCAACAGCTTGATAATACCAGGCTACAGCAGCCCCACATTTGGCGCATCAAAAGATGTGCCAATTGTGGCACTTTACCCGGCTCTTCCCACTTGCCCTGTAGCGGTGGCAAGCGGGGGTAATAAGGGGTTAAAGTCACCGTTGATTGCACGGTGACAATAAGCCCGGTTAATAATGGAGAGGCGTCAATAAGACACCGATCCATTATTAATCCCAAAGTTATTAAATGCATAAAAAAAAGACAAAGCAAGAAAAAGTATTTTAATGAAATAAAAGAGACAACACAGTTTTAATTTCTTTTATTGTACTCTCATTCCTGCGATGCCCTCGATCTCCTGTAAAAAAAAGAAAAAAAAAAAACCAACAGTATACCACCTGTCCGACGCAGTCCATAGTAACGACTGTCCCACGGCGCTCCAGCTCTGCTACATCGCAATGACAGGCAGAGCCTGTCATCGCGACGCAGCACAGCTGATTACCTGCTTCCCCGGCGGTGACGTCATCGGACTGACTGCTTTACGGCCCGGGGTTACCCAGCAGTCACTGCAGTTATCGCGAGAAACTGCATGTGACCGCCGGGGAAAGAGGATGGCGGCCATCAAGCAGTCCGGGATGTGACCGCGGAGATCTTCTGCCAGGTAAGTGCCGCTGACTCCTGACAGACCCGACCGACGGACACTGACAGTGACAGACCCGACCGACGGACACAGACAGTGACAGTGACAAATCCGATTCCGGTATTCGATAAGACGAAAATATCGAAACGAATTATCGAAAGGCCGATAGAGCTAATATCGGCCGATAGCCGATATTTGCAGTATCGTATCGCTCAACACTAATTACAAGGTAAGTAAATACAGTACAGACCAAAAGTTTGGACACACCTCATTCAAAGTTTTTTCTGTATTTTCATGACTATGAAAATTGTACTTTCACACTGAAGGCATCAAAACTATGAATTAACACATGTGGAATTATATACTTAATAAAAAAAGCATGAAGCAACTGAAAATATGTCATATATTCTAGGTTCTTCAAAGTAGCCACCTTTTTTCTTTGATTACTGCTTTGCACACTCTTGGCATTCTCTTGATGAGCTTCAAGGGGTAGTCACTGGAAATGGTCTTCCAATAGTCTTGAAGGAGTTCCCAGAGATGCTTAGCACTTGTTGGCCCTTTTGCCTTCACTCTGTGGTCCAGCTCACCCCAAACCATCACGATTGGGTTCAGGTCTGGTGACTGTGGAGGCCAGGTCATCTGGCGTAGCACCCCATCACTCTCCTTCATGGTAAAATAGCTGCTAAGGACAGGCAACAAGCAGAAGAGACTTGTTTGGGCTAAAGAACACAAGGAATGGACATTAGACCAGTGGAAATCTGTGCTTTGGTCTGATGAGTCCAAATTTGAGATCTTTGGTTCCAACCACTGTGTCTTTGTGCGACGCAGAAAAGGTGAACGGATGGACTCTACATGGCTGGTTCCCACCGTGAAGCATGGAGGAGGAGGTGTGATGGTGTGGGGGAGCTTTGCTGGAGACACTGTTGGGGATTTATTCAAAATTGAAGGCATACTGAACCAGCATGGCTACCACAGCATCTTGCAGCGGCATGCTATTCCATCCGGTTTGCGTTTAGTTGGACCATCATTTTTTTTTCAACATGACAATGACCCCAAACACACCTCCAGGCTGTGTAAGGGCTATTTGACCAAGTAGGAGAGTGATGGGGTGCTACGTCAGATGACATAGCCTCCACAGTCACCAGACCTGAACCAAATCGAGATGGTTTGGGTTGAGCTGGACCGCAGAGTAAAGGCAAAAGGGCCAACAAGTGTTAAGCATCTCTGGGAACTCCTTCAAGACTGTTGGATGACCATTTCCAGTGACTACCCCTTGAAACTCATCAAGAGAATGCCAAGAGTGTGCAAAGCAGTAATCAAAGCAATAGGTGGCTACTTTGAAGAACCTAGAATATAAGACATATTTTCAGTTGTTTCACACTTTTTGTTATGTATATAATTCCACATGTGTTAATTCATAGTTTTGATGCCTTCAGTGTGAATGTACAATTTTTATAGTCATGAAAATACAGAAAAATCTTTGACTGAGAAGGTGTGTCCAAACTTTTGGTCTGTACTGTATTTAATTCACCAAAGAAAAACAGATAGCACTCACCAGTCTTTTGAAGAAATTCCGCTCTTTATTTGCAATAAAAAAAAGCATGTTGGCCGGGAGAGTGATGACGGGAGTGGGCAGGAGCTTGACGACTGCCGTTTCGCGCCTACTAGCGCTTCCACGGGTCAATTAGTGGAAGGATGTGACGGGAAAGTAAATATCACGTCACCATATCACTCCTCCTTCCACAGCTGCTGCCATAATGACGTGAAACATAAAAACAATTAAAATCAGCATTAAGCATGCATGAAAACATACAGTTATACATAAAACAAGTGGGAAAAAGAAATAACAGGCAAAAAAACCACCTTATACATAGTATTCTATATACAGTACAGACTTGTTTCTAAGAATGGCATGTGCCTGTGGGATCGTTACTCCAAGTAGTATTCACATCCAAAACATGCCTGCTGGAAAAAGGCTTTTTTATGCAAAAAACATTTCTGCAACCATTACTATGGGATACATTTTAACAAAAAAAAACGTTTACGCAAGAAAATATATTACTACAACGAGAATGTTGTCACAAAAAGATGGACATGTCCACCCTGTCATTAAATCCAATAGGGCCTATTGCGCAAGTATCCACAATCCACCTGGCCTCCCGTCTAAGTAGCAATTTATGCAAATTACCACCTTGTGGGGCAAGGTCACTTTCTCCAAGCCTGCAAATGACAGTACATCAGGAGCTCCTGCATGCATCTCTTTTTTGTGATTAATTAAACGGGTAACTCCTTTGCCCGATAAAATGGACTTGTAATGCTCCCTAAACCGCACATATAAAGGCAGTATGGTTTTTCCTATGTAATAATATCTACACGGACAAAAAACAACATACACTACATGGTCAGTAGTGTTGAGCGATACTGCCCGATATCCCTAAATATCGGATCGGACTGGATCGGCCCGATACTCAAAAAGTATCGGGTATCGCCGATCTGATACCGGAAACCCAATGCAAGTCAATGGGACAGAAATATCGGAACTAAAAAAACCTCTTTCTTTCCTTGTAAACACTAGATATACACACATAGAATAAATAAATAAATATATATATATATATATATATGTATATATATATATATATATACATGTCATTGTGACATATATATACATATATTTATAGTTCATACACTTCTACATAGTAAAATAGCCTCTGATTCAATTGCCGGGCAATGCCGGCTTTTGTGAAATTACAGAAGCACCCGACATGAAATGACACATGGTTTACATAGAGTTAACCATGTCTTTTCATGTAGTTTGATATATGGTTTTCACTAACAATTACATGAGTGTATGTGTGCAAAATTTGACACATGTAGGGGTTAATTAAAGGTGTAAATTCGTTGTAAAAAAAACGCATTTTTTTGCTACGAATTTACACCTTTAATTAACCCCTACATGTGTCAAATTTTGCACACATACACTCATGTAATTGTTAGTGAAAACCATATATCAAACTACATGAAATGACATGGTTAACTCTATGTAATCCATGTGTCATTTCATGTCGGGTTCTGTATTTTCACAAAAGCCGGGAATTGAATTAGCGGCTATTATACTATGTAGAAGTATATGTACTATAAATATAAATATATTTATGTGTCAAAAATTCAATGACATGTATATATATATACATATATATATATATGAGGTGTAAAATTGTTGAAAAAAAATGCATGGGCTCCCGCCATATTTTTCAACCAGACAGACAAAGCCAGCGAGTGGGGGCAGATAATAATAGCCCAGAGAGGAACCATTATTTTTGGCCCCCCCTGGCTACTAACATCTGCCCCCAGACACCCCAGAAAAGGCAAATCTATAATAAGATTCGCCCTTTCTGGCACTTTGCCCGTCTATTCCCACTGCCCTGTTGCGGTGGCGAATGGGTTAATAAGGGGTTAAAGCCACCTTGCTATTGAAAGGTGAGTTTAAGCCAGGTTAATAATTGAGAGCTGTCAATTAGACAACTATCAATTATTAATCCTATTGTATGAAATAAAAATAAAACACACACACTTTAATTAAAAATTATTTTAATGAAATAAACACACAGTTTTTGACAATATTTTATTTTACTGCCATTCCTTGCGAAGCCCTTGTTCACCTGTAATAAAAATAAAATAATAAAGCAACATTATTCTTACCTATCCGATGTTCAGTCAGCTCCCCCGATGTAATCCTTCTGAAAGGGTTAATGTTTACTGCAGAGACCGCAGCTAATGCTGACAGTCTCACAGTAAACCCTCGACTGAATCATCTCCTCTCCTGGCTGACAGGAGAGGAAGTGGTTAGCATAATTGATTGCTTTCCACTTTCACTTCAGGTCAGCCAGGGACACCGCACTGCATCAGTGACATCAGAGGGAATCCCGGCTGACCTGAAGTGAACTGATTAACAAAAATAGGGGATCCCCTCGAAAAAAAAAATGGCGTGGGGTCCCCCCTATTTTTGTTAACCAGCCTGATAAAGCAGACTACTGAGGCCTGGTTTTTCAGGCTGTTAAGGAGCCAATATCCATGGACCTTGCAAGCCTGATAATACCAGGCCACAGCAGTCTGCTTATCTTGGCTGGTTAACAAAAATAGGGGATCCCCTCTAAAAAAAAAAATGGCGTGGGGTCCCCCCTATTTTTGTTAACCAGCCTGATAAAGCAGACTAGTGAGGCCTGGTTTTTCAGGCTGGTAAGGATCCAATATCAATGAACCTTGCAAGCCTGATAATACCAGGCCACAGCAGTCTGCTTAGCTTAGCTGGTTAACAAAAATAGGGGATCCCCTCGAAAAAAAAATGGCGTGGGGGGTCCCCCTATTTTTGCTAACCAGCCAAGTAAAAAGCAGACTGCTGCGGCCTGGTATTAAAAGTCTGTCAAGGCCCATGGATTTGGCCCTAAACAGCCTAAAAATACCAGGCTGCAGCAGCCCCACAAATGGCGCATCCAAAGATGCGCCAATTGTGGCACTTTACCCGGCTCTTCCCACTTGCCCTGTAGCGGTGGCAAGCGGGGTAATAAGGGGTTAATGTCACCTTTGATTGATCGGTGACAATAAGCCCGGTTAATAATGGAGAGGAGTCAATAAGACACCGATCCATTATTAATCATAGTTTGTAAATTTTTAAAAAAAAGACACAGCAAGAAAAAAGTCTTTTAATGAAATAAAACACCACACAGTTTTCATTATTTTTATTGTATGCTCATCCTGCGATGCCATCGTTCTCCTGTAAAAAAACACAACACAAATACTCCCTGTCCGACGCAGTCCAAAATCACGAGTGTCCCACGACGAGTCCAACTCTGCTACATCTGTATGACAGGCTGAGCCTGACATCCACATAGAGCAGAGCTGCTTACCATTGCGGCTTCCCCGGCGGTGACGTCATCCGGACTGGTTTACGGCCAGCTGTCACGAGAGTACAGCTGGCCGAGATTACCCAGTACCCGGCAGCCCGTGCAGTTATAGCGAGATGCTGCACGTGACCGCCAGGGAGAGGGTAATGGACGGCCATCCAGGAGGACGTGACTGCCGGGTATCTTCTGCCAGGTAAGTGCTGCTGACACCTGACAGACCCGACCGACACTGACAGTGACAGTTTCGGGAAGTTCCTGTGTCACGTACTTCGTTCTGTGACACAGGAACTCCCCATAGACTTTGTCGGAAAACTCAGATTCCGGTATCCGATATGACAAAAATATCGGAACTCAGAATCGGAATTCCGATACAGCAAATATCGGCCGATACCCGATATTTGCTGTATTCGAATGCTCAACACTAATGGTCAGTCTTAAACGTTATAAACTCAGAAACTGAATGACTCACCGTCACCGCCCCCACACGAATAACCCTATCCATCATGTGAAATTTACAGTATGGGCAGTGACCACACTTATGATTCCCCTTGGGAATTCCTGCCTTTAACCTATTACTATCTTCCTTCTTAATACGATTACGGACCAAAACGTCCCTCAACCTAGTGCTACGTTTGCATGAAATCAGGGGTCCTCTAGCTACAATATCTGCCAATTCCTTATCCCTTTCTAGGATGTGCCAATTTTTCCTTATAGAGGCACGAATTTGACGTTCCATGGGGCCATATTGAAAGCAAAATGTTAGCTTTTTATCCTTGTTCTTAATAGTACTATTTCTCTCAAGGGCTCTGTTTTCAGTGACTCTCTCTCCATCAACTTCATACAGAGCTGTCTTCAACAATGTTTCTGGGTATCCCCTTTGTCCAAATCTACCATATAACTCCATAGACTGTGTATTATAACCCACATAGGTGTTATTCACCCTTCGCACTCTGAGGAATTGGCTATATGGCAGAGACTTTTTTGTATAGGGTGGATGAAAACTTTTATAATGTATCATCGAATTCATTGCTGTTGGTTTCCTAAATAAAGATGTACATACTGCCCCATCTAGAATCTTCACTGAGACGTCCAGAAACTCAAACTGTGAACCACTAAAAACAGATGTAAATGATATGTTCATGGTGCGATTATTAATCAGATACGAAGGCCTCAAAGGTGTCCCTGGGGCCATCCCACACCATAAAAATGTCATTGACATATCTGAGGTATAATTTGATGTGCTTAAGGAAAACGTTATAAGCTGAATAAATGAATCTCTCCTCAAATAATCCGAGAAATAAATTAGCGAAAGTGCATGCTGCCGGAGTCCCCATGGCAGTCCCAACGTTTTGTAGGTACCACGTATCTAAAAACATAAACGCGTTGTGTGTGAGAGCGAAATAAACCCCCTAAAACACAAAATCAATGAAATCCTGTCCTTTGTCAATGGTGTTCAAGATTTCTCTAAGGGCTTTGACCCCTGCTTTTTGGGGAATTCTCGTATAGAGGTTCTCAACATCAATAGACACCAATGAAAAACCTGTTTGCCATGTAAAATTTTGCATAATGTCCAGAAAAGCATTAGTATCTTTGATGTAAGAAGGAATGTCTATTAATAGCGGACGTAACAACCAATCCATATAATGGGATAGGGGTTCTGTAACCGACCCTATCCCAGATACTATGGAGCGTCCCGGTGGTGAAATTATAGACTTGTGTATTTTTAAACTTAGAAACAAGTCTGTATATAGAATACTATGTATAAGGTGTTTTTTTGCCTGTTATTTCTTTTTCCTACTTGTTTTCTGCATAACTGTATGTTTTCATGCATGCTTAATGTTGATTTTAATTGTTTTTATGTTTTATGTCATTATGGCAGCAGCTGTGGAAGGAAGAGCGATATGGTGATGGGATATTTACTTCCCCGTCACATCCTTCCACTAATTGACCCATGGAAGCGCTAGTAGGCGCGAAATGGCAGTCATCAAGCTTCTGCCCACTCCCGTCCTCACTCCCCCGGCCAACATGCTTTTTTATTGCAAATAAAGAGCGGAATTTCTTCAAAAGACCGGTGAGTGCTATCTGTTTTTTATTCGTGAACTTATTGCACTGTGTTTCCTCAGATCAGCACCCATGGTCATGAGGCGAAGTCTGCAGCATGGTGTGATACCGACAGCATAGGATTTCAGCAGTACTGGTGGTGCCGTCCATCTCTTTCTTTCTTGCAGCCTAGTGTAAGTATATATTAGATACCACAAGACATCATGTTCTAGATGCCTGGTAGTATAATGTATTTCATTGGTTTCCAATAAATGGGCACTGTGGGCATTGGCATTATTTTCAATAAATGAGTGAACAAAACTGCTGGTACTATATAGTATATGCTGGGGTTATTGGAAAATGTTTTCTGCATGCAGTACAATATGAGCAAGACCCCACATACTTAGTAACATATTTGCTAGTGCTCATCGTCTACATTATAGCATAGCATATGCTACTGGTTAGGAGTAAGTGGCCACTGACTATACCACGAGAGGCCAGGAAGTGTACAACTACTTAGGAAGTTACAGAATGGTCACAGAGCATAGTGAAACGTTGTTGTCTTCATTTTATTCAAGAAGAGGCACACATGCCTGATGATTACAAACATTCAAAGTGGTGTAATAAGCTTGAGGGTTGCAGAATAAACCTAAAGAGTAACTGTTGTTTTAATTTTTACTTCATAAATCAATAGTACACCTGAAAATAAGCAACTTTGTAATACACAGTCATGGCCAAAAGTTTTGAGAATGACACAAATATTAATTTTTACAAAGTCTACTGCTTCACTTTTTCTAATGGCAATTTGTATATACTCCAGAATGTTATAAAGAGTGATCAGCTTAACAGCAATTACTTGCAAAGTCAATATTTGGCTAGAAAATGAACTCTATCCCCCAAAACACATTTCAACATCATTGCAGCCCTTCCTTAAAAGGACCAGCTAACCTCTTTTCAGTGATTGCTCCATTAACACAGGTGTGGGTGTTGATGAGGACATGGCTGGAGATCAATCTGTCATGATTAAGTAAGAATGAGACCACTGGACACTTTAAAAGGAGGCTGGTGCTTGGCATCATTGTTTCTCTTCTGTTAACCATGGTTATCTCTTAAGAAACACGTGCAGTCATCATTGCAATGCACAAAAATGGCCTAACAGGGAAGAGTATCGCAGCTAGAAAGATTGCACCTCAGTCAACAATCTATCGCATCATCAAGAACTTCAAGGAGAGAGGTTCCATTGTTGCCAAAAAGGTTTCAGGGCGCCCAAGAAAGACCAGCAAGGGCCAGGACCGTCTCTTAAAAGTGTTTCAGCTGCGGGATCGGGCTACCAGCAGTGCAGAGCTTGCTCAGGAATGGCAGCAGGCAGGTGTGAGTGCATCTGCACGCACTGTGAGGCGGAGATTCTTGGAGCAAGGCCTAGTCTCAAGGAGGGCAGCAAAGAAGCCACTTCTCTCCAGAAAAAACATCATGGACAGACTGATATTCTGCAAAAGGTACAGGCAGTGGACTGCTGAGGACTGGGGTAAAGTTATTTTCTCTGATGAATCCCCTTTTCGATTGTTTGGGACATCAGGAAAATGCCTCATTCGGAGAAGACAAGGTGAGCGCTACCACGAGTCTTGTCTCATGCCAACTGTTAAGCATCCTGAAACCATTCATGTGTGGGGTTGCTTCTCAGCCAAGGGAATCGGCTCTCTCACAGTCTTGCCTAAAAACACAGCCATGAATAAAGAATGGTACCAGAATGTCCTCCAAGAGCGACTTCTCCCAACCCTCCAAGAGCAGTTTGGCGATCAACAATGCCTTTTCCAGCATGATGGAGCACCTTGCCATAAAGCAAAGGTGATAACTAAATGGCTCAGGGAACAAAACATAGAGATTTTGGGTCCATGGCCTGGAAACTCCCCAGATCTTAATCCCATTGAGAACTTGTGGTCAATCATCAAGAGACGGGTGGACAAACAAAAACCTAAAAATTCTGACAAAATGAAAGCATTGATTCTGCAAGAATGGACTGCTATCAGTCAGGATTTGGTCCAGAAGATGATTGAGAGCATGCCAGGGAGAATTGCAGAGGTCCTGAAGAAGAAGGGTCAACACTGCAAATATTGACTTGCTGCATTAACTCATTCTAACTGTCAATATAAGCTTTTGTTACTCATATGTTTGCAATTATTATATTTCTGTCTGTGATAAAAACATCTGTCAAACACACATAAAAACCAGAGGGCAATAGATCATGTGAAAATATAATATTTGTGTCATTCTCAAAACTTTTGGCCATGACTGTACCTTATCAGAGAAACCTGCTTCTTTCTCCTCCAGGATGGATCATTCCTTATCAAAAGTCTCAATTCTGAGGTAAAATCTGTATTCAGTGAAGACCGACTGTCCCATTACTGAGATAGGAGATGGCAGTTACTACTGATAGGATTCTATCTAAATAGGAGGGGAAAGGGGAAGGAGGAGCTCTGCCGCTAGCTCCTTCTCCTCCCATCTACATAGAATCTCATCAGTAGCAGCTCCATCTCCTATCTCAGTACTGGGACAATCTGTCTTCACTGAATACACACTTTACCTCAGAATTGAGAATTTTGATAAGGAATGATCGATCCTGGCAGAGAAAGAAGCAGATTTCTTTAAAATATACCACAAAGTTGCTTGTTTTAATGTATACTATTGATTTATGAAATAAAACTTAAAATGCCGGTCACTCTTTAGATGTATTCTGCAACGCTCAAGCTTTAAAGCCAAAGTATTTGAATCCTTACAATCTTAACCTTGCAGTTCATCTTCAAGGACTGTTCATTTCTGGTCTGATCTACCACAAGGTGGTTACACCAAGATTGTCTTAGAGTGTCTGACAGATTTTGATGGTTAACCCCTTCACTAAGTCAAACTTTGGCCTCATTATGGTTTCCCACAATGCTAATGGTTTCACACAGCTCTCACTGACTCTTTTTCCTCTCAGGGCTAAACTAATAACACAGTCCACATACCTGTATCTCTCAGATTTGACCTCACTTAAGCCCAACACAGTGCATGACTACACAGGACCCTCCCATCGGCCAGCTCACCAGTTCTGGGATGATACACAGGTTTTGTTACACCAACACAAACTCTTGATCAATGCAAGAATTTCAGTTTACCAACCTAGTACATTTCATCAAGTATACTACCAATCCACTGATTTTTTTTTCCTCAGTGGACAAGCTCAGACCCACTCCTTCTCTTAGCCAACACCAGGTCTCACCGGTGCCTCCCCTTTAAAGGGGTGTACAGAGGCAAATACCATTTATCACCTTTACATTTTCTCACGATCTACCATTGGCATCTCATTTCTTCATTCTTTTTAATCTCACTCAGAAATGGCCTTTCAGTAACACTGAATATGACACTGATTACTAGGAAGCAGACCTCCTAGGCACAACTGGCCACTGGGGACTATGCTTATATGCCATATTGTATAATTTGGACATTAGGAATAAGACAATGTATACTGGTCATGAGAGTATTGACAATAAAGTTAATACAGATATTATTTATTATTATGATAAATGTAAAAACAAAATACAGCAAGCAAATACCTTTGTCCTTTGTATCTGGTAATTAAAGCAACTTTGCTGATGTCATCCTTTCCGTTATTAACGACATAAGAGCCATCTGCAGTTCCATTGTACTACGTATTGAAGATATATATATATATATATATTACATCAATGTTATGAACTGCACATTAATAGTTGCACACAAAACATACAAATCCATAATGATACTTGATCTCCTGAATATAGACAAGAAATATTAACGCAGTTTATAAGCATCTTATAAGGTGCATAAATAATGTAATTCTATTTGCAGTCCATAAAGGTTACTCTTTCTGCAATAAAAAAAAAATTATACAATTTTTCTAACATATTTTTGGATCCATTTCTAACAGCTTTGAGGAACTCAGTGCAAATTAAGGAACCACGTGCAAATTGGGTTTTAAAGAACCCATTCACATGTATTGTACAATGAAATGTTGTGAATTTGCTGTGTGGATTCTGCACCCCAAATCCACAGCTAGTCCACTATGTGAAAACCTGGTCATAAATGGAGGGAAAAAGTAGATCTCCTCATAAGGAGCAGTCATTTTGGCTAAGATTACAAATGAAATTAAAGATATCATGCATAAATATATCTGCCCATGTCTGCTTATTACTATTACTTTATTATTAAATACAATAGTAACGCCAATTTAATATATTTAGCCATTTCAATATAGTATATCGTACCGCATGCATCTTTTTGGTGCTTATTTTAAGTATTGTAATCATAGCACTTGGAAAGTTCTGGCTAACTTTGCATTTTGCATTATAGATAGATTTTTACAACCCAAGTCAAATTAATTCATACATACCGGATAGAATACTCCAGTTTTTTTATCCGCCATGATACCATTTGGTATTTGTTCCAAGAAAGGATCTGTGTAACCCCATAGGATCTCTTTGACGCTTCTTGTTTGAAACAATGATGAATTTGATTGTTTAATAAATGAATTCAGCAATCGCAGCATACCTGGAAACATATTAGGTGCAGCCTAAAACATATTAAGTCTGTATTAGTACTTTATTTAAGAGGGGATGTGAGCATAATAAATGTTCAGGATTGCAGACAACAGGAGTGGAGAAAGAGACATGATTAGATGGAGAAAATAGATGGAAGTCAACCTCGATGATGAGATTGTGCAGCACAAATTGATTGGAGAATTATACTGAAATGATGAGGCAAGAAGAAGGCTACTGTGGGACAGAGAAGGATGCATGACAAAGGCAACATATTAATTGCTTAGTCACACGGTCAGGATTCAATTAGGATTTAGGTGTGGATCTGTCACATAAATCTTAATGGAATATACCAACATTTAGCAGCTAACGCAAGATCTCATACAGAAGAAAAAATAGCATGGACTAATGAAAACACTGCAGAATCCACAATTTACATGGATTCCCCATGGATCAGTCATGGATTAGTTCCATTGACTTACACTAGGGCTAAACCATGTGCAAATAGATGGCATATCTGTGGCAGAAATCAGTCTCATCTTCATCTTTTCTGCCACAGACACATTAACATAGGTTATGGGTATTATATGGAGATGATCGAATCAATACCCTATGAAATCAACTTCGAGTTGAATTTCCTGAGAAACGCAATTCCCGGCAAATTCAAATAATTGACTAGATTTGTGGGGATAGCAAAAAAAATGCTGAAAAAATGTCATACTTTATTGAAGATTGCATCAGCCAGTGAGTGGGCTCACATTGATATAGGTGCGACCATGCCAATCAGGGTCTCCCTGCCATCATAAAAGTTGTCAACAGGAAAACCAGCAGCGATTTTAACTTTTTACAGCCAAGGGATAGGAAGTCACCACACGCAGCATTCCTCATAGGGATGACAGAGACTAACTTACAATATGGTGTAAAAGAGCAGCACTGAAGAACATAGAAAATATGAGTGGTAGTCTCATTCTGTGAATAAGCGCTCATGCCCACTTGCGATGAAATTGAACAAATTCAATCAGATAAAAAATTGGATTGAATTCGGACCAATGTTAATCTACGATGGTATGTTCATCTGCGTTTTTTTTGCCAGCTCGGATCGGATCAAGATCGGACTGGAAAAAAATCGCAGCATGCTGCGATTGTAATAGCAAATCGGATTGCATCGGATCACATCCCGCAATAGATGTCAATGGGTGCGATAAAAAAATCGCACAGCACTAGCACAGCAATCGTACCATGCGAATGCTGTGCGATTTTTATGCACCGGTGTCCTTTGAAAAGCCGGCAAATTCATATCCGGCTACTGTAAAAATCACACTGACAGATTAAAATAGAAAAGATAGAATATAAATATACACATAGAATACATACACATATATATATAGATGTCAGTGACACACACACATACATATATGTATTTATATTGTATAAAGAGATAGATAGAAGATTAGCCGGTAATTCATTTGTCGGCTTCTTTAAAATCAGTACAGGAGCCGACAGTATAGAAGACATGGATTACATGCACTAAATAAATACAGAATAGGTAGATATATACATGTCAGTGACCAATACAATTAGTAGTGTGTGTGTACAAATTAGGGGACATGTTTGTAATTAATAAAAGATTATTTATGGGAAAAATATGGAGTGGGGTCCCCCTATAATTTTTAGCCAGCAATGGCTATGCAGACAATTGAGTGCTCATATTATTAGCCTAGGAAGGGGCCATGAATACTGCCCCCTGGCTAGTAATATGAGCCCTCTGCTGCCCCAGAAAAGGCGCATCTACAAGATGCGCCAATTCTGGCACATAGCCTTGCTCTTCCCACTGCCCTGTAGCGGTGGCATATGGGGTAATAGTTTGGGTTAGTAATGGGAGACGTCAGTAAAACGCCCCTAATAGTAATCCCATAGTCAAATTGTAAAAAAAAAAAACAACACAGACACCCTGAAAAAAATTATTTTATTGAAATAAACACAAAGACTCCTTTATTATTCTAAATTAAACCATACTTACTATATCCCCTAATTCCCAGAAGCCCTTGATCTCCTGTAATAAAAATAAAATAATAAACCAACAATATACCATACCTCTCCATTGTGTCTCACACCGTAATCCATGTCTGGGATATATACAGTTTGCAACCAGGACAGTGCCAAGATGCGACCATCCAGGCTGTAAACTACTGCTGAATAAATGACATGCTGCCGGCACTGCTTCAGAGACTAGCGGTGTAGTCACTGAAGCTCCGCTCTCTCACAGCCTGACCTGCGCTGATCTCTGTAGCTTGGGAAAATGCCAGTTAATTTTCCCATGCTCAAGAGTTCATCGGGGGTCAGGCTCTGAGGCAGCGCCACATCAGTGATGTCACCGCTAGTCACTGATGCAGCGCCGGCAGCATCTCCTCATTCACCCTGTGGTTTACAGCCGGGACGGTCACATCTTGGCACCTTCCTGGTTGTAAACTGTATATATCCCAGATATGGATTACGGCATGGGACACAACGGACAGGTATGGTATATTGTTGGTTTGTTATTTTTAATTTATTACAGGAGATCGAAGGCATCGCATGGATTAGCAGTACAATAAAGATGGGAAACAGTGTTTATTGTTTTATTTCATTAAAAGACTTTATTCTGGCTGTCTTTTTTTTTACCACTTAACAACTATACACTGTGTTCCAAATTATTATGCAAATAATATTTTCTCAGATTTTCCCAAATTACCTATATGAATTTCAGTCATTGTAATTTTCCTGTCAAATAACTATTAGAGTACAATTGAAAGGTTTTTGTACAAACTGCCTATGATAACAGTATATTTTTTAAAAAATAAAACACTCAAACTGCACTCAAAATGCATGTTCCAAATTATTATGCACAGCAGAGTTTTCAACCTTTTCATTTTAATAAAGAACAAAAAAATGGTCATTTTTGAAATTATAAGCATTAGCAGGTTATTACAAACTGAAATCAAACAGTTTTCAACTCAAAACTTTATTCTAGGTGTGTCACAGGTGTATCGCCACGAAGATCGTCGCGATTTCACATTCCGACTTCTCGCAGCTGAGTTGTTGGTGCTATGTGTCTGTTGGCAGTGAGGGAGTTAATTCTACCGTTCTCTGTGCTTAGACTAGTTCCAGCCTCGCCCGGCTGCAGTGTATTAGGCACTAATTAGCTTCCTTCATATACCTGCCGTTCTGCTTAGGAGTTGTCGGTGAAAGCATTCATTCTGACCAGCAGAGCGGATCGTTTCTGAGAAGACTTAAGCTAAGAGTGCCTGTTGTGGTTAATCCTCTCCTCGCTTATTGTTTATCTCCTTAACCTTTTGTGTTCCCTCTGTGTTGAAGTTTTTGTATGCAAGGCAGTATTTACTTTACCCTTGTCTGTCTCGTTTGTCTTATACTGTTAGTAAGCTGTGATCTGCCTATTTCCTTTGGTGGTAATCAGGGTCCTTCTCAGGACTGGATTACAGTGGTCAGGGATCTACAGGAGACAGGGTTAGGCTGGCGGCCTGGACCTCTGTACCATTAACAGTACCTCCAGGTAGAGGCACTAGTCAGGACCCCAGTTTAGGGTCAGCATAGACCCCGGTCCACCTCTATCCTGAGACAGCGTGACATTTTCACCGACCATACTAAAGATTCTCCCCAGCCACCATGGATCCAGTAGCCCATTTAGCTCAGCAGTTGCAGAGTTTGTCCATGGAGCTGACGGACGTTAAATCCAAGGTTTTGTACCCCCGGGAGCAAGCCAGATCTGAACCTAAAGTGGCCCTCCCGGACAGGTTTACTGGTGGGCGAGACAAGTTTTTTACTTTCCGGGAAGCATGTAAATTGTATTTTCGGCTGCGGCCGCAGTCGTCGGGGAGTGAGGATCAGAGGGTGGGAATTGTCATCTCGCTCTTACAAGGGGACCCTCAATCCTGGGCGTTCTCTCTCCCCCCGGGCTCCCCGGCTCTCCAGTCAGTGGACCGATTTTTTACAGCCCTGGGTCTGGTATATGATGACCCGGATCGGGTCTCCCTTGCTGAAATGAAGTTACGTAGGATACAGCAGGGAGATCGTCCGGCGGAGGAATTTTCTTCAGAGTTCCGTAGGTGGGCCACGGATACTCAGTGGAATGACCCGGCTCTTAAGAGCCAGTTTTGTCAAGGTTTATCTGACAAATTAAAAGATGTGTTGGCTCAGTATAATTCTCCCTCATCACTGGAGGCCGCTATGGCTCTTGCAATTCGCATTGATAGACGGCTTCGGGAGAGGTGTGGGGTAACTCCGCCCCCTGTGATGACTCCACCTCCTTCATCCCGTACTGTACTGAGCAAGAAGTCGCCGGAAAACTATTAATCCCAGGTTGTGTGTGTGGACGACAATCTGGGAGTATGTATTTCGTCCCCAGGTCCGTCTCAGTTTCTCGTACCAGCGGAGGTGGTGGTAGGTACGAGAACTGAGAGGATTTCTGTTCTTCTGGATAGTGGGGCCGGGGCTAATCTGGTGGACGCTCGGTTTGCCCAGGTTCAAGGTATGCAACTGAGTGTACTAGCCAAACCTATCCCCATATTCTCTATCGACGCCAGGCCTCTCGGTCAAGGTAGCTTTTTGCAAGCCGTACATAACATTGACCTTCGAGTGGGGGCAATACATAAAGAACTATTGTCTTGTTATGTGTTGGAGGGTCTTCCCACTCCTATTGTGTTGGGTCTTCCTTGGTTAACTAAACATAACCCAGTTATTAATTGGCAAACCAGAGAGATAAGCCAGTTGGGTGAATTTTGCAATAAAAACTGCATGAACACGGTCATTGGTGCGGTCGTGCCTAGAACCTTACCACCTTTTTTGGTGGACTTTGAGGATGTCTTTTCAGAGGAGGGGTGTCAAGAATTACCTCCTCATCGCGAGTATGACTGTTCTATAAAATTGCTGCCTGATGCTAAATTACCTAAATCTAGGTTGTATAACCTTTCTGGTCCTGAGAGGCAGGCTATGAAGGATTATATTTCGGAAAGTCTGGTTAAAGGGCATATTAGACCTTCATCTTCCCCAGTGGCCGCGGGGTTCTTCTTTGTGAAGAAAAAAGATGGAGGCCTACGCCCTTGCTTGGATTTCCGTGAGCTTAATCGGATTACTGTCCGAGATCCATATCCGCTCCCACTTATTCCAGATCTCTTCAATCAGATTGTGGGCGCCAAATGGTTCTCTAAGTTGGATCTCAGGGGGGCGTATAATCTGATTAGGATGAAGGAGGGAGATGAGTGGAAGACGGCGTTTAACACTCCGGAGGGACATTATGAGAACCTTGTCATGCCTTTCGGTCTGACTACTGCCCCGGCGGTGTTTCAACATTTTGTTAATGACATCTTTCGCCACCTAGTGGGACAGTTTGTTGTCATTTATCTGGATGACATCTTAATTTACTCGCCAGATCTTGTGTCTCATCAGGAGCATGTGAGACAGGTGTTGCAGATCTTGCGAGATAATAAATTGTACGCCAAATGGGAGAAGTGTGTATTCGCCGTACAGGAACTTCAGTTTTTAGGGTTCCTGGTGTCAGCTTCCGGTTTCCGTATGGACCCTGGGAAAGTGAAGGCAGTGCTTGAGTGGGATCTGCCAGAGGATCTTAAGGCACTGCAGCGTTTCCTGGGGTTTGCTAATTACTACCAGAAATTTATTTGTAATTTCTCGTCCATTGTTAAACCTCTTACTGACATGACAAGAAAAGGGACGGATTTTTCAAGGTGGTCTGATAAGGCTTGTCAAGCATTTTCCTCCTTGAAAAAATGTTTTGCTTCGGCACCCATACTCATCCAACCTGATGCGTCACAGCCGTTCATTGTGGAGGTGGATGCGTCTGACGTAGGGGTGGGTGCAGTATTATCTCAAGGTCCGTCCCCTGGTAAATGGCATCCGTGTGCTTTCTTCTCTAAAAAATTGTCGTCCGCTGAGAGGAATTATGATGTCGGCAATAGGGAACTTTTGGCCATTAAGTTGGCTTTTGAAGAGTGGCGTCATTTTTTGGAGGGGGCAGTCCACCCGGTCACCGTCATTACTGATCACAAGAACCTACTGTATTTAGAGTCTGCAAAACGTCTGAATCCCAGACAAGCTAGATGGTCGTTGTTTTTTACCAGGTTTAATTTTGTTGTCACATATCGTCCTGGGTCAAAAAATGTTAAGGCTGATGCCTTATCTCGCAGTTTCCCTGGGGCCGGGAAGACGGATGACTCGGTTCCTATCCTTCAGGAGGGAGTAGTGGTGTCGGCTGTATGCTCTGAACTTGAGGAGGAAATATTGGAGGCTCAGGGGACGCCCCTGTAGGACCTCCAGGGAAACTGTTTGTTCCAGATCAGTTAAGACAAAAGGTTATCGAGGCACATCATAATTCTGCTTTGGCAGGACACCCTGGGAGCAAAGCAACTGTTGATCTCCTTTCACGCCGGTTTTGGTGGCCTAACTTAAATAAGGAGGTGGTAACTTTTGTCGCGTCCTGTGGGGTTTGTGCACGCTCTAAGACCCCACATACCCATCCGTCTGGGGCCCTCTTAGCTTTAAAAATCCCGGAGCGTCCATGGACCCATCTGTCTATGGACTTCATTACGGACCTCCCTCCGTCTTCAGGTAAAACTGTCATACTAGTTGTAGTTGACAGGTTCAGTAAAATGGCACATTTTATTGCTCTTCCTGCTCTTCCTAATGCTAAGACTCTGGCGCAAGTGTTCATTGGGGAGATTGTGAGACTTCACGGGTTGCCTTCCGATGTGGTGTCGGATCGGGGGTCTCAGTTTGTGTCCAAATTCTGGAGAGCATTTTGTACACGGCGGTAGATGCAATTGTCATTTTCTTCGGCTTTTCATCCGCAGACCAATGGTCAGACAGAGCGTCTGAACCAGAGCTTGGAGACATATCTCCGGTGTTTTGTCTCGGAAAACCAAGAGGACTGGTCTTCTTTCTTGCCTCTGGCAGAGTTCGCTCTTAACAATAGGCGGAGCGAGTCCACTGGTAAGTCCCCGTTTTTTGGGGCATATGGTTTTCACCCCCAGTTTTGTACTTTCAATGGGGGGGCTCTTCTGGGGTTCCTGAGGAGGAACGATTTTCGTCATCACTTGCTTCTGTGTGGAGAGGAGTGCTGAATAATTTGAGTACTATGGGGAACCGATACAAACGTATGGCTGATAGGAGGAGAGTGTCTGGTCCGGACCTAAGTGTGAACGTTCTGGTATGGTTGTCTACCAAAAATATAAAACTTAAGGTTCCCTCCTGGAAACTCGGTCCCAGATTCATCGGGCCATACAGGATCAGTTCGATAATTAATCCGGTGGCATTCCGTCTTGACCTCCCTCCTACGTTTAAAATCCACAATGTGTTCCACAAATCGTTGCTTAAGAGGTACGTGGCGCCAGTTATACCGCCAGTTATACCGTCACCTCTACCTCCTCCTCCAGTGGTGGTCAATGGTAACTTGGAGTTTCAGGTGTCGAAGATCATTGACTCACATCTGAATCGCCGGTCCCTTCAATACTTGGTTCATTGGAAAGGGTATGGTCCTGAGGAGAGGACGTGGGTTCCTGCGTCTGATATTAACGCAGACTGATTGGTTCGGGCCTTCCACACAACTCACCCAGACAGACCTGGCCCTGAGGGTCCGGAGGCCCCTCGTAGAAGGGGGGGTACTGTCACAGGTGTATCGCCACGAAGATCGTCGCGATTTCACATTCCGACTTCTCGCAGCTGAGTTGTTGGTGCTATGTGTCTGTTGGCAGTGAGGGAGTTAATTCTACCGTTCTCTGTGCTTAGACTAGTTCCAGCCTCGCCCGGCTGCAGTGTATTAGGCACTAATTAGCTATATACCTGCCGTTCTGCTTAGGAGTTGTCGGTGAAAGCATTCATTCTGACCAGCAGAGCGGATCGTTTCTGAGAAGACTTAAGCTAAGAGTGCCTGTTGTGGTTAATCCTCTCCTCGCTTATTGTTTATCTCCTTAACCTTTTGTGTTCCCTCTGTGTTGAAGTTTTTGTATGCAAGGCAGTATTTACTTTACCCCTTGTCTGTCTCGTTTGTCTTATACTGTTAGTAAGCTGTGATCTGCCTATTTCCTTTGGTGGTAATCAGGGTCCTTCTCAGGACTGGATTACAGTGGTCAGGGATCTACAGGAGACAGGGTTAGGCTGGCGGCCTGGACCTCTGTACCATTAACAGTACCTCCAGGTAGAGGCACTAGTCAGGACCCCAGTTTAGGGTCAGCATAGACCCCGGTCCACCTCTATCCTGAGACAGCGTGACAAGGTGATGTTACATTTGCACATAGGACCCCTTGTTCGAAAGGAGCTTCTGAACTCTCTCATCCATTGAATTTGTCAGGTTTTGGATGGTTTCTGCTTCAATTGTTTTGCATGAGGACAGAATACCCTCCCAGAGCTGTTGCTTAGATGTGAACTGCCTCCCGCCATCATAGACACTCCTTTTGATGATGCTCCAGAGGTTCTCAATGGGGTTGAGGTCAGGGGAGCATGGGGGCCACACCATAAGTTTGTCCCCTTTTATGCCAATAGCAGCCAGAGATGCAGATGTGTTATTTGCAGCATGAGACGGTGCATTATCATGCATGAAAATGATCTTGCTGCTGAATGCACGGTTCTTCTATTTGAACCATGGCAGGAAGTGCTGTTTGAGAAACTCAACATGCACTATGGAGTTCATCTTTACCACTTCAGGGATCCTAAAGGGACCGACAATCTCTCTCCCCATGATTCCAGCCCAAAACATTACTCCACCTCCTCCTTGTTGGCGCCGTAGCCGTGTTTGCATGGGGTGTCCATCAACCAGCCATCATCCACTCCATCCATCTGGACTATCGAGCGTTGCACGGCACTCATCGGTGAACAAAACAGTTTTGAAGTCAGTCTTCATGTATTGTTTGGCCCACTGGAGCCGTTTCTGCTTGTGTGCAGTAGATAGAGGAGGTCGACAGGATGGCTTACGCACAGCTACAAACCTCTGAAGGACCCTGCATCTTGTTGTTCGGGGGATGTTGGAGGCACCAGCAGCTTCAAAAACTTGTCTGCTGCTATGACAAGGCTTTTTTGCCGCTGCTCTTTTAACCTGACGTAATTGCCTGTAGGAAAGAGTCCTCAATTTTCCCTTATCAGCAAGCACACGTGTGTACTGTGAATCAGCTACATACTTCTTGATTGTGTAATGATCACGATGAAGTGTCTTGGCAATGTTGATTGTAGTCATGCCTTAACCTAAACACTCCACAATTTGTTGCTTCTCAGCAGCCGACACATCTTTTTTCTTTCCCATTTTGGCAGAAAATGTAGGCTGCTTAATAATGTGGGACAGCCTTCTTAAGTAGTCTTGCCTTTCATTGGACACACCTGCCAAACTAATTAGCACAGGTGTCTGCAATTGCTTACAGTGATATAAGGAGCCCTGACACACATCACTATCAATGAGTTTAACTGACAAACAAAAAAATTCTTACCTTATCACTCCTAAACAATTTTTGCATAATAATTTGGAACACAGTGTAGGATTAGTAATAGAGAGGTGTCTTATTGACACCTCTCCATTACTAAGCTGGGCTTGATGTGACCTTACAATACAAAGGTCACATCAACCCCCTATCAACCCATATGCCACCGCTACAGGGCAGGAGGAAGAGAGAGGCTAAGTGCCGTAATTGGAGCATCTTAGAGATGCGCCATTTCTGGGGCGGCTTTGAGCTGGTGTTTGTAGCCAGGTCCAATATCCATGGTCCCTTCCTAGGCTATAAATATCAGCCCGCAGCTGTCTGCATAGCCTTTTCTGGCTATAAATTATAGGAGGACCCCACGTTGTTTTTTTGTGAGGGTCCCCCTATTTTAATAGCCAGTAAAGGCTAAATATACAGCTGCGAGCTGATATTCCTAACCTGGGAAGATCCATGGGTATTAACCCCTTCCTAGGCTATAAACATCGGCCCCCAGTCGCTGACTTTCCCTCTCTGGCTCAGAAAATTGCGCGGGAGCCCACACCATTTTTTTTTCTAAGAAGTCAGCAATTATTAGTTAAATACATGTACAGTAAGCTGCACACACTATACTAATTGCATTTGTCACTGACATGTATATATATACCTTGCAAAGTCATTATACAAATTTGTTAACAACACAAACTAGGAAGGGACTATTCATCCACACACACCTGCGCACTTGGTATTCTTTGATGCCTCTTACACCTGTTTTATTGGTAATTTGTATAATGACTTTGACTATATAAAGCTGACAAGTTCCTTTCCTCCTCACTTTCCCTGAGGAAGCCATGCTGTGTATCGATACACGTGGGGTTCTTCTCCCTCCACATACTATGACGTGACTGGGTGACTCTTTCCCAGATTCCAACAGGTCTTATACAGCCTTATTCATTTGCTCTTTCCTTTTTTTCCCTTTTACCTGGGGCTCTTACATCCCTTATTATAGGGATAGCTCCCTACCTTCTTCATCTTTAGGAATTATATTCCTCCTAATGGGTACAGCTATCTATAATTTAGGGATGTATTTGTATGTCTTGCAATTCTTGAGTTTTTTGAGCTTTTGATCCACTGTACTGTATTTTTGGTTTCTTTTGTATAGTGTGCTTTATCTTAGCACACCCCCGGTGCACATAGTGGAGGTGACTGGTGGGCACTTATATGGCCCTCCATGTTGTTTTCTATCTGTAAACCTCTTTGGGTTTTTAATTGTTTTTAAACCATTTCTTGTTTTGCTTGTTTAATAAAGATACATTTTGCTAATTTTGTACATGGTAATCCTTGCCTTTTACTCGCTACTTTTCTCTCTTAGCGTGTGGTTAGTGATCCCATTTATCTACGGTATGTTTACTGTAGTGCCCTCAGTCCTTGTTTCTATAATATTGTCTACCTTGCAAAAGATGCTAGTTTTAATAGTTTTAATTTCTTTACACAATTGTTGTAATAGTACAATATTACTCCTGTACACGCCAACCAAATACAGTGGCCTGTTGAAGTATCTTTAACGTGGCCCTACTTAGCTTCTCTTGTCACTTCGTTTTGTCAAGGGGTGTTATTTTTTTTTTTTTTAAATCTTTTAAAAAATGACACATTTTAATTTTTGCATACCTGTTTCACTTGTCAACTGTACATGCAACAACAATACTGTTGACTGTTGCAGCGTCTTACTTTTTATTCTACCTAGCAATGTAGTTTTTTAGGATTATGCAAGTTTTGGAGTTTGGAGGAGAAAATTCAAGCAAAAAAGGTGCACACTTGAAATCTGTGCACCTAACTCCTAGGATTTGTTGTTACCTTGTCCTTTTTGAGCATAAGTAATTAATCTGAAAATAAGCTATTACACTAAATTAAAACATTAAATTTTTCAGGTATATTTTAGCACATTTGTTTAAGTTGTCAAATTGGAGACACATACAAACAACATGGATATTATGGCCAGGTTATTAGCCTTTTTGGATGTCATGTGCACCATAAATTTTTGGTTGATTCCATATTTTTCCAGAGTTGAGTAAGTGAGGTCAAAAAGTTTTGTAAGTGCTAAAAGAGAACCAATAGTTGGGTCGTCTATGAAGCTGAGGAAGATAAAAAAAAATGGTCCAGGAAGCAAAGTAGACGATGCGATTTTTATTATCGATGTGTTTCAAAGTCTTCAGACTTCTTCATCAGGATATAAACATATGCAAACATTTTATGTATGGTTATATCCTGATAAAGAAGTCTGAACATTTTGAAACGCATTGATAATAAAGCCACATCCAGTCTACTTTGTTTCTTTGCCCATTTTTTCACAGATCGCATTCAAGCCTATGATAGTCTAGAGATCAGTTCACAAGTACAATTTTTTCCTTGCACTGAGAGGTCTTCAAAAAATCGCAGAGGTATGTCTATGTCTGATGTTGATCTGAGTTTTGGATGAAGATGACAATTACAAGTCTGTGGGTCCTTAACCCCCGGAGCTTTTTTCGGTTTTGCGTTTTTGTTTTTCGCTCCCTTTCTTCCCAAAGCCATAACTGTTTTCTTTTTCCATCAATATGGCCGTGATAAGGCTTGTTTTTTGCTGGACGAGTTGTACTTTTGAACGACACCATTGGTTTTACCATGTCGTGTACTAGAAAACAGGAAAAAAATTCTAAGTGCGGTGAAATTGCAAAAAAGTGCAATTCCACACTTGCTTTTTGTTTGGCATTTTTACTAGGTTCACTAAATGCTAAAACTGACCTGCCATTATGATTATCCAGGCATTACAAGTTCATATACACCAAACATGTCTAGGTTCTTTTTTATCTAAGTGGTGAAAAAAAATTCCAAACTTTGTAAAAAAAAAATGGCGCCATTTTCCGAGACCTGTAGCGTCTCCTTTTTTCGTGATCTCGGGTTGGGTGAGGGCTTATTTTTTTGCGTGCCAAGCTGACATTTTCAATGATACTATTTTGGTGCAGATACAATAGTTTGATCGCCCGTTATTGCATTTTAATTCAATGTCGCAGCGACCAAAAAGCTGTAATTCTGGCGTTTTGAATTTTATTCTCTCTACGCCGTTTGGTGATCAGGTTAATCCTTTTTTTATTGATAGATCGGGCGATTCTGAATGCGGCAATACCAAATACAGTTATATGAAAAAGTTTGGGCACCCCTATTAATCTTAAGCTTAATGTTTGATAAAAATTGTTTTTGCAACAGCTATTTCAGTTTGATATATCTAATAACTATTGGACACAGTAATGTTTCTGCCTTGAAATGAGGTTTATTGTAGTAGCAGAACATGTGCAATCTGCATTCAAACTAAATTTGACAGGTGCATAAGTATGGCCACCCTTATCATTTTCTTGTTTTAAATACTCCTACCTACTTTTTACTGACTTACTAAAGTACTTTTTTTGGTTTTGTAACCTCATTGAGCTTTGAACTTCATAGCCAGGTGTATGCAATCATGAGAAAAGCTACTTAAAGTGGCCACTTGCAAGTTGTTCTCCTGTTTGAATCTCCTCTGAAGAGTGGCATCATGGGATCCTCAAAACAACTGTCAAATGATCTGAAAACAAAGATTATTCAACATAGTTGTTCAGGGAAGGATACAAAAAGCTGTCTCAGAGATTTAACCTGTCAGTTTCCACTGTGAGGAACATAGTAAGGAAATGGAAGAACACAGGGACAGTTCTTGTTAAGGCCAGAAGTGGCAGGCCAAGAAAAACATCAGAAAGGCAGAGAAGAAGAATGGTGAGATCAGTCAATGACAATCCTCAGACCACCTCCAGAGAGCTGCAGCATCAACTTGCTGCAGATGGTGTCACTGTGCATCGGTCAACTATACAACGCACTTTGCACAAGGAGAAGCTGTATGGGAGAGTGATGCGAAAGAAGCCGTTTCTGCAAGCACGCCACAAACAGAGTCAGCTGAGGTATGCCAAAGCACATTTGGAGAAGCCAATTTCTTTTTGGAAGAAGGTCCTGTGGACTGATGAAACCAAGATTGAGTTGTTTGGTCATACAAAAAGGCGTTATGCATGGCATCAAAAAAACACAGCATTCCAAGAAAAACACTTGTTACTCACAGTAAAATTTGGTGGAGGTTCCATCATGCTTTGGGGCTGTGTGGCCAATGCCAGCACCAGGAATCTTGTTAAAGTTGAGGGACGCATGGATTCCACTCAGTATCAGCAAATTCTTGACAATAATGTTCAAGAATCAGTGACAAAGTTGAAGTTACGCAGGGGATGGATCTTTCAGCAAGACAATGATCCAAAACACCGCTCCAAATCTACTCAGGCATTCATGCAGATGAACAATTACAATGTTCTGGAATGGCCATCCCAGTCCCCAGACTTGAATATCATTGAACATCTGTGGGATCATTTGAAGAGGGCTGTCCATGCTCGGCGACCATCAAACTTAACTGAACTGGAATTGTTTTGTAAAGAGGAATGGTCAAAAATACCTTCATCCAGGATCCAGGAACTCATTAAAAGCTACAGGAAGCGACTAGAGGCTGTTATTTTTGCAAAAGGAGGATCTACTAAATATTAATGTCACTTTTCTGGTGAGGTGCCCATACTTATGCACCTGTCAAATTTTGTCTGGATGCAGATTGCACATTTTCTGTTAGTACAGTAAACCTCATTTCAAGGCAGAAACATTACTGTGTCCAATAGTTATTAGATATATCAAACTGGAATAACTGTTGCAAAAATGACAATGTTTATCAAATGTTAAGCTTAATAGGGGTGCCCAAACTTTTTCATATAACTGTATGTGTATGTGTTAGGGTTCGATTTCCCGCTGCTGCACAAGGGGAGTCTCGAACCCGTCCCGCTGCGGTCTCCCATTCATCTCCGGCAGCAGTGGAGCCTGCTCAGCAGAGATGTCGGTCCAAGCGTCTTGCCCACTCCACTACTGTGCAGTGACTTGCTGCTGCCTTTCCTGGATCTGCTATTATAGCCAGTGCTGGAGCAGACGTCTTTGGGACAAAGTCCTGCGTTTTCCCTTCTGAGCATGCCCAGAGTGAGATCTCTCATTGGAGATCAGGGGTCACATGTTCAGGTGCTGCAGCGGCTCCTATTGGTCCGCCAGGAAGGTCATGTAGCTACATGTGTTTGTAACAGTTTCTCATTGGTCCTTGTTCCTGGAAGGTCCTGTAGCTGTTGCTATAAAAGGGTAGCATGGCTGGGCCGCCATGCGCTAATATCAACCATTGTATGCTATGCGCCAGTGTGGTCATGTGTATGTGTGGATAGGGACCCAGCTGAAATAAGCCACTAGAATACCGACTTAATCGGTGAGGAGTTTGGTATGGTAGCTGGTCAGGGTCGGTGTCCTGGATGCCCTAGATTACCGGCATAACCGGTGAGGAGTTTTGATTGCCGTATTCAGGGTCTGGCGTTCAGACACCATAGATTGCGGGTGACTCCCGCGAGGACATTAGCACATGATCACGCTTTATGTACGCTTAGCACTTAACTGTGTACCTGAGAGCCTTACAGGACACAGTGCTTTTTCTCAGCGGCCCAGTGACGTAACAGGGTTCGCTTTCAATGCTAGTCAGCGCCCTAGCGTGTTTTCTTTGCCACTCAGTTGTGTCTAGTGAGTGCGCACACATCGCCATATAGCGCTGCGGCTCTTCTTCTAGCGGCTCTGTGGAGTAACAGAGTTCGCACTCATTGCCACAGCGCATTATGGCGTTTATGTTGGCGACTCTGCGGGATAACAGAGTTTGCTTCTCGCGCCATTTTTACTAGCAGCAGGCTCCGCTTGCACGGTGGACCCCGGGCTGCGAACGCACCTTTCTACATTATATATTTGGTGTGTTCCGCAGACCCATAACATAATATTAGCGCCAGGGTCTGGCTAGTAAAATGGCGGATGAACAGCGATTACAGCTGTACATCCAGCAGCTGGAGGGTAGGTTGGCGGCTCTTGAGAGCACAACCTCAGCTGTGGATGTTACCGCAGTCGCTGTTCAGGCTGCTAGTGTAGCTGCAGCCAGTTTGTCCTCTGCCACCTCTGTCCCTACATTGTCCCACCTCCCGCTTCCAGACAAGTTTGCTGGTGACAGCAAGCAATGTCGGGGATTCGTAAGTCAGTGCTCCATACACCTCGAGCTTCTGGCAGCACGTTTCCCCACGGATCGGGCACAAGTGGGCTTTGTGATAGCTCTTCTGTCGGGCAGAGCGTTGGAGTGGGCAACGCCGCTGTGGGAGCGCGACGACCGTGTGGTGCAGAGCGCTTCTCGTTTTCTGGAGGCTCTGAAAAAGGTTTTTCTAGGACCTCAGGTCACCCACGATGCGGCGCTCAAACTGCTGGCAAGTACCCAGGGTTCGGCTTTGGTCAGCCATTTTGCTGTCCAATTTCGGACTCTGGCCTCGGAATTAGAGTGGCCAGATAAAGTCCTCATTCCCGTGTTCTGGAGAGGACTGGCGGGTCATGTGAAAGACGCCTTGGCTACCAGGGAGATTCCTGCCACACTGGAGAAGCTTATCGCTATTTCCACCCGCGTCGACCTCCGTTTCCACGAGCGGAGGCTGGAACGTGTCCAGTGTAGGCAGAGGGTTCAGTTGGCTCCTACCTTCACCAACCCTCTGGAGTCGCCTGTTCAGGCGCCCGACCTTCAGGAGGTTGCTCCTGCAGGATCTAAATCTCGGGTCACTCGTCCATCCCCGATTTGTTATATTTGCCAGCAGCAGGGACATTTTGCCAACCGATGTCCACAGCGGCCGAATAAGCCGTCGCGCCCAGTAACCGTAGGAACAGGGTCACTGGACGCCATGAGTTTTGCCCCTAAAGTGCTCCTCAAGGGGATAATTACCCACGGTTCTACCACCCTACCCGTCAAGCTGTGTGTGGATTCTGGGGCAGAGGGAAATTTTATGTCATCCTCCTTTGCTTCTCGCCACACCATGCCTTTGGTGTTGCTGGCTGAACCAGTATCGGTTCTGGTGTTGAACGGAGCAATTCTGCCCTCACAAATCACCCATCAGTCTGTCCCACTCACCTTGTCTATGTCTCCTTCCCATCAGGAGAATATATCATTTTTTATCCTCCCTGAGGGTATAGATGAGGTTTTGTTGGGATTACCCTGGCTCCGCCACCACTCTCCCCATATTGAGTGGGCTTCAGGGAGAATTCTGGGTTGGGGTAATTTATGTAAAGGCAGATGCATTAGGGACAGCATGCAGGTCAACACTACTGAGATACCCATAGACCTCTCTCCTCTTCCCAAGGTCTATTGGTCTTATGCCGACGTTTTCTCAAAGAAGGCTGCGGAGACTCTTCCGCCTCATCGCCCCTATGACTGTCCTATCGACCTCTTGCCTGGAGCTGAGCCTCCTAGAGGAAGGGTCTATCCCCTCTCTCTTCCTGAGACAGAGGCCATGTCCCAATATATTCAGGAGAACTTGGCAAGGGGATTCATTAGGAAGTCGGTGTCACCAGCGGGAGCGGGGTTCTTCTTTGTGCAGAAGAACGGAGAACTACGTCCGTGCATTGATTGTAGGGGTCTCAACGCTATCACCGTGAAAAATAAGTATCCTTTGCCGCTAATCTCTGAGCTTTTTGACAGGCTTCGGGGAGCAAGGGTATTTACTAAGCCAGACCTGCGGGGTGCGTATAACCTGATTCGCATCCGTGAGGGGGACGAGTGGAAGACGGCATTTAACACCAGGGATGGGCATTATGAATATCTGGTAATGCCCTTTGGGCTCTGTAATGCTCCAGCTGTCTTCCAAGACTTTGTGAATGACATCTTCCGGGATATGTTGACCACCTCGGTGGTAGTCTATCTGGATGACATTCTCATCTTTTCTCCAGATATGGCCTCCCACCGGAGAGATGTCTACAAGGTCTTCGACCTCTTGCGAGCAAATTCCCTATATGCGAAGTTGGAGAAGTGCATGTTTGAGCAGGAGTCTCTACCTTTTCTGGGCTATATCATCTCCACCCAGGGATTGGCTATGGATCCTACCAAACTACAGGCTGTGATGGATTGGCAAGAACCCCACTCCCTTAAGGCGGTGCAGCGCTTTATGGGGTTCATTAACTACTATCGCCAATTCATTCCCCACTTCTCCACTTTGGTAGCTCCCTTGGTAGCCCTCACCAAGAAGGGAGCTAATCCCAAGTTGTGGTCAGAGGAGGTCACCAAGGCGTTCTCCTCCATCAAGTCGCATTTCGCCAGTGCTCCCATCTTACATCGCCCCGATGTCGATAAACCGTTTATCTTAGAGGTGGATGCCTCTTCTGTTGGTGCTGGAGCAGTCCTTTTTCAAAAGGATGCCCAGGGTCGGAAGCATCCTTGCTTCTTCTTTTCCAAAACCTTTACACCAGCAGAGAGGAATTATTCCATCGGGGACAGGGAGTTACTGGCTATGAAGTTGGCCTTCTCCGAGTGGCGACATCTTCTGGAGGGGGTTCGCTTCCCCTTACAAGTGTTCACAGACCACAAGAACTTGGTGTATTTGCAGACAGCCCAGCGGCTAAATTCCCGTCAGGCCAGATGGTCCTTGTTTTTCTCCCGGTTCCATTTCACCCTCCATTTCCTCTCCGGTGAGAAGAACATTCGCGCAGATGCTCTATCCCGCTCCGTGGTGTCCTCTGAGGAGGTGGAGGAGGAGCCTCGGCTGATTGTCCCCACAGAAAGCCTAAGAACGGTGGCTCCGGTTTCGCTTGAGTCTGTGCCTCCGGGCAAGACTTTTGTGCCCACCAATTTGCGACCGGAAGTACTCTCTTGGGCACATTCGTCCAGGGTGGGTGGACATTTTGGGACCAAAAGGACTTCTGAGTTGCTGGCGAGGACATACTGGTGGCCGCAGATGGCCCGTGACGTCAGAGAATACGTTCAGGCGTGCGTCTCCTGCGCCAAGAATAAGTCCCCTCGACAACGGCCAGCTGGGTTACTTTTTCCTTTACCGGTGGCAGACAGGCCTTGGGAGATGGTCGGGATGGATTTTGTGGTGGACTTACCCAAGTCTCGGGGCTGCACCATCATCTGGGTGATAACCGACCACTTCTCCAAAATGGTGCACTTAGTGCCATTACCACGGTTACCGTCTGCACGGGCCTTGGCAGCATTATTCATTAGGCATATTTTCCGCCTACATGGTATGCCAGACAAAATTGTCAGTGATCGAGGTCCCCAGTTTGCGTCTCGGTTCTGGAGAGAGCTGTGTCGTCTGCTCAGCATTGAGTTGAATCTCTCCTCTGCATACCATCCTGAGACAAATGGGTTGGTAGAGAGGGCCAACCAGACCTTGGTCACATACTTGCGACATTTTGTCTCTGCCAGGCAGGATGACTGGGCATCCTTGCTACCGTGGGCTGAGTTCGCTCTAAATAATGCTGTGGCTGACTCCACCGGACAGACCCCATTCCTCCTGAACTACGGTTAGCATCCGCGGGTACCAGTGCCTATGCCCGTGTCTTCCGCCGATTCCAGGGTGGCAGACTGGGCTGTGGAGGCACGGGACATTTGGGACCGCACTCAGGATGCCATTCAGGCCTCCAAAGAGAGGATGAGGTCTTCGGCCGATGCCCATCGGCGCCCCGCTCCTACATTTGCTCCGGGTGACCTAGTGTGGCTTTCTGCCCGAAACATCAGGTTACGGGTAGAGTCCACCAAGTTGGCACCTCGCTTTTTGGGTCCCTTTAAAGTTCTTGAGCAGGTGAACCCGGTGGTTTACCGCCTAGCCCTTCCGCCTCGCCTTGGTATCACTGACACCTTTCACGTGTTCCTCTTGAAACCCGTGGCCATTTCCCGGTTTTCCGAGTCATCTGCCGGGACGTCGGGTTCATCTACCGACGATCATGAGGTGAACGCCATTGTTGGGTGCAAGGTGGTACGAGGAAAAAAATTTTATTTGGTGGATTGGAGGGGTTATGGGCCTGAGGATAGATCCTGGGAACCTGCCGAGCATGTTCACGCTCTGCAGCTCATCGCTGCCTTTGAGCGCAGCGAGGCCCAAAGAAGGGGGCCCTAGGAGGGGGGATAATGTTAGGGTTCGATTTCCCGCTGCTGCACAAGGGGAGTCTCGAACCCATCCCGCTGCGGTCTCCCATTCATCTCCGGCCGCAGTGGAGCCTGCTCAGCAGAGACGTCGGTCCAAGCGTCTTGCCCACTCCACTACTGTGCAGTGACTTGCTGCTGCCTTTCCTGGATCTGCTATTATAGCCAGTGCTGGAGCAGACGTCTTTGGGACAAAGTCCTGCGTTTTCCCTTCTGAGCATGCCCAGAGTGAGATATTTCATTGGAGATCAGGGGTCACATGTTCAGGTGCTGCAGCGGCTCCTATTGGTCCGCCAGGAAGGTCATGTAGCTACATGTGTTTGTAACAGTTTCTCATTGGTCCTTGTTCCTGGAAGGTCCTGTAGCTGTTGCTATAAAAGGGTAGCATGGCTGGGCCGCCATGCGCTAATATCAACCATTGTATGCTATGCGCCAGTGTGGTCATGTGTATGTGTGGATAGGGACCCGGCTGAAATAAGCCACTAGAATACCGACTTAATCGGTGAGGAGTTTGGTATGGTAGCTGGTCAGGGTCGGTGTCCTAGATGCCCTAGATTACCGGCATAACCGGTGAGGAGTTTTGATTGCCGTATTCAGGGTCTGGCGTTCAGACGCCATAGATTGCGGGTGACTCCCGCGAGGACATTAGCACATGATCACGCTTTATGTACGCTTAGCACTTAACTGTGTACCTGAGAGCCTTACAGGACACAGTGCTTTTTCTCAGCGGCCCAGTGACGTAACAGGGTTCGCTTTCAATGCTAGTCAGCGCCCTAGCGTGTTTTCTTTGCCACTCAGTTGTGTCTAGTGAGTGCGCGCACATCGCCATATAGCGCTGCGGCTCTCCTTCTAGCGGCTCTGTGGAGTAACAGAGTTCGCACTCATTGCCACATTGCATTATGGCGTTTATGTTGGCGACTCTGCGGGATAACAGAGTTTGCTTCTCGCGCCATTTTTACTAGCAGCAGGCTCCGCTTGCACGGTGGACCCCGGGCTGCGAACGCACCTTTCTACATTATATATTTGGTGTGTTCCGCAGACCCATAACAGTATGTTTGATTTTATTTTTGTTGTTTTATTTTGAATGGGACGAAACGGGGGTGATTTAAATTTTTATATTTTTTTATTTTTTTATATTTTTAAAAACATTTTTTTTTAACTTTTGGCATGCTTCAATAGTCTAAATGGGAGACTAGAAGCTGCCACTACCCGATCGGCTCTGTTATATAGAGGCGATGATCTGATCGCCTCTATATAGCAGATTTATTCATTTGCTATGAGTGCTGACCACTGGGTGGCGCTCATAGCAAGCCGGCGCTGACAACCATAGAGGTCTCCAGGAGACATCAGGTTGTCATGCTAACACACCGGTGACCCGTGATCACGTGAAACGGATCATCGGTAAGCGTATTTCCGGTGCTTGCCTGAAGCGCTTGTTAAATGCCGCTTTCAGCGTTTGACAGCGGCATTTAACTAGTTAAACAGCTGAATGTCCCGGGAAAGATGTGGGCTCACCACGGGAGCCCACATCAAAGGGAGGGAGTCTGACATCGGCGTACTATTTTGCCTGATGTCTGAAAGGGGTTAAAAACATTGGCCAGCACTTTATTTGCTGTCTGATTGTCACAATTGTTTGATAGGAAATGCTTGAGAAACTTTCATCAGTTTTTTTTCAACCAATAAAAAGTGATGAAATTTTGATCAAACTCTGATGGTAAAAGCTGACACACTGACCAAACTCTGATGAAAAACAATGGTTTAACTCAATTTTTTGTGTTCAAGAAAATTTTCAGAAGTATGAGTGAACCCCTATTTGGTTATTTCCTTGTTTGTTCAGACTGAGAGTACACAAAAGAGGTGCTGTCTCTGTAACACATCCTATCAATATATTAAAAAAATGAATATCTTGAATACACTGCATTAGGCAATAGATATATGACAATGGATATTAGTTAAAAAAAGGAAAAGCAAGTAGCATTATTTTCCGATTATACCAGTGTTTCTCAACTCCAGTCCTCAGGACCCACCAACAGGTCATGTTTTCAGGATTTCCTTAGTATTGCAAAGGTGATGGAATTAATGCTTGAGCAGGTGATAAAATTATCACCTGTGCAATACTAAGGAAATCCTGAAAACATGACCTGTTGGTGGGTCCTGAGGACTGGAGTTGAGAAACACTGGATTATACTGTTCTAGGGGTCAGGGCTATTTTTTTATACAGACCTCTACATTCCCTACACAGTTTGCACATATTACTTTTTAAAGTGAATGAATAGTCAGAACATGACTTCAGGGCTGGCTCCAGGTTTTCGTGGGCCCCGGACGAAAGAGTCTCAGTGGGCCCCTTTAACACATGCCTCAATTCATGATGCTCAGATACGGCAGAGAAATATAGGTATAGTACAATGCCAAATACTTCACTTCTTACATTACATGAGTAATATCTATTGCAAGTTCTACTATAGCTCAGAAACCGAACAGTATAGACCTCCCTACAGTATTATGGGCACCACATAGCGCTCCATACAGAATAATGAGCCTCATATATTGCTCCATACAGTATTATGGGCAGCACATAGTGCCCCAAACAGAGTAATGAGCCCCATATATTGCTCCATACAGTATTATGTGCGCTACATAGTGCTCCATACAGAATAATGAACTCCATAAATTGCTCCATACACTATTATGGGCACCACATAGTGCGCCATACAGAATAATGAGCCCCATATATTGCTCTATACAGAATAATGAGCCCCATATATTACTCTACACAGAATAATGAGTCCCATATATGATGCTCCATACAGAATAATGGGCCCAATATAATGCTTCATGCAGTATAATGAGCCACATATATTGCTCCATACAGAATAATGAGCCCTATATATAATTGGTCCCATATAATGTTCCATACAGTATATGATGAGCTCCACATAATGCTACAGTATATGATGGTCCCCATATAATGCTCCATACAGTATAGGACGGTCCCCATAGAGTATAATGAGCCACACATAATGCTCCATACAGAATAATGAGTCACATATAATGCTCCATACAGTATATGATGGACCCCATATATTCCTCCATACTGAATGGGCTCCATATAATGCTCCATACAGAATAGGCCCCATATGTGCTCCATATGATGCTCCATATATAATGGGCCCTCTATGATGCTCCATTATATGATGGGCCCCATATGATGCCCCATATATACTAAACCCCATATGATGTTCTAGTATATGATGGGCCCCATATATGATGCTTCAGTGTATGATGAGCCCCATATAATTCTCCATATATAATGGGCCCCATGTGATGCTCCATATATAATGTACCCCATATGATGAGCAATATATAATGGGCCCCATATGATGCTCCAGTATACGATAGGCCCCATCGATGCTGCTCCAATGTATGATGGGCCTATATAATGCTCCATATATAATGGGTCCCATATGATGCTCCAGTATATAATGGACCCCATATATGATGCTCCAGTATATAATGGGTATATGAGCATAGGCAATAGAATTCAAACAAAAAAATATTTCACTATGTAGCCGATTGAAATAATAAAACTTAACCTTTATTCTAATGTTAAAATACTATTGTGCAAATTGTGCTTAAAGTGCTTGTGCCAAACCAAACAAAACGAGAAGTGTATATAACTATAAAAGACCAAAACAAAGTAACCAATGGTTTACCAGAAACCTTTATACGGACCACAATGCATATGAGACATTCAAAATCCCCACAATATGTCTAGTGGGAACATTTAAGGATACATTTCCCTTGTGATGGGGATGTCTGCATGGAATTAAAGGGATATTCCTTCTCCAAAGTGGGCCCTTATTATGACATCAATATTTTCTTATAGGATTAATTCCTCCTTCATGGGAGTTCCTTAATTCACGATATATTGGAGTATATAAATGAGAGTATGATGTTCTGGATGTTCACCAAATATATATCTATGCTTCAATCCTCCTCTATCAATGCAAGTGACCCCTTACATACATACACATTATCCATATATAAATCTCATATATCTGGTTTTTGTGGAAACAAATCATATGCTCCTTCAATGTTTGGAGCTGTTAATAGTTAATCTCCTGCCATTATTAACCATATGTTAGCATGCCCCAAATGCAAATGAACATAATCCCATCAGGGGAGTAACAGGGTGATAAAGAACCCCGTCAGTATTCACTCTCACTGTGGTTTTCAAATATTTATGATACTCATCTGCGGCTTCATATTGTGGGCATGGTTCTTTGCGCCTGGGGGAGATCCACCCTGTACATATATATCATGTTAGGCGGTCTCTACCCCGAGGGCTTCTCCCGACGCGTTTCATCAATTTAAGAATCTTCAGGGGAGGTTTTACATGTATCGTGCTGAGACAGGACATAGCGGCGTGTGGAAAATCATGCCTTTTATAAACACCGGGTGTATCGTTCAGCCTCCTGTTCCGGACGCCGACTCCGTCACATCCGGTATATGGAACGCATATGCTGGCCATAGGGCGCATGCGTAGTGATTCAAACTGTTTCAACCCGAGGAACATCATTTCCGGTTTACGGAAGAAAGAATCCCATACCATAAGATGAATGTAAATGTCTGTAAAGTATGGCAATTCGTCCCTATAAAGTCTGCATCTGCAGCACCGAGGTGGAAATCGCATGTTCCCCATAAAAATAAAACCAACTGGGGAAAACATGTATATTAATGGTACGATATCTTAATACAAAAGATCTACCAAAAATTTAATGCCTATATTTGTGAACATTTGCAGGAGATAACAAATCCGTTCATGGCGATATCCAGGATAATGAGCATGTCATATCCGTTAGGTCGATAACGTGGGCGTAAAACACAAGAAAAAAATGTGATGTGATGGAATTTAATTTAGCCTAAAAATTGATCATTTAATACAAGGAAAATCTAATCCTAAAAAAATGCTGAATGGTATTGCATGTGGGTCGGACACGACAGACCTTCTTGATGAAGGATAGAAAGGGTGCGTACTAAGGATGCCCTATTTTACCCTGACTAATGTTTCCCTACCAGTGCTCCAGTGTATGATGGGCCTATATAATGCTCCATATATAATGGGCCCCATATATGATGTTCCAGTGTATTATGGGCCCCGTATATGATGCTCCAGTGTATGATGGGCACTGGCACAGGGCCCCTCATAGTACGTCGGTGTCTCCGATGGCAAGTGGGCCCCCCCGCCTGCTGAGGGCCCCGGCACTTACCCGAGTGTGCCAGGTGCTGATGCCGGCTCTGCATGACTTAATTTAATCTTGTTGTTGATTATAAACATATTTTTCAAGAAGGTGGAATTTTTTCTATAGAATTTCTATGGTTATTAACACCATAAAGCAAATCTTAAAATACTACATTTTTCATTCTGGCCAATCAGCATAGCTAAACGTGTAGATCTGGATGTCAAACAAAGCTGAGTGGGTATGCTAACAGTGAGGAGACCGTGACTAGTCCCCACTGCAGCACTGCCCATTTTAACAGAATGAGGGGCACATGGCAGCTTTGTATTTAATTTTCCTACATAATATTAGGGCTTCTATTTTTATTAGGAGCATGTTTAGTGCTGTATTAGCATGGAGCACAGCCATATGCACCTGGTTTAGTTAGGTAAAAATGACTGACAGATTCCCTATGGATCGTATTTCAGACTCTTTTGTTTGTTTAATGTCTTTCATGAAATCAGCAAATTGGTTGAACCAGTATTTGGTATTTTTCATAGTTGTGTCTCTGTACAGGGTGGGCCATTTATATGGATACACCTAAATAAAATGGGAATGGTTGGTGATATCAACTTCCTGTTTGTGGCATGTTAGTATATGGGAGGGAGGAAAGTTTTCAAGATGGGTGGTGACCATGGCGGCCATTTTGAAGTTGGCCATTTTGGATCCAACTTTATTTTTTCCAACGGGAAGAGGGTCATGTGACACATCAAACTTATTGAGAATTTCACAAGAAAAACAATGGTGTGCTTGGTTTTAATGTAACTTTAATCTTTCATGAGTTATTTACAAGTTTATGACCACTTATAAAATGTGTTCAAAGTGCTGCCCATTGTGATGTATTGTCAATGCAACCCTCTTCTTCCAATCTTGACACTCTGATAGCAACACCGCAGAAGAAATGTTAGCACAGGCTTCCAGTATACATTGTTTCAGATGCTGCACATCTCGTATCTTCACAGCATAGACAATTGCCTTCAGATGACCCCAAAAATAAAAGTCTAAGGGGTCAGATCAGGAGACCTTAATGGCCATTCAACTGGACCACAATGACCAATCCACTTTCCAGGAAACTGTTCATGTAGGAATGCTCGGACCTGACACCCATAATTGATGGTATGGTGTGGTATGTGGGGTACAAAGATAGTGGGGCCATTCTTCATCAATGGAAACCTCAATGCCACTGGATATCTGAAATTGCTACATGATGATGTGTTGCCCTCTTTATGCACTGAAGATGGCACGTTCCCTGAGGTTTTCCAGCAAGATGGTGCACCACCACATTATGGGTGTCAGGTCCGAGTATTCCTACATGGAATCTGACCCCCTTAGACTAGCATTTCTTCTGCGGTGTTGCTGTCAGTATGTCAAAAGTGGGAGAAGAGGGTTGCATTGACAATCCAACACAATGGGCAGCACTTTGAACAAATTTTATGAGTGGTCATAAATTTGTAAATAACTCGTGATAGAATAAAGTTATGTTAAAACCAAGCACACCATTGATTTTCTTGTGAAATTCTCAATGCGTTTGAAGTGTCACATGACCCGCTTCCCATTGGAAAAAATAAAGTTGGATCCAAAATTGCAGACTTCAAAATGGCCACCATGGTCACCACCCATCTTGAAAAGTTTCCCCCCTCCCATACACTAATGTGCCACAAACAGGAAGTTGATATCACCAACCATTCCCATTTTATTTAAGTGTATCCATATAAATGGCCCACCCTGTATTTCTTATCAGTTCATTATCTACGGTAACTATGTTTTAGTGGTTTTTGTGGATTCTGTCTATGATGATGAAATCAAATTTTCTTGATAATTTTGAATTTGGCCGAGAAATTTGATTTGCGTTGAATTTATTCAAATCAAATCGAATTGCTGATACAAGCTGTATACTGTGTTTGGAGATCTATCCAGACCCAGAGTATATAAATGGTGGGATTAGAAAAACAAAAATATTATACTCACCTTGCCCCTCATCTGTCTTGGTGCCGCAACTCTCTGCCCCGTACACTACTAGATTACTTACTTCCTCTGCTTCTTGTCTTTTCTTTCATCTTCACTCTATCTCACTCATCAGCGCTTACCAGGTTTCAAGCAATATCATTAAGTGTGTCACCCAGCAAATCATCACATACCTTAAGGTTAATACTGAGGAGTGAAAAGACTAAACGCAAAAGAGAAGACTGGAGCCGCAGAGAGGAAGCGAGCCAGCGAAGGACCAGATGGTGAGCGGCAGTAGGCGAGTGACAAGATAAGTACAACATTTTCATAATTTTTATTCTCTTTCTGGCCCTAAAATAAATCAAGCAAAATAGCACCAATAGACAGTAGTTTTGCTTGATTCAAGTGAATTAAAAAAATCTGCTTCTGGTAAAAGAGAATTTTTTGTGACATTTGAAGTTTGATTTGCCTTGAATCGATTCGCTCATCTCTATAAACCACAGTTCTTCCAGCTCAAAGCACTTCATGAAGAAATTATGTAATTTCTGTAGGGCATGTATTAAATAAATCTGTCTAAAGCTGTGAAACTGAGATGGAAGGGCAAGATTTGTTCAGAGCTGGAGTAGTTATTGGACCACTGGGATTTACAGGCTTCGATGTTAAAGGAAATTGCTTACTTACAGCAACAGCAAGATTCAGAACTGTATACATATCGTCGTCAGGTCCAATAGATTTATCTAGCTGAAATATGGCCTCATTTGGCTGATAAAAAGTCACCGTGTTGTTATTGTTCTGTGTCACATTGGACTTTGGTATATGACGGACCCTTTAAAAGAATTGTAAAAATGAAAAAAAAAACAATTATCACAGCAGAGCATTATCAGCAGTAGATTATATGTCATACGTATTCTGAACTTGAAATGTGGAAAATGCATGAAAAGGTAGAATTTCTCCTGGTTTGTTTACATGTAGAACCTCATTATGGATTCCTGAGGTTTACAAGTGTACTTACAAATATGTGTATGGACCTTTTTGCTGTAATTTAGGTTTTCCTCCAATTAGAACTTCAGCTGGGTTTGAAACATTAAAAATCCAAAACTGCCTATAAACAGGACTTCCCGGCACTACCCAGTTGTCATAGGCAATGGTTCCTTCTTCAATGACAGCTTCCTGTAAAAAAAAACAAAGAAATACTTAATACTCTCTGATAATCATGAGTAGATATGAGCGACTTTGCCTCCGGGAGGGTCGAGTCGGGTTTCGGACCACCTGACTTTTCCAAAAGTCGAGTCGAACTAAATCGTCCGACTATCAGCAAAAGTCGGAGTTCCGACTGAAACTCGACCTGACCCCAATTCAAGTCAATGGGGAAGAAAAGTCGGCAGGGAGTGGAGGACAGTAAACACACCTACAGTGCCCTTTTCAATGCCAACGACATCAATTCTTATTACTTAAGCTTGTCAACCTTAATTTACTTTATAATAATAGTAACGCATTGAAAACTGGGGGTTATTTGGCTAAAGTTGTGGGGGGAGCAGGGCTGGCTCCAGGTTTTCGTGGGCCCCAGGTGAAAGAGTCTCAGTGGGCCCCTTTAACACATACCACATTTCATGATGCTCCGATACGGCAGAGAAATATAGGTATGGTACAATGCCAAATACTTCACTTCTTACATTACTGGAGTGATATCTATTGTAAATTCTACAATAGCTCAAAAACCAAACAGTATAGTCCTCCAAACAGTATTATGGGCACCACAGAATAATGAGCCCCATATATTGCTCTATACAGAATAATGAGCCCCATATATTGCTCCATACATAATAATGAGTCCCATACATGATGCTCCATACAGAATAATGGGCCCAATATAATGCTTCATACAGTATAATGAGCCACATATATTGCTCCATACAAAATAATGGTCCCCATATAATGTGTCATACAGTATAGGACGTTGCTTATAAGAGAAGGATCGTGAGCACAGCTAATAAAGTGAAGGTGCTTTAAGTCTAGGTTCCCACACCGAAATAATATCAAGAGAAAGACTAAGCACTCAAGATGAGTGCTTAGTCTTAATCATTCCAAGATGATTTTTTTCTCCAGGTACGGGGGACCGCCATGGGTTCCAACGCAGCACCCCCTTATGCAAATGCCTATATGGCGGATTTTGAAGAAAGTATTATTTATAAGGATTGTCTTTTTCGTCAACATGTCATCACATGGAAAAGATATATCGACGACATATTTTGCATATGGGGAGGTCCCATGGAATCCCTCCTAACCTTTTACAACACCTTGAATATTTCTTGGCCGGGTATCCAATTTACAATTAATCATGATCCCTGGCGGATTAATTTTTTGGATACCATGGTGATCAAAAACCCAGACGGTAAGCTTACCACAGATTTATACATCAAAGAAACAGACAAAAATAGTCTTCTTCATTATCAGAGCTCACATCCCCCATTTATGAAGGACGCCATTCCTAGATCCCAATTTGCACGTGTCAAACGCATCGTCACCGACGACTCTACACAGAAACTACGTCTCCAAGAGATGACCAAGAAATTCGAGAAGCGAGGATATCCTCAGCCACTACTTGAAAAATCTAAAATTCCTACCACTAGACCGATTAATATTGCCAATAAGCGAATTCCCTTTGTACACACTTTTCATCCTGTTGTCAACATAATCCATAGATCAATAAGGAAAAACTGGCATTTATTATCAACAGCTTATCCAGAAGTCCTGGAATTCAGGGAACCGTTTCTACCGTGCTACAAACGGCCACCTAACCTACGTGACTCTTTAGTACATGCAGACTTTGGCCCTGGACCAAAAACCACACAGCGGTTTTTACATACACCGAAAAGTGGCACTTTTCCCTGTTTACACTGCATACAGTGTAATAGTGTAATCAAAGGAGATAGTTTTACCCATCCGCATTCAGGCAAAACATTCAAAATAAAAAATTTCTTCACATGTGACTCCACACATGTGGTTTACTTGATCAAATGTCCCTGTGGCCTTCTTTACGTCGGAGAAACATCTCAAACGATACGCGACAGAATTTCTAAACACAAGTCTACAATACGATGCAAAAATCTCCTCCTCCCCATCCCCCATCATTTTATATCCTCTGGTCACAATATTGCCCAACTAAAATTCCAAGTGATTGAGCAGGTCTTACCATCTAGGAGGGGGGGTAACAGGATTCTTCACCTCAGGAAACGTGAGGCGTTTTGGATCCACACCTTGGACACTTTGAGCCCAAAAGGCTTAAACAGGGAATATGAACTTTCGGCTTTCCTATAATGATTTGGTTTTTGATAAGTTTAGGTATTGCATTAATTTAATAATATATTGCGGTTAAGGGTACAATCCATGTGAGGAGTTTTTTCTGATATCATGAGGCTACTGTGATACATTATACAATTCATGTGAAGTTATTCTATCAATTTGGTATTATGAGGTTATCCCGTACTATTACATACTGTACAATTCATGTGAGGTTATTCTATTAATTGAGGCTATTTTATACTATGATACTGAACATTGATGTAACATGTTCTCTTTCTTTTCTAGAGCCGTTTATATTAATATGGATCTGTCACTGTGAATCACTACCTATCTCTCACATTGGAATTAAGATCCACCTAAGATCACAAGATTACCACATCACGTGAAAATCAATATCACCATTGTACCTCACAGCCTTTGTTTGTATTTCCTTGTAGCATAATAAAATATCTTTCTCACTGCTAATATTGTACCTATCATTTTCCGTATCTTTTACCTCATAACCACTTACCATAATTGCACCTTCCTATTTACTGTTGCCAAGAGTTACCATCTAAACACAAACGGGGTAGTTCTCATTACAGCATCTGTTCATTTTTTCCCCACATAGATACCAATTGCAAAGGTACTAATGTGACAGAACGCTTATTCTGTTTATCGCTGCACCATCTCAAATTCACTTAAACCAGTAATGTTTATTTCTCTTATATGATGGTGAAACGCAATCAGCAGCCTGTATGGAACGCACCTCCATACTGTTTCCGCCGGGTCACTTCCGGTCCACGTTACCTCAATACACGTGATCGCTGCTTAGTCCCGCCCCTTCCTTTTTTAAAGTCCAGAGTGGCGCTTACAGCCACACTGACGGCGAATAACGCGCAACACAGACGTGACAACCTTGCCCTGCAATTGCCCATTTAAGGTATAGTAAACTAACCATCAGTGTTTATTTAGTATACGCCAGTATATACATGGCAACTCTGGCTAACAGGATATTTCTCTCCTTTTTTCATGTGCCCATCGTTCTTTTGCTTAGTATTAACCACAGTAGCGGTGGATACCGCACTTTAGAGGCATACTGGCCCACCACTGGTTAAATCAGGTATATATCTGTGTTCTTTCTTTACCTTCTAACCACGGTCCTATTTAGTGATTCCTATCACTTTATAATATTATCACTTTATAATATTCCCACAGCTTGATTAAAACACTGCTACACTTGCTAAATGTGAGTATTTAGATTGTGATAAAATAACACCGATGGTTTAAAATACTGTCAGATTGCTCATTCCATCTGACACTATTCTCTTAGGTTATCTGACCTATGGGCACTTCATAAGGAGTCTGTTATCAGGTTATATAGCGAAGGTATGACACACCATTTGCTCTTTATTTCTCTCTCACCTAGATACCGGTTTGGTATTGGCATGTGATACTATACAGGGACTCACTGCACTGACTCTCAATCTCACTGACCCTGAATGTTTAGTTATTTATCTTATTTAATTTATGTTGATCTAGATGTTATGTATACGTTTCATATACCTGCTATGATCTTTATTTATAATGTTTAACATGTTGTTTTATTTATGTAGTTACTGACGAAGGTCCCTGTGACCGAAATGTTTTCTTTTGGATATACTACCATTAAATATTTTCTCCTACGTCATAAGATGAGTGCTTAGTCTTTCTCTTGATACAGTATAGGACGGTCCCCATAGAGTATAATGAGCTCCACATATTGCTCCATACAATATAATAAGTCGCATATAAAGCTCCATACAGTATATGATGGGCCCCATATATTGCTCCATACAGAATGGGCTCCATATAATGTTCCATACAGAAGTGGCCCCATATGTGCTCCATATGATGCTCCATATATAAAGGGCCCTATATGATGCCCCATAAATAATGAACCCCATATGATGCTCTAGTATATGATGGGTCCCATATATGATGCTCCAGTGTATGATGAGCCCCATATAATGCTCCAAATATAATAGTCCCCATATATAATGCTCCATATATAATGGGCTCCATGTGATGCTCCATAAATAATGTGCCCTATATGTTGCGCCATATATATAGGGCCCCATATGATGCTCCAGTACATGATGGGCCCCATGGATAATGCTCCAGTGTATGATGGGCCTATATAATGCTCCATACATAATGGGCCCCATATGATGCTCCAGTGTATAATGGGCCACGTATATGATGCTCCAGTGTATGATGGGCCCCATTTAAAATGCTCCAGTGTGTGATGTGCCCCATATATAATGCTCCAGTGTATAATGGGCCCTATCTATGATGCTCAAGTGTATGATGGGCCCCATATATAATTCTCCAGTGTATAATGCTCCCCATATATTGCTCCAAACATTAAAAAAATGAAATACCTCTCCTCGCTGGGCATTGCTCTACTCTGGACTTCTCAGCGTCGCCATCTTCCAGCTCTCTGCACTGTGACTGTTCAGGCAGTTGGCGCACAGACGTGATGTCATCGCGCTCTCTGAACTGAATGTCACTGTCAGGAAACGCGGAAGAAGTCACAGCGGTGGAGCAGGGAGAGGTAAGTATTGCAAGTGCTGGGGCCCTGAGCAAGCAGGAAGGGCCCACTCATGGGCACCTGCACTGGCACAGGGCCCCTCATAGTACGCCGGTGTCTCTGACGGTGAGTGGGCCCCCCCACCTGCTCAGGGCCCCGGCACTTGCCCAGGTGCGCCAGGTGCTGACGCCAGCCCTGGGGGGTACAGCCCAGTTAGGGAGGTGGAAAAACTAGCATATGTTGAAGTGTAGTCTGGACGTTCAGCAGCTGCAAATGCAGGAATTGGAGAAGTTGGAGGAAGAGGAGGACAAAGCGAGCCATTTTGCTGGCAACCTATGTGTCCTCACTGGAAGGTGGTACAAAATCCTTTGAAACCCAAGCATGGTTCATTTTAATGAAGGTGAGATCACCAACATTTTTGGTCGACAGTCGGGTCCTTCTTTCTGTCACGATTGATCCAGCAGCACTGAAGACTCTTTCTGATAGCACACTACAAGCAGGGCAAGCGAGCTCCTGTAAGGCATATTGTGCCAATTCAGGCCAGGTGTCCAGTTTACAGGCCCAGTAGTCAAAGGGGAATGAACTGTAAGGGAGAACATCGATAGGGAGGTAGAAGTAATTTTGAACCATAGTTGACAACTGCTGTCTCCTGTCTGTTGCAATCGCTTCAGTATTAACAGTCGTGCGAGCGGTGCTCGAGAAATCAGTCCACAACATGGTCATGAAACCCCTGTCTCCAACGCCACTTCGGCTGTGTGCACCACGAACACCTCTTCCATTCAGCTCAGTACAGCTTGTGGTAGAACCTGCACCGCTGCTGTGTGCTGGGAATGCCTCTAACAAACGGCTTACCAGAGTTGCTTGTTTGTTCGCCAATATTAGCTCTAGGTTCTCCTGTGGCATGATGTTCTGTAGTTTGCCTTTATAGCGTGGATCGAGGATGCTGGCCAACCAGTAGTCATCATCCTTCATCATTTTGGCAATGCGGGGGTCCCTTTTTAGGATCCGCAAAACATAATCACACATGTGGGCAAATGTTCCAGGTGTCAATGATGCACTACCAGTGGTGGGTGGAGGAGCACTTTCTGCCAAATCCACATCCCTCCAGTCATGCACAAACCCTGTACCTGACCTTGGCAAGCCAACATTTTCTCTTGCCCCCTGAGAAGAATCCTCCTACCCAAAATAATCATCTCCCTCATCCTCCTCCTCCTCCTCTTCTTCCTCCACCTCGTCCAGGACAGTTCCCTGAGCAGACAATGGCTGACTGTCATCAAGGCTTCCCTCCTCATCCTCCTCTTCCTCCTCCGCTGCAGACGCCTTAATGTGAGTCAAAGTTTGCATGAGCAGACGCATAAGTGGGATGCTCATGCTTATGATGGCGTCATCTCATCTGTGCTTACCAGCCGTGTGCATTCCTCAAAACACTGAAGGACTTTACAGAGGTCTTTCAGCTTTGACCACTGCACACCCGACAACTCGATGTCTGCCCTCAAACTGCCTGCCTGTGTATCCTCCAACAAATGCATGTATACTACCCAGCCATAACTCAGTTTCTCGCTGCAAGTAGTTGGCCAGTACTGTTGTCACCCAAAGACATCATCTTTAAAACAGCCTGCAGACGCTTACCACTAGCTGTTCGATTCGATAGTGGGACACCTCGTGTGCAGCACTGGCAGCTGCGGATTGAGTGCTCATGCGACTGCGCTCTGTTGACAAGCTTTCGCTTCTGGAGGAGGAGGACGAGGAGGGTCGAACGCCTACAGCCAACAGTTGTCTATACCGTGGGCTAGGCAGCACTGTCCCACTGCCGCTGTCCCCTGTGGACCCTGCATCCACCACATTAACCCACTGTGCAGTGATGGACACGTAATGGCCCTGGCCATGCCTAATGGCCCATGCATCTGTTGTGTGGTGCACCTTTCCACTCACTGATTGTTTGAGTGCATGGACAATGTGGTCTTTCACATGCAGGTGGAGGGCAGGGATGGCTTTTCTAGAAAAGAAGTGCAGACTGGGTAGGTCATAGCATGGGACAGCTTAGGCCATGAGCTCTAGGAACGCTGCGCTTACAACGAAACGGAAGGGCATCATCTCTAATGAGATCAGTTTGGCAATGTAGGCATTCAAAGCCAGTGTACGCGGATGAGAGGATGAGTACTTTCTTGTCCTACTCAGAGTGTCTGCTAGGGTGAGCTGGATTTGAGAGCTGCATATGAGGGAACTAGCGGTGGATATGGCGGACTGAGAGGGGGTTGGTCATGGTGGTGGTGGCCTAGATTCAGCCATTCTTTGGAAAAACATTGTGATTCCCTGACTGCTTTGGCCTTGCGACGACACCTCAACATTTCTTGCTGGTGGTGTGCTAACCGGTGGGCTTACAGTGGGGGAAGCGATGTAGCGTTGCTGGCTACCTTCAGTCGGAGCAGGTGCACGTGTGCTACCTGAGGTTTGGTAGTCCTTCCACACTTGCAAGTGCATGGTGTTTAAATGTCTAAGCATGCAACTGGTATTCAAATTTTGGAGATTTTTCCCTCGGATAAAAGTCCTTCCGCACTTCTTACAGATAACCTTTGCCTCATCAATAGGATTTTGGTCAAAAAAGTGCCACACTGCACTCTTCCTACTATGGGATAAATTTTCAGTTCTTGCACGCTGTGCTAATTTGACCATCTGGCCAAGCTGTCTTGCAAATCTTTTTTTTTTTTTAACACGTTTTTGGACTGTTACAGGCCTGCCAGATAACCGCAGCTATGATGTCAATGCCTGCTGCGGATCCTCCTCCTCTGTATATAGTGTAGGGGAAAATTTAAATCTCTGTATATATTTCCGGAGTCACACACAGATAGTCAGCATGTAATTGTTCGTGATACCAGCCGGTACACGGTAGTGTGTGAGGAGCGTACAGCTCTATACGGTGTGGGAAAAAATGAACGGTCGGTAACTGTGCAGAAAAAAAAGAATAAAAGTATTAGTGCTGTGTAAAAAGCAGTCTGCACAGCAGTGTTCACACAGCAATACAGCTATGAGGCAGCCTAATAACCAGCGCTGCTGCACACAAGAAAATCCTCCCCTGTCACTGCACACTAACTGTACAGCACAATTGCTATCATCACAAGCACATAAGAACTTCTCTTTCCAGCCATAACTCTCTCCCTACTGATAAACAGCATCAGCAACCTCTCCCTACTGTTAAGATCGGCAGAAGTAAAATGGAGGTTGGCGGTCAGGGCTTTTATAGACACTATGACATCCCCCAAAGCAAGCCAATCACCGCAATGCCTTTCACTAAGATGATGGTGGACGCTGCCCATGTCATCTCGTTGCCCAAAGTGTATGACCTTGCTCATTGGCTGACAAAATGCGCCTGCAAGCATTCTGGAAAATCCGACTTTGGCGCTCGTTTTGCCGACAGAATGGCAGACTTCATGCTATGGTCGGGTTTCGCTCGGCGAAACCCGACTTTGGTGAAAGTCGGCGACTTATGAATCTGACTGACCTATTTCGCTCAACTCTAATCATGAGTATTTTATTTTAACACTAAAGGTCTGTTCGCACATTGTGGGCACATCATAGTTGTTGCAACAGAAAACATGCCAGGGGTTGGTAACTCTGTCACAAACTTGTGGTCAGTCTTGCATCTGGTGTAAGTGAAAGTGGACTATATATGAAATATGACAGTTCATGCAAAATTATAAAACTTTGCAAAATACATTATTGGATAAGAAGGCATCTTTGGCACCTTGCAGTAGCATGTAGATTTTTTTTTCAGTGCCTCCAGTTTCTCTGTATTACAGTTCCAAAACCTTCCCGCTTAGTCTCCAGGAAATTAATCTACAATAATCCAGTAAATACGGAGAGAGGAGGAGGCTGAGACTGCACTTTACAGCTCTGGCAAAAATTAAGAGGCCACCACATCAAAACCCTGTCATGGGCAGCCCATTCTCCAGACCTGAACCCCATTGAAAACCTCTGGAATGTAATAAAGAGGATGATGGATAGTCACAAGCCATCAAACAAAGAAGAACTGCTTACATTTTTGTATCAGTAGCAGTGTGAAAGACTGGTGAAAAGCATGCCAAGACGCATGAAAGCTGTGATTAAAAATCATAGTTATTCCACAAAATATTGATTTTTGAACTCTTCCTGAGTTAAAACATTAGTATTGTTGTTTTTAAATGATTATGAACTTATTTTATTTGCATTATTTGATGTGTCTGAAAGCACTGGGGTTCTTTTATTTAATTTTGACCATTTCTCATTTTTAGAAAAAAAATACAAAATTTATTGCTTGGAAATTCTGAGACATGTTGTCAGTAGTTTATGGAATAAAATAACAATTTACATTTTGCTCAAAATTATACCTATAAAGAGAAAAATAGGACAACCTGAAAATTTTGCAGTGGTCTCTTAATTTTTGCCAGAGCTGTATATCTCTCATTATCTCTGTGTTGCTGCAAAGAGTGCTGAGCATGGTAGTATGGAAAATGTGGAAAATGTGGGCAGCAGGACAAACACGGAAATCTGAGGCAGACTTTAGTCTTCTGTCTGTCATATAACATAGGAATACAATGCAAAAATAAAAAAGAAGAAAATGCTCTCTCAGAAAGGCAGTATGCACAAGTTATTTGTAGATGCAGTCATCTATAGTGCAATGGTTTTTAGTCGAGCTGAGCAATTCATATTGTCAAGAATACAGATGTTTTGCAATTTGGTTCTGGCACATTCCGCAAAATAATGGTAAACATTTTGCTGAACCATAGAAGGCTGGCAAAAGCTTAAATAAGATAAAGCTCTCCTCATGACTCACCTAATCTACCAACCATTCCACATCGACCCCCATCTTACCCTACGCTCCTCTTTTTTCCTTCCCTGTCGCACGCATTCTCTTCCACCTTCTTCATTCTAGGCCGGGTCTTTTAGTGCAAGCATCTGAGTAGACTTATGATGTCCCTGCATTATGTGCCATCCAGGTGCATGTAACGATGTCTTGCTGGCGATAAGCCTCAGGCGATGTCATTACATCACGATGTAAACCGAGACAGCACATCGTACAGTGACCTCAGTGGCTTACTCACACCAAAAGCCCTGGCCCTGAGTGAAGAAGGCAGAAGAGGTTGTGCGACTACAGGGAAGGTAAAAAGAAGAGGAGCAGAGGACCAGAAGACTGGCTTCAGGCGTGGCGAGATAGTTGAGCAGTGAGATGAGTGGTGGAGTATTTTTTTTTATACCCTACGTTTATTTGGCTCTGGGGTCTGGAGAGACCCTACAGACTAATAAGGAATATTCAATTTGCATTGAATAACTAGAATGATAAATTAGAGAGATTTGCATCTCTGCAGATCTAATTATCTCTAGTATTTAGACACATACGTATATCACTTTACAGTGTGCGAGTTCTGCCGCTGATCCTTGTTGGCCTATGTGTACCTGGACAGGTTTAACTAAATAAGAAAGAGACAATTGAAAAAGAGATCATGACTCTGTGGCGCTGTCATTAGAGATGCAACAAAGGGCAGCTGTAATAATAATCCTTTGTTCATTTTTCATGTGTTATGATAATATATTTGAGTCCCAAACCAGAACTTTTATTAAAAAAACAACAATGATCTGCTGAAAGCAATAAACTGATGATAGTCATAGTCCAGAACTAAAACTTGTTATTCTAACACATGAAAAATGAATAAAAGATAAAGATTATTGCAATTACCGTTGCATCTTTGATGGCGGAGCACCAGAAGCACCTTGTCTTTGCAATTTATCAATGTATCATTACCTAACTATTCTCACCATAGCGGTCCTTGTCCAACTACCATGGCATTAAGTTCTGCAATGCCCACATCACTGATACATTTCATGAATCGTATCCAATTTGGAATGAAATAATTAGTAAGAACTGTTTAATTGAAGTCAGCTGCGAAAAATTTATGCAGTATTGCACTCATCATGTGGTGCTACTTTTACAGTGTAAAGGTTTTGTGCTTACAGTTCTTTGATGTTATTAATATGGTTTCTACATTACAGCATTAGTAGACTGATCTAAAACAAGTTTTACACCTACTCCTAATCTCTTCCACATGTGCTCCTCTTTTGCATAACAACGTTTCATTAAAATTTTCTATAATTGTGACTCACAAACTCGTCCTCAGCAACTTAGCTTAGGGTAGCACTAACTTCACAGCATTATTTTGGAAACATTCCATTGCAGTTTCCTGATGCAGCACAATGAGCCAAATCCAGAGGTGTATTCAAAAGAAAAGTGAAATATAAAAGAAACATACACTCTACTCTTTCTTTCAACATTCACGTCTGGCTTTAACTAAATAAAAATTGCTCGAAAAACTACAATGTCATATGTCAGCAAAAAACGTTATATGTGAATTTTCATAAAATAGTGAAACTGTGGTTAAAATTCTGCCACTGAAGTGGTAACATTCAGCAAAGTAAGGATAGCTTTGATTCTGTACAGATTTAGGGTATGTGCAGACGTTGCGGATTTGTTGCGGATCTGCAGCGCATTTTCGCCGCAGAATTGCTGCAGATCCGCAAGTGTTTTACCATACAATGTTAAGCAATGGAAAAAAATATTGCCGTGCACATACTGTGGAAAATTCCGCACGGAATCCGCAGCGGTTTATTTTCCGCAGCATGTCAATTTTTTTTTGCGGCTCCACTGCGTTCTTACCCATTGAATTATTGAAATCTGCAGGGGTTAAAATGCATGCCAATCGGCAAAAAGTCCGCACAAATTGCGCGCAAAATTCGCAAAAAAATATAGCACGGATTTTAATATGCGTTTTCTGCTAAGAGATGCACAATCCGCTCAGGAAATTCCTGAGCCCAATCCGCAACGTGTGCACATACCCTTAGGAGTGGAATATATGCATTTATCGGTACAGTAAACACAACACGTGAACATATCCTCAAAGTTGGTGACTTATGAAAGTTTTCAGTCTATTGTCTCCAACAACGTGAAAACTTACAGAAATAAAATGTATATTTTAGATGAACTAAGCATGCTACCTGTACCTGTTATGTTAGAATTAATAATAAAAAACTCAAGTCTGACTTTGATTTCCAGGAGAAACATCACTGTTTTCCAGGAGTAATGTTTGGTATCATAGCACATCCACATTCAGGTTGAGCAGCAATTCCAGTCATTAACCACTGAGTATAGCTGGCACTTTTTCTGGGGAAAAGACTTGTACTAATTCTGAAACTAAATTCACATAAGCATCTAAAAAAATTGTCAAAATTTCATAGAGAAATAATGGATGTCTGCTTTTTACATCTGTATTTTTATCCACATGGCATTAGTGTTTATACATCAGGTAATACATTATACAAGACCAAATAGAATTTTCTGTTATAAAAATTGGATGAAATACTGATGATCCATATGGGATACAATTTTATTTGCACTTGAATAGGCGAGTCTCATCCGAAATACAGAAGAAAATAGTATATGGTGCAATTTTATCCACACGGACATTTGGTCCGTCTATGAAACCCGTCATTTGAGCAGACTAATTGGATAACATTGGTCACAGTGCGAGGTGAATTTTTTTCTCGGACAGCATTTGGACAGTTGTGTGCATGTAGTCAAATAGATACGGTTTAAATAAAACAAAGGAAGACTGCAATCCATTAGAATGGGAATAGTATACCAACAAAGCAAATACAGGGGTAATAAAGCAATAATTAAGCAAATCTGTATGACAGGAGGCTAATACCACAATGAAAAATCAGTAATAAAGCTCAGTTAATCATGTAACGGGATTTCCTGCTGCAATATCCCAGTAAAATAACAGGCAATATGTCAGCTACCTAACAAATGCAATTATAGGCAGAGGGTCTGTCTGTGTTCATCAAGTAATGGATCAGCCCCTTGCATGAATTTTGTTTTTCTGCTTCTATAATGGAACAGAAAAATAGCATTGATAATGCAGAGTTGAACGTAACCTAACCGTGATAGAAGCCCACTGAAATAAAAATCAAACTACTGTGTGAAAAGGATAGGGAAATGCTATGTGAACAGACCCCAACTTCCCCCTTTGTACATAGCCTTTTTTTCCTATTCACCACTGGCTTTAAGTAAAAAAAATCACAAAAAATCATATATGAATACAACCAAAAATCTCAATTCCCTAAAGGAGACAATTTGAAAAAGCGAAAAAGCACAGACAAGAAATTTCATGGATACTACACCAACGACTATCAGCTTGGAAAGTCAATGGCAAATATATTTAGTTCTCTACAGAAAACTGTCCTATGTAATACATTTTATACTTGTCAGGATTGAGTTAGTGGGTCTTGACATAAATGTCCTAATAAAATGGCTTACATATTTTATATAATGCATGCTATTTTATTTCAGCTCCCACATAAATAATATAATCACCAAGAATTAGGATTTAATAGAAATAGTGTTGATATTAAGGAAAAGGATCACGGATTCATTATGCCAGATGGAGTTAATGTACCTTGTCTATTTCTCCTTCAATAATTATATCTCCAACAGGGAACAGGATCCCTCCCAGAATAGCCAGCAGTCCCCCGATCACAGATCCCGCTATTAGCCAGCATTTTGCGTTGCAGCACATTGTGTTTTGTTGTAGGGGAGAATCCAGGCAATGCTGTGAGATAATTTTAAAGCCATCGGTTCCTTATATAGTGTTACTTTGCGCTTTGACTAATAATTATAGAATTACCATTAACTTTAGCGATAACAGAAAATCCTATCCAGCCTTAGCGTTCAAAGTTCAAGAAACTGCAAGTTTAAGATTAGATAATACCCCTGCATTACATTTTAAAGGAGCAGGGTGCAGATAGGGGACTGAATGTGAAAAAGGTGGCATTGTCCATAGGAACCATTCATATTTTAGCTTTCATTTTCTACACTGGAGTAAAGACAGGATATCATAGAATGTTTAGCATCAAAAGACATTTTCCCTTGGAGTTGTTACTGGCTTTTAACTGGTGCAGTATTGACAATAACATATACTATTTGGACACCTACACAATATACCTACAGGAGATTTGATGACATCTCACTCTTTATCCGTAGGTATTAAAATGGAGATGCCGCCACCTCCCCCACACCCCTTTGCAGCTATTACAGCTTCAACTCTTCTTGAAAGATTTTCGGCTAATTTTGCTGTTTGTTGGAATTTTTGACTGTTCCTCTGGAGAACCCAGCTGTGCCTGGATTCTTACTTCCCAGAGGGATGCACCGAAGGTAATGACCACTAGAGGACCCAATATGCATACACACATCTTCACCAATCCCTAGAGCCACCAGAGGGAGCCTTTTGAGTGTATATAAGGATGGTGAAGACACAGAGGTAGTGATTAGATTAATTCTCTCGGAGGGAAGAGAGTGTGTGCAGTCTAGCACACGGAGCAGAGCTCAGGAGAGAGAGTTCAGCTTTGTTGAAAGAACCTGAAATCTGCAGCTCCAAGCTTAGTTCAAACGTGTGGAGGCTAGTACAAGTGGAAAGAAAGCCACTCCAGCCTAGTCAGAACTGAGTCAACCGAGTGCAGTTCAGTGAGCAAGCGTGCCGACGCTTAGAGAGCGGTGAAGAAAGAGAAGAAGCAGCCACCTACTGCTAGCGTGTGCTTATGTGAGGGTCGAGTAGGATGAAAGGCGAGTGGATAAGAAGAGAGTGACAGAGGTGGAAATAGCATTGATAGCTTACCTCTACTCTGATTAACCGGACACCGGGTCCGAGCTTGCTGGATTCTTCACGACCAGTAGGAGATACCGGAGATCCTGGAGTACTTCAAGTCGCAGGGGCCTATAAGTGTTGATACGTAACCGGGTCAGGAGGACAGGAGTCTGGTTGGCCAACCATTAGAGACTGTGTTCATTCCAATAGAAGGCCCTACACAAAGTCAGCCGGGTGTAAAGTTGAAGACAGAGTTAGGCATCGTTTCATACAGGTCAGAGACTCACATTATAGGAGTAAGGAGGCCCTACACCTACTCAGTGGGAAGAACTGGACGTGCATCCTTCACCCTGCCAGCATCCCAGGACGTGCCTGCAATTCCATCAGTAAAGGTACAGAAAGAGACTTTTGTGTGTGTGTTCACATTATTACTCCTACGACCGAATTCCTCTCCTCCATACTGCACCCCTACACAGCTTAATTACCCTGAAGGTCCCCAGCCTTACCTGTGGAAGGCTTAACACCTTGCTGCTTAATACCAACCCTTCAGTGGACCTATACAGCAGCGCTGGTCACCCTGACCAGGAACCACAGGTGGCGTCACAAACATTCTACAAACACTTTAATCCCTTGTAAATATCCCACATTTAAGGTGAGCCCCAGGGCCACGGACCGAGCTGCAGCTACCGTGACATCCCCCATAGAAGTGAACGGGCTCGATGCCGAGTACCCCACTGCTCTGATAAGAGCATTTGTGAGGTGTGACATTGATGCCTTTTCTCTGGCCTCCCTGCTAACACCCTCGCACCTCTCCAGTCCATCCTTAACTCTGCTGTCTGATTAATTCATCTCTCTCCTCGCTACTCCTCTGCTTCTCCCCTCTGCAAATCTCTTCACTGGCTCCCATTCCCTCAGCGCATCCAGGTCAAATTACTAATACTGACCTACAAAGCCATCTATGACCTGTCTCCTCCATATATCTCTGAACGAATCTCCCGATATCTTCCCTCACATAATCTCCGATCCTCCCAAGACCTCCTCTCCTCCACACTTATTCGCTCCTCACCCAACCGGCTCCAAGACTTCTCCCGAATATCCCCCATCCTCTGGAATTCCTTGCCCCAACACGTCCGGCTATCAACCACAGTTGGAGCCTTCAGACGGAACCTGAAAACCCACCTCTTCAGGAAAGCTTACAGCCTGCAATGACCCTGCTACCTCCTCACCATTACCAGAGATATCGCCTCAACCAACACCAGAACTGCTGCAACCTACCAACCTGCTGTCTCCTTCCCCACCACCCTGTAGAATGTAAGCCCGAAAGGGCAGGGTCCTCTCCCCTCTGTATCAGTCTGTCATTGTTAGTTTGTTTACTGTAAGTGATACCTGTAATTTGTTTGTAACCCCTTCTCATGTACAGCACCATGGAATCAATGGTGCTATAGAAATAAATAATAATAATAATGTTGGACAAGAGGGTCTGGCTCACAATCTTTGATGGGGTTGGTGTCAGGCCAGTCAAGTTTCTCCACACCAATCTTGCCCAACCATGCCTTTATAGACTATATGCTGGCATGTTGAAGCTTTAAAGCAGCGGTGGGGAACCTCAGGCACCCGGGCCATTTACGGCCCTCGATCTCCTTTTATCAGGTCCCCGGGCAGATTCTCAGGGACCACATTCTTGGGCAGGGAGCTGTATTTTGATTGCCACCAGCTCATTTATTTCTTCTTGCTCTGTTAGCACACACATGCAGTGTTCACTACTGAACACTGAAGCTCATGCAATGAAAGATTAAGTCCTGACACCAGTGCCAGAGTCAGGATGTACTTTGTGGGCAGAGTTTGTACGGCCCCCGAAGGATGGTATAAATATCCAAATGGCCCTTGGCAGAAAAAAGATTCCCCACCTCTGCTTTAAAGGAAACCTGTCAGGTCCCCCTGTGCCCCAAGAACCACCAGCAGTTGTGTTTGCATATGTAAGTATCCTGTCTAACAGTCCCCTTATTATATTGCACACATAAACAGATCTTTAGAAAAAGAATTTCTAAAGTCTGTTTATGATATGTAATTGAGGGCCTTGACTAGACAATAGGGAATTAGTTTCCCCACCTAGCATGTTATCACTCACCATCGTAATCGCTAGCACTATACATACTTTGCGCATGCGCGTGGCTTCTTTCCCTCACTGCATTGCTCCTCAGAAGCTGGGTATATCCGTTCTGACTTCAGAGATCCATATGCGTTCTGTGCATGATCGGATGTGCCAAAGACTCCCAATCATGCACAGGGCATCTCTCTGAAGCCGGCACGCATACACCTGGCTTTAGAGGATCAGTGCAGTGAGGTAAGGAAGCCGTCTGCATGCATGAGGTATGTATAGCGCTGGCGATAATTCTGGCACTTGTAAGTTATGTTGTCACGTCCCCACAGGCTAACATGCTAAGTGGGCTGACTAGTCTGGGGACACTAGCGCTCCATTCACTAGTCAAAGGCCTCATTTACATACCATAAACGAACTTTAGAAATACGTTTTCTAAAGATCTGTTTAAGTGTGTAATGCAATAAAGGGACTATTAGGCAGGGTATTTATAAATGCGGACACAACTACTGTTGGTTCTGGGGGGCACGGGGACCAGTCAGGTTCCTTTTAAGATTTCCTTTCACTGGAACTAAGGGGCTGCGGCCAATCAATGAAAACATTCTCAGAGCAATATTTTCCCATCAGAAAGCTTTACAGTTAGCACAATTCAAACAGGTAGGTAATGTTTTTCTTGCATTCGCCAAACCCAGATTCCCGGCACACACTTTTTGAGCTGATGGTATTGTCAGGGGAGGCTTGGCTGTGTAATTATTGAGTCAGCAAGACTTTGGCGACTTATGTGGTGGACACAAAGAGAAGAGGGCCCCTGCGCAATAAGAGTATACAGTATTTCCCGATTACATATAGGGTATTGGCGGACTCAGGAAAAAATGGACCTCAGTTTTTTGTAAAAAAATTCCTATTAGCCCTTAGAAAAATTAAAAACTGGGGGCTAAAACAACATTTTAGTGGCAAAAATGTAATATATTCTTTCTTCACCGCTCAATGGTATAAAATTATTTGAGGCACTTGTGGTGTTAATATGATCATTGCACCCCTCAATGAATTCATTGGCGAGTGTAGTTTGTAAAATGTGTTCACATATGGGGGGTTTCTGTTGTTCTGGCACCTCAGGGGCTCTGCCAATGTGACATGACACCCTCAAACCATTCCAGCAAAATCTGAACTCCAATACGGCTCTTCTTCCCTTCTGAGCTTTGCTCTGTGGCTCAAAAGTAATTTTCTCCCTCATATGGGTATTCGCGTACTCAGGAGAAACTGTGCTACAAATTTTTTGATGCAATTTCTCCTATTAACCTTATGAAAATGCAACATTTTGGGCTAAAAACATTTTTGTGGGAAAAAGGGATTTCATTATTTTCACGGCTCAACATTATATACTTCTGTGAAGCACCTAGGGATTCAAGGTGCTCACCACACATCTAAATAAATTCCCTGAGGCGTACAGTTTGAAAAATGAGGTCACTTGTGGGTTTCCTCTGTTTAGGGACATCAGCAGCTCTCCAAATGTGACATGACGTCCGCTAATGATTCCAGAAAATTTTACATTTAAAAAGTCAAATGCCGCTCCTTCCCTTCTGAGCTCTACCGTGCGCCCAAACAGTGGTTTTCTCCCTCATATTGGGCATCGGTATGCTCAAGAGAAATTGCACAACAAATTTTTGGGGTCCATTTTTCCTGTTATTCTTGTCAAAATTAAAAAAATTGGATCTGAATTAATTTTTTATGAAAAAAAGTAAAATGTTAATTTCTGTTTAAGCACCTGAAGGGTTAATAAACTTCTTGAATGTGGTTTTCAGCACCTTGAGGGGTGCAGTTTTTATAATGGTGTCATTTTGGGGTATTTTCTGCCATATAGACCTCTCAAAGTGATTTCAAATGTGAGGTGGTCTCTAAAAAAATGGTTTTGTAAATTTTGTTGGAAAAATGAAAAATCGCTGGTCAACTATGAACCTTTATAACTTACTAAAAAAAAAAATGTTGGTTCCAAAACTGTACTTGTTATTAACGTGCAAACCACCTTCTGGGGTAAAGGGGTTAATCATGGACAGAGCTATTGATAGTATGCGTGCTCTATAAGACCAAACCATGAGCCATTCAGGAATGAACTTCACGTGTGTGCATGACAAATCACATTATTACATCATGATTAATGGATTACAGACTCCAATGTTACAAGAAAGTATATGATTTGAATGCAGAGAAAATATACAGAAAAATATTTATAAACATGAATAGCTTCAATAAATACAGAACAAAACCGTTTTCCAGTTTAACCCATCAGGTATCCTGGTATTCAGATTTAAATTCTAGGTTGCTTCTCTTTTACGAACAAGTTTTACCCAGTCTCCTCCTCTAATCGGTTTATCGATCTTTTCAACGTCATAAAAGGTATAAAATGGTCTGTCCCTGCAACCCTCATATTTTAGGCGGCATTTAATACATTCTATAACCCAAACAACACGTGTCATGTCAAAATTAATAAAACCTTTCATTGCACTTTTTTATGACTGTCTATAAAGATATTTTTTTGTTTAACTGCACATTTCCAAACATTGCATCTTGCACAGCCACATGTAAAAAATACACTTTGTGAAAGCCATATTCTATTGGGTTTCTTTTCTAATATTATAGCAGGAGACAAAATGTCTCCTAGTGATTTAATTTTTTCTGGCAACACATTTCAATTCACTTGTGAGTATTCGTTCTAGTGTTTGATCCTGGTTCAGAAGAGGTAAATATTTAGCGATCATGCAAATTGCATTAAAGTTTCTATCATTAGCAGTTGAAAAAAAACTAAGATACTTTTATTTTTTCTATTTCTATTCCTTTTTTATTCCCGATTTTTATTTTGTACAAACCTTTCTGCATTATGTAGCATCCATTAATGTTATCCGCGTTTGCAAAATCTGTCATTAATATTCCTGCATTGTTGTGAGAAAACTACAGGCTCTTTTGGTTCTCAATTATTCCCCTAACTGATAATAATGTGATGATGACACAGCTAAGACCATATGTACTACTCAACTGTATACAGATGCTTATCTGAGCCACCACGTTCCCTTGGTCCAGTGGTGACCAGTGATTAGGATATCCTCTTTACCTACCCTTATTTCAGAGTATATAGTGCTGGACCTGGTGTATATTGTTCTTACACAGGTTTTGAATGAAGTTTATATTATACACAGCTGCCATCTAGTGGTTTAGGTAAATACTGACATTTTCTAATCAATGCAGCAATGATAGGAAAAGAATAAGCTACAACTGTTCCAACATGTCATGTAGTTTACCATGTTTCACTGCAACACTGCAGCTAATGTTTTTACTGGGGACACATTGTGACCAGTAACCACTGAAGCACAACCTTCTGTGTCTGGGACAGCTGCAAAAAAAATCTACCGTAGTTTGCAATCAAACTGTCTGAAATTTGGCGGCTTCCTGCAATAGCCCACAATAAGGTTGTGTTCTCTTGTGTGAGGGCAAAAACTTTTTATTTATAAGCAACTACTTTGATAAAGAAACAAAAGTAAAGTTACATTGTTACATAGGCTCAGAAAAGAAAATGATCCATCAAGTTTTACCTTTTACAATGTAAAATATTAAAGAGGACCTTTCACAAGTTTGATCATGTTAATATGGTTACAACATGGAATAGTAGCTGCAGAGCTGAGTAAAATATTTTTTTTTATTTCTCATCTCCTTTGATGAGATATTAGCTCAGAAGGGTATCTAGGTTTTCTGGCACCCGGGGCAAGAATTCTGTTTGGCGCCCCACACCTCCCTACCCCAAACACATATGCGATTTGCATACTTAGTAATATGCTGACGAGCTGCTCTCACTAAGGCCGGGATCACACAAGCAAGAAACACGGCCGAGTCTCGCATGTGAATTCCCAGCACTGGCGTCAGCACTCAGGAGCGGAGTGACCCACTGCATAGAAATACATGCAGTCACACGCTCCGGTCCCGAGTGTCGGCAGCAGTGCCGGGAATTCACATGCGAGACTCGCTTGTGTGATCCCGGCCTAATTCTTTCAATGTTCAGTGATAAACTGAGAGAAGCAGGAAGAAAAGCTTGTTGTCACATGACCCTAAGCATGAAAATTGCATATGAGTGAAGTGGCTGGAACCTGAAGCAGAGCTGAATCCTGACAGTGAGTATACACTGTGTTCCAAATTATTATGCAAAAATTGTTTAGGAGTGATAAGGTAAGAATTTTTTTGTTTGGCAGTTAAACTCATTGATGGTGATGTGTGTCAGGGCTCTTTATATCACTGTAAGCAATTGCAGACACCTGTGCTAATTAGTTTGGCAGGTGTGTCCAATGAAAGGCAAGACTACTTAAGAAGGCTATCCCACATTATTAAGCAGCCTACATTTTCTGCCAAAATGGGAAAGAAAAAGGATGTGTCGGCTGCTGAGAAGCAACAAATTGTGGAGTGTTTAGGTCAAGGCATGACTACAATCAACATTGCCAAGACACTTCATCGTGATCATCGCACAATCAAGAAGTATGTAGCTGATTCACAGTACACACTTGTGCGTGCTGATAAGGGAAAATTGAGGACTCTTTCCTACAGGCAATTACGTCAGGTTTAAAGAGCAGTGGCAAAAAAGCCTTGTCATAGCAGCAGACAAGTTTTTGAAGCTGCTAGTGCCTCCAATGTCCCCCGAACAACAAGATGCAGGGTCCTTCAGAGGTTTGTAGCTGTGCGTAAGCCATCCTTTCGACATCCTCTGTCCACTGCACACAAGCAGAAACGGCTCCAGTGGGCCAAACAATACATGAAGACTGACTTCAAAACTGTTTTGTTCACCTATGAGTGCCGTGCAATGCTCTATGGTCCAGATGGATGGAGTGGAGGATGGCTGGTTGATGGACACCCCATGCAAACACGGCTACGGCGCCAACAAGGAGGACGTGGAGTAATGTTTTGGGCTGGAATCATTGGGAGAGAGATAGTCGGCCCCTTTAGGATCCCTGAAGGGGTAAAGATGAACTTCATAGTGTATGTTGAGTTTCTCAAACAGCACTTCCTGCCATGGTTCAAGAAGAAGAACCGTGCATTCCGCAGCAAGATCATTTTCATGCATGATAATGCACCGTCTCATGCTGCACATAACACATCTGCATCTCTGGCTGCTATGGGCATAAAAGGGGACAAACTTATGGTGTGGCCCCCATGCTCCCCTGACCTCAACCCCATTGAGAACCTCTGGAGCATCATCAAAAGGAGTGTCTATGATGGCGGGAGGCAGTTCACATCTAAGCAACAGCTCTGGGAGGGTATTCTGTCCTCATGCAAAACAATTGAAGCAGAAACCATCCAAAACCTGACAAATTCAATGGACGAGAGAGTTCAGAAGCTCCTTTCGAACAAGGGGTCCTATGTGCAAATGTAACATCACCTAGAATAAAGTTTTGAGTTGAAATCTGTTTTATTTCAGTTTGTAAGAACCTGGTAATGCTTATAATTTCAAAAATGACCATTTTTTTGTTCTTTATTAAAATGAAAAGGTTGAAAACTCTGCTGTGCATAATATTTTGGAACATGCATTTTGAGTGCAGTTTGAGTGTTTTATTTTTAAAAAATATATACTGTTATCATAGGCAGTTTGTACAAAAACCTTTCAATTGTACTCTAATAGTTATTTGACTGGAAAATTACAATGACTGCAATTCATATAGGTAATTTGGGAAAATCTGAGAAAATATTAGTTGCATAATAATTTGGAACACAGTGTATTACCCGCTGTTAAGATTGGCCGCAGGGCTTTATTTTATAATTAAAGGGCTTGTCCAGGTTTGAGATGAAAGTCTGCAGTCACTCTATGTGACTGCTGGCTTCTGAATTCTTACAGAGCTTGTACTGCACACTTTTAGGATTCTCCCTTGCCGATGGCAAGTGTGGACGGTCATGTCAGCACATGTATGCAATTTGCGTACTTCTGGCCACCTTCCAACTAGACATGTACGGCCTCCCTCAATTCATTTTCATTAAGTGAGGTGATGTATGTCTTGTCAGCATGTGACTACATCACAGGCAAAAGAGAATCTTGACAGCGTGCAGTTTGCACTGTGAGAATTCAGAAGTCTGCAGTCACATAAAATGATTGCAGACTCATCACAAACTTGGACAACTCCCTTAATGCTCCTATAATAAATAAAAATATGAGAACTAGTATCAGATTTTTTTTTACATCCAGGTACCTTTTTAGATGAACGACTCCAAAGACAACATCTTTCTTATCTCCATTTTGACCAGACGCCATGATGACTCTTCTCTCCCACAACTCGTCTCCGCATACTTCCATCTTCTCTGGTCTTGTACAGCACATCTCCACATGATACTCTAAGAAACAGCAGTGTCATTGTAATGCTCCTGAATAAAAATATCTCCCCTACGCTGAGCTCCAGGATAAATAATTGCCCCTCAAAATATTCTCTGCACAAAATGTGACTCCCACACTGTCACTCTTATGGTACATACCTTCCCCACAGCTCTCTCCTTTCTATATTGGGGTTCCTCTTCACTCTGTGTCCCCCCTATAGCACTCAGTCTCTATACTATGCTCCCTCACCACACTCCCCCTCTCTGGCGGAAACCTTACACTTCCCCCATGCTGCCCCCACACTACTCAGTCTTTATTCTGTGCCCACTCACATTTTCCTGTCACGATCCATTTTTGGATCTGTGGCAGATCTGGCTTTTCATATTAAAACTTTTTTTCTTTCAGGCCATTAGGGGCTAATGTCTGTTTCCTCCCCCCCCCCGGTAGCCTGCTGGTAAAATTGCATTGCTGCTTGTTCTGCTGATATGGGTGGTGACCACTCCCACCATCCTTAAAAGGTTACATGATGCAACAGCTGACTGTTGGTGATACACTTCCTCTTTGGAGGCAAACCTTCAACAAAGCAGCTCTCTGGTGTTTGGAGTTCTGTTGCTGTGATATCTGCGGTGTGGAGCTTTGCTGCAGTGCATATAAGCTAAGTGTGGTGCATATAAGCTAAGTGTGATGCATATAAGCTAAGTGTGGTGTTTTTGTTGCCTTTACCCTTTGTTGTCGGTTTCTTCCTCCTGTGTTGTATTAGTGCAGTGGTGGGACTATTGCCGCTCACCTGCCAGCTCCCTATTTAGGGATTAGAGCAGGGCAAATGAGGGCTTAGGTATCCTGCTCAGCAACGGGGTGAAAGAACTCATATAGGGATGATAGGAAGATCAGAGCACATCCTTAGGTGAGTGCAGGAGGTGTCCATTCCCCGTTCCCTATCGCAGGGTCTACCATTGTAATTGTGTCCCTGGTGTTCCCTTGTGTGTTGTGCCATTTCGTGACCGACCAACCGTTGGGTCGTGTCACGCTAGGACAGTCACTCCGTGACATTATAACCAACAGCACTTTTTTTTCCTCTGGTGAGCCATGGCTCAGATGCATGACTTTGCCCAACTGCTCCAGACCCTCACCGATGAGCTCAGATGCAGGCTCTACCGGAACCAAAGATATCTCTCCCTGACTGGTTTTCTGGAAGGAGAGATACGTTTCTGGTGTTTAAGGAAGCCTACAAGTTAAACTTCAGGCTCCGCCCTCATTCATCAAGGAGTGGGAATCATAGTCTCCCTTCTTAAGGGTGATCCCCAATCCTGGGCATTCTCCCTCCTGACAGATTCACTATCTTTGCGGTCGGTCGATGAGTTTTTTGCAGCATAGGCACTTGTGTAAGGTGATCCTGATGGCGTCTCCCTGGCTGAGTCCCGGCTCCGTAAGATCAAGCAAGGGGGCCAGCCGCCTGAGTAGTACTGCTCAGAGTTTAGGAGGTGGGTCACTGACAAGCGATGGAATGACCCAGCCCTTAGGAGTCATTTTATGCAGGGTCTGTTTCCGAGGTTGCAGGATACTCTGGTGCAGTACGCCGCCCTCAGGTCTTTGGAGGCCACCATGTCCCTTGCCATCCAGGTGGATAGACGCTTGAGGGAGAGGCATACACCAAATGTGCCTCCTGTAGTCCTTACTAGTGAGGAGAACATACCAGTGCAGGTGGACAAACCCATGCAGGTGGGAGGAGTTGGTTCCCAGAGTTGCCTGCAGTTCGCCATGGTGTGGGCAGTGGCGTAGCAACTGTTTGTGGCGCCCGGGGCGGCAAATTTTAGACCACACCCCTAGCCACACCCATTTCACTGGTCACACCCATATCCACACCCACTTAGCACTGCTGATTACACTGTTTAATAAACAATAATTATAAACACATACCTCTCAACCATCCCGGTTTCAGCCGGACAGTCCCGATTTCGGGACCCTGTCCGCTGTCCCGGCCAGGCGGTTTACTTTCCGCATTAGAATCGTACATACGGAAACCCCGGGGACCTCCCACACATTCTGGCAGCCACAAGTCACGTTCCATCGCTGACCTCATTTCCCCAGGATGTGGGGATCTCACCAGCTATGAGGCGCTCCATTCAATACCCGGCTCTCACTGAGCGAGACAGGCAGGATCTGGGGATCTCTTCATCTGTTGAACAGATCCCATGTTGAGATCCCCACATGCTGCTTGTCTCACTCAGTGAGAGTCGGGTATTGTATGCAGCGGTCCGTACAATACCCGGCTCTCACTCCAACAGATCCAGCGGCTCGATGCGTCGCCGTTCTGAAGACTCTCCCGAGAACGAGTTACAGTACCTGCTGCTGTAAGCTGACCGCCGGAAATCAGGTCAGCGGTCATTTCCAGCGTTCAGCTGACTTACAGCACGTCACCTCCAGTGGAACGTGACATGTGGCTGCCAGAACGTGTGGGAGGTCCCCGGGTTTCCGCATGTACGATTCTAATGCGGGAAAGTAAACCTCCCGGCTAGGACAGCGGGACAGGGACCCAGCCCTACACAGATAACAGCATTCGCTCCGTCCCCACGCAGACCCATGCACATAATGGCACCCCTCCTTCCCCCCTGCAGCCCCCAAGCACACAGATCCCGCAAGTAACAGGACCCTTGTACATGCCCGGCTCCGCTCTTTGTGGCCCTGTACACACACGGGTCCGCTCCACACACCTCACACGCACAAGGCTCCGCTCCGTACACCTCGTACACACACGGCTTCGCTCCGTACACCTCGTACACACACGGCTCCGCTCCGTACACCTCCGCTCCGTACACCTCGTACACACACGGCTTCGCTCCATACACCTCGTACACACACGGCTTTGCTCCGTACACCTCGTACACACACGGCTTCGCTCCGTACACCTCGTACACACACGGCTTTGCTCCGTACACCTCGTACACACACGGCTCCGCTCCGTACACCTCCGCTCCGTACACCTCGTACACACACGGCTTTGCTCCGTACACCTCGTACACACATGGCTCCGCTCCATACACCTCGTACACACACGGCTCCGCTCCGTACACCTCCGCTCCGTACACCTCGTACACACACACGGCTCCGCTCCGTACACCTCGTACACACGGCTCCGCTCCGTACACCTCATACACACGGCTCCGCTCCGTACACCTCGTACACACACGGCTCCACTCCGTACACCTCGTACACACGGCTCCGCTCCGTACACCTCATGCACACACAGCTCAGCTACATCCACACTGTAAACCCCTTATGATCCCACATATAAACTTACCATCATCCAGCACCATGACGACCAAAACAGCAGTTTCCTGCACACAGGGGCCTGAAGATCATGTGACACCTAACTCCTCCCCTCCTGTGACCTCATCACAGGTCCTGCTACCACCTTTACAAAGCACAGCACAGCAATGGTAAATGCTGGCTGTGCGAAGTTGGGAGGGCAATGAAGGGTGCATATGGAATTGCTGCTGCGCCGCCCCCACACACACGTGCCGCCTGGGGCGAACCGCCCCTATTCGCCCCCCCACGCTACGCCACTGGGTGTGGGGGCATGTTTTTCTGTGGGTAGACTGGTCATTTTATCGGGTCTGCCCAGCTCGCGCCAAAGTAGTACCATCTAAGAAGCCGCGTCCCCCTGGTCATGTGGAGTGAGGCGACCAGGGAGTGTATATTTCCTCCATTTTTTTCTCCTCAGTGTACCTTGTTTGCTGAAGTGTTGGTTGGTGGGGTAACTGAGAATATACCGGTGCTTGTGGATAGTGGAGCAGGTGTCAATCTGGTGGATGCTCACTTTGTCCAGACCCATGGCTTGAGGTGTAGGATGCTAGCAAAACCCCTAAGCATCCAGGCCATTGACTATGTCCCACTTAGCCAGGGGAAGGTGACCCAAGTCGTAGATGATATACACCTGCGCATAGGGACTCATCATGAAGAGTCCCTGTCATGCTACGTCTTGGGGGAAAGCCAACACCCATCGTTTTAGGCCTCCCTTGGTTGAAAAGACACAACCCGGTCAAAGATTGGCAGTCCAGGGAAGTGGTCTGCTGGGATCAGTCATGTGAGGGCTGCTGCCCGGGGGCTACTGTCTCTGCTGTCTTTCTACAACCGTCCCCTTCTACGGGCAAGTCTTAACCCTCACCACAAGCTAACATTGAGTGTCGGAGTCCTCTTAGGAGGAGGGGTTAGGGGAGGGTGATAGTTCCCTCTGAGCATTGTGGGGGTGTGAGTGTGGTGACACAAGAGGATGACTCTGTTGTCGGTTCCTCGAAGAGTTCACCGTCTTGTGGCAAATGTGTGTGTGGCAATAAACGTTCAGGTCCGGACCAGGGTGTGAATGAGTATGTGTGGGTGTCCACCAAAAACATCTGGTGGAAGCGTGCTGCTGGGGTCAGGAATTCCAGGGTGATCTGGCCGTATTGGGTGTCAGCCATTCTTAGCCCGGGGACTATCCAGCTGGAGTTACCCCCAGTGGTGCAGGTACACAACTCATTCCCCAGGTCAGCGCTCTGGAGATTTGTGGCACCTCCAGAGCCTACGTTGTTGTAATTTCCATCAAGCTGTGTTTGCCATAGACCTGAGAGTCAGGTTGCTGCCAAGAAGAACTCTGGTGGATCGAGGCGTCCTCACCGTGGGTTGTTTTCTGGTGATGAGGGACCAGAGGCCTCTCATTGAAAGGGGAGTACTGTCATGATCCATTTTTGTATCTGTGGCAGATCTGGCTTTTCATACTAAAACTTTTTTTCTTTCAGGCCATCGGGGGTTAATGTCTGTTTTTCCCTCTGGTGGCCTGCTGGTACAATTGCATTGCTGCTAGTTCAGCTGATGTGTGTGGTGACCACTCCCACCATCCTTAAAAGGTCACCTGATGCATCATCTGACTGTTGGTGATACAGTTCCTCTTTGGAGACAAACCTTCACAGAAGCAGCTCTCTGGTGTTTGCAGTTCCATAGCTGTGCTATCTGTGGTGTGGAGTTAAGCAGTGGTGTGCACAAGCTAAGTGCTGTATTTTAGTTACCATGTCCCTTAGGTGTGTCTTTTTTTTCCTTTTTGTTGAATTGGTGCAGTTTACTTTATTCCCTGTCTTATCTCCTGGGGTGGGGGTTGGGGGTTTAGCTCAGAGCTAAACAGGAGATAGGGGCAGGTCAGTGACTTGAGCCTCCCTACCTTCAAGGGTACCCCCAAGTTAAGGAAAGACAGGGCAACCCCTTAGCTTGAGGTGCAGTTCAGGGTCACAGGTTCCTCGTCCCCTGTTTTCCCACTACTGCCCCGTGACATTTCCCCAATACTCTCATCACATTATTCCCCTCAATGGTCTCCTCATACATTTCCCTTTCCCTCCTCATGGTGCCTTCTCTCACATCCTCACTGCTAACCATACTGTCTCCTCACAAATATCTCCGACTCTACATATTGTGTCTGCACCCATCACCACCTTCACTCCTCATACTGCGTTTGCACCCATACTCCCCATTCTGTGTCTGCACAAATCCCCCACTCCCCATACTGTATCAACAACCATCTCTCCCAATCACGATACTGTGAATGCAGCCATCCCCCCATACTGTTTCCTCATACATGCCCCATCTCCACACTTGCCCCTCATTCCTCATACATCCCCCCACACAGAATAAATTTTCCTCCCACAATAAATCCCTCCCCACACAGAGTAAATCTCACCGCCACAGAGTAAATCCTCCTCACAGCATAAATACCACCCCAACAGAGTAAATCATCCACCAACATAATAAATCTCACCCCCCACAGTTACATTTAATCTTCATTGTCTTCAGCTTCAGTGTGGAGCTTTTACCTCCGATACTCTTCGCACTTCTGGGCGCCAGCGAGTGATGTCAGCAGCGTGGTCACATGACCTGATCATGCTGCTGGCATTGCTCTGACCCGGTGGTGAGAGCTTCAATTGTACTCGCGTCTGTAAGACGTGAGTACATTTGATCACTGGGAGCCGGTGTGCTGCAGCTTCTCTGTGCCAGCTGTCAGCATGACAGCCCGCTCAGAGAACTGCCGACTCACTCCCGATCCTGTGGGGCAGAAGCATGCAGCGGCACGGGGAGACTCTTCAGACCACTGTGGTCTGACTGTGCCCCCTTGCTGGCTGCACACGGGCACATGACCCAGCTGCCCCCCTAAATACATCTCTGTATTAAGTTGTAAAATTTAGATTTGGATTTCTCCTTCAGTTAAGTGAATGTTAGCAGATATTTGTTGAGTAGAGTTGATGCAAATTATTTGCACATCCCATTCCATAGGCCACCATAGTGGTCTACGACAGCTGCACGTGAAAAGGGAAATTGCCTATTACCTGCTGATGTTTGCAGGTTTTCTTTTGATTAGTCAGCTTGTTGTGATGTTGTTGTTGCATGATGCACATATGACATCACACCACGCTGGCTAATCAAAAGAAGAGCTACAGATATCTGCAGAATTGCCACTCCCATGCAGCAGTCATAGACCATTGTTTAGGTCGGTGTAATGAAATGTGCCAATTGATTTACACCAACTCTAACTTTGACCAATCAAAAGCAAGGAAGCGTCATGCAGGGGGAAAAAGAACATACTCACAATGAGGAAAAAGGAAGGGGGGTTGCTGACATCAGAGCTAGGGAGGTAGACAAGTAGAGAGGGAGGATAAACTTCTAAAAGGAAAACCTGATCGCATAACAACACAACAGCAAAAATGCATAACACTCCACGTCTGAAATCTTTAGATTTCACAATAATCAAACTTGACATGAAGTCCTTCGATGAGGTCCATCATCGCTCTTGGAACCTGGAAGACAAAAAAGAAATGCTCAAATATGCAACAAAAAATATTAACAACTGTAAAGTCCAAATACATAGTTGCTGACAAAAAAGTTTATTGTTTATTGTATATGGAGGTAGCTGCTCCTAGTTGGCACCTATTCACATGTTCACATTAGCTTGGAAGTGCCAATCAGTTTTTTTGTCATTGTATATTAGCTTTCTGACCGAGCACTCCTGTAGCGCCGACGTCCCTGCCCTCTGCCAGGCAGGGACGCTGTTCCCCTGCGACAGCGTCCTCTGCCAGGCAGGGACGTTGCCCCCCTTACCCGCGCTCAGCGTCCTCCTTCCGTCCTGCTGGGGCCGCGCGCTCCTTCCCTGCTTCTGGACTCAGGGCGCGCGCCCGCGCGCGCCCCCGCTCTTAAAAGGGCCGCGCGCATCTTTCAAAAAGGTCCCCGGCCAATGCCGGAGGACTCCACCCTATATAAAGTACTTCCTCCTTAATGGAGGTGCCCGAGCAATGTTGTTATTGCACTGTTCACTACTCTGCTTTAGCCCTCAGGGTCCGTTACCAGTTACCTGCCTGTTTCCTGCCAGTTTCCTGTCTGCTACCTGCCTGCAAGCCTGCCTGGAGGTTCGACCGTCACATGCGGTGACCATCGGCAATTCCAGAGACTCTCGCCTGCTCACTTGGGGGCGCTCATCTGCCATCTGCCTGCAAGCCTACCTGGAGGTTCGGCCATCACCTGCGGTGTCCATCGGCTATTCCATAGACTCTGGCCTGCTCACTTGGGGGCGCTCATCTGCCATCTGCCTGCAAGCCTACCTGGAGGTTCGGCCATCACCTGCGGTGTCCATCGGCTATTCCAGAGACTCTCGCCTGCTCACTTGGGGGCGCTCATCTGTCATCTGCCTGCTAGCCTACCGGGAGGCTCCACCATCTCAGGTCGTATATACCTGTCCATTCAGAGACTGCCCCGGCCCCTTGCCTGCCTGTTTATTCAGAGACTGCCCCGGCCCCTTGCCTGCCTGTTTATCCAGAGACTGCCCCGGTCACTTGCCGTGACTACCTGCCTGTCTACCCAGAGACTGCCCCGGTCACTTGCCGTGACTACCTGCCTGTCTACCCAGAGACTGCCCCGGTCACTCGCCGTGACTACCTGCCTGTCTACCCAGAGACTGCCCCGGTCACTTGCCGTGACTACCCTCCTGTTTATCCAGAGACTGCCCCGGTCACTTGCCGTGACCTCCCACCTGTCTGTCCAGAGACTGCCCCCGTCACTTGCAGTGACTTCCTGTCCGTCTCCCCGGGCGCCACCTGCTCCTTTACAAGGAAAGCCTCCTTGTATAATAAAGCTCAGAGGTTCCGCCTCCCAGACCCGTTACAACTCCGCCCTGCAGCATGTGGTGGATTTTAATTGCAGCAAGGTCCTAACTACCCATAAAATCAGACTTCACATGTACCTAGGAATTCAGACTTCAGTGTTAGGCCGGGGTTGCACTTACGAGAAACTTGCGCGAGTCTCACACCTCAATACCCGGCACTGCCAGCACTCGGGACCGGAGTGTGCAGCTGCATGTATTTCTATGCAGCTGAGCGCTCTGGTCCGAGTGTCGGCAGCAGTGCTGGGTATTGAGGTGAAAGACTAGTGCGAGTTTCTTGCAAGTGTGACCCCGGCCTTAGAGAGGCATTCACATTAGACACATTAGGACCCATCAGTTTAGAGACCACCTTGTCATTGGTTGACGGGCATGCATGAATTGGCCAAATTATGTGCTAAGTATCTCATTTTTTCCTAGAATCCAGAAGCTGTGTTGCTATTCATATTTCATATATTTCACATTGACATGCTTTAGCACTACAGAGTGCAACTTTTTTTTTTTATTGTATATGGAGGTAGCTGCTCCTAGTTGGCACCTGTTCACATTAGCTTGCAAGTGCCAGTCAGTTTTTTTGTCATTGTATATTAGTTGTCTGACCGAGCACTCAGCCCTTCAGCATGTGGTGGATTTTAGCACTACAGAGTGCAACTTTTTTGTTTATCAAATACATAGTTGGTGGCCTCTACTCACTGATAATAGGATAATCCAAATACAAATTGGAAACTCATCTTCGAATTGGGAAAACCGCAACATGTAAACACTTCCACCAATCTAATAATCCAATGGTGAAAGTTCAAAATTCTAACACAGCTTGAGGTATACGCAGATAGTAGTATTGTCCTTTATGTGATACCTTCTCTCATGAAACATTTGATGTACGTCAGATGACAGATGACCAGCAATGAGACCTTGACTTCATCCTTGGTGAAGCAGCAAGTAGTGATGACTGATTTGATCTCTCTATCGCACTCCAGTTCCACAGGCTCAAATGCACTGCTGGCATCAATCAAACAAGAGCTTGCCTATTTTGGTCAAAATATCGTCCAATACTTTATATATCATATCTATAATTTTTGCAAATTTTTTTATATTCAGGGTGCAGCCAAGACCATCAGTGTTGGCATTGTAACCTAGGATGTCTGTCCTCATGGGAAAATATTTGGAATTGAGAGTCCTCAGTTGTTGATACCTTTTAATGGCTAACTGAAAAATTTGTAACAAATTGCAAGCTTTCGAGGCTACTTATGGGTCTTCATCAGGCTAGACTAATTCAAAATCTGAATAATAAGAGAAAAAAAAATGGATCTACCTGTGGCCAAACATTTTTGTATGCCTGATTACAGCACCATAGATATGAAATTACTTGTATTGAAATGTAACTTCTAATCTCAGAGAAACAGAAGGGTCTGGGAGTATAAACTTATGACAACCTTTGACACACTTAGTGCAGGAATGAATATGTCACATGGATTTATGTATTTTTACATCTGTTAAGGAATGTGCTCCTCAGACCTTTTGGGGGCATCACAACATAGAAGCAGACCTCAATCAGAGGACAATAAAACTTTCACACTCCTTATCTATGAACTGTTCCAATATTTATGGGCACAACTGTTTATCACTCTCCCATAATGACAGTTCTGCTTCACATCACTTGTCTTATCTATTGCATTATTTTTTCAGTGCTGTGTTTTGTATAAATATATGATTCTTCAGATTTTGTATTAGTGTATGCCTGATGAAGAGACCTGAGTTGTCTCGAAAGCTTGCAATTTGTTACCATCTTTTCAGTTAGCCATTAAAAGGTATCAACCACTGAGGACTCCCAATTCCAAAAATATTTCTATCTACTGACTAACACGGTACAAAGATATACATCTTTCCTGTCCTCATGGGTGCACTTAGATAGTGCTGAACAACCCACCTAATCTAATAGAATTGGCATCACTAATAGGCTGTAAGCCAGATGCTGTGCACTACTTATGTGTGACCAGCACAGCGCCGTATACAAGCCTTTTTTGTGTGCAGTTTTAATAGTAAGCAGTCACCCACTCCATGAATGTTGTGAGTAGTGTTGAGCGATACTTTCCGATATCCAAAAGTATCGGAATCGGAATGGTATCGCCGATACCATTAAAATATCGGCGATACCCGATACCGATACCGGAAATCCAATGTAAGTCTATGGGAACAAAATATCGGAATTAAAAAAACCCCATTCTTGCCTTGTAAACACTAAATATACACACATAGAATACATTATATATATATATATATATGTCATTGTGACATATATATATACATATATTTATAGTTTATACACTTCTACATAGTAAAATAGCCTCTGATTCAATTGCCGGGTAAAGTCGGCTTTTGTGAAAAGACAGAAGCACCCGACATGAAATGACACTTGGTTTACATAGAGTTAACCATGTCTTTTCATGTAGTTTGATATCTGATTTGCACAAACAATTACATGAGTGTAAGTGTGCAAAATTTCACACCTGTAGGGGTTAATTAAAGGTGTAAATTCGTTAATTAAAGGACTTTTTTGCTATGAATTTACACCTTTAATTAACCCCTACAGGTGTGAAATTTAGCACACTTACACTCATGTAATTGTTTGTGCAAATCAGATATCAAACTACATGAAAAGACATGGTTAACTCTATGTAAACCAAGTGTCATTTCATGTCGGGTTCTGCATTTTCACAAAAGCCGGCAATTGAATTAGCGGCTATTATACTATGTACAGTCATGGCCAAAAGTTTTGAGAATGACACAAATATTAATTTTTACAAAGTCTACTGCTTCACTTTTTCTAATGGCAATTTGCATATACTCCAGAATGTTATAAAGAGTGATCAGCTTAACAGCAATTACTTGCAAAGTCAATATTTGGCTAGAAAATGAACTTTATCCCCAAAACACATTTCAACATCATTGCAGCCCTGCCTAAAAAGGACCAGCTAACCTCTTTTCAGTGATTGCTCCATTAACACAGGTGTGGGTGTTGATGAGGACATGGCTGGAGATCAATCTGTCATGATTAAGTAAGAATGACACCACTGGACACTTTAAAAGGAGGCTGGTGCTTGGCATCATTGTTTCTCTTCTGTTAACCATGGTTATCTCTAAAGAAACACGTGCAGTCATCATTGCAATGCACAAAAATGGCCTAACAGGGAAGAGTATCGCAGCTAGAAAGATTGCACCTCAGTCAACAATCTATCGCATCATCAAGAACTTCAAGGAGAGAGGTTCCATTGTTGCCAAAAAGACTTCAGGGCCCAAGAAAGACCAGCAAGCGCCAGGACCGTCTCTTAAAAGTGTTTCAGCTGCGGGATCGGGCTACCAGCAGTGCAGAGCTTGCTCAGGAATGGCAGCAGGCAGGTGTGAGAGCATCTGCACGCACTGTGAGGCGGAGACTCTTGGAGCAAGGCCTGGTCTCAAGGAGGGCAGCAAAGAAGCCACTTCTCTCCAGAAAAAACATCATGGACAGACTGATATTCTGCAAAAGGTACAAGCAGTGGACTGCTGAGGACTGGGTAAAGTTATTTTCTCTGATGAATCCCCTTTTCGATTGTTTGGGACATCAGGAAAACGCCTCATTCGGAGAAGACAAGGTGAGCGCTACCACCAGTCTTGTCTCATGCCAACTGTTAAGCATCCTGAAACCATTCATGTGTGGGGTTGCTTCTCAGCCAAGGGAATCGGCTCTCTCACAGTCTTGCCTAAAAACACTGCCATGAATAAAGAATGGTACCAGAATGTCCTCCAAGAGCAACTTTGTAATGTAAGGAGTACAGTTCATATAGTGTCTTGTGCTTGGGTGCGATGAAAACACAGGAGTCACAGGTTTGATATAGAAGGTCTTGTATTACTTCATACAAGTGGCAATAATAGTCACACAGTTTGCAGATACAAAAGCAGGAGACACAGCAGGCCAGAGTAACTTAAGCTCAGCAATCACTCTCCACAACAGGTTCAGGATCTCTTCTCTGTTACCATAAGTCCATGCAAACGTGGATTTATCAAATAGCAAGGTTCCAAAGTCCACGAGTGTTCCAAAGTTCCACAATAGGAAATAACTGGAGTACAAGGTCCAAGGCTTCCAGGAGTCAGGTCACAGGTTCACTGCAAGCTTAATTCTGAAGCACTGATTGCTCAGTTGTGGCTGCTTAAGAAGCAAGAGGAGAGAATCAGGGCGGGAACATGCAAGCTGGAAACTCCATATTGACTGAGGGCAAGATAGCTGCAGCAAGACAGAAAGTAAAATGGCTGACGGAAAAACTGAGTTTCAGGAACATGTACACAGAACCTTACATTACTCCCCCCTTAAGGACAACCTCCGGATGACCTCAGACCAGGCTTGTGTGGGTACCTCTGATGAAACTGACGGAGCAAGCGAGGAGCATTAACGTTATTGACTGGTTCCCATGAGTTGTCCTCCACTGGGTAGCCCTGCCATTTAATCAGATATTGTAACTGATTTCTATACAACCTGGAATCTAGAATCCTTTCCACCACAAATTCTTCCTGACCATCGACTAGCACTGGGTCAGGGCAAGGAGAAGAACGTCCAGGAAAACGTATTGGGTGTCGCAGCCTTTAGTAGGGATACATGAAAGACAGGGTGGATTCTCATAGTTCTGGGCAGTTGAAGACGACAAGCGACAGCACTTATAATTTTACTGATTTTATAAGGTCCAATGTATTTATGTCCCAACTTAGATGATGGAATTCTTAACTTAAGATTTCTGGTTGACAGCCAGACCAGGTCTCCTACCTTGAAAGCTGGTGCAGGTTTACGAAATTTATCTGCGGCTTTCTTGTACCTTTCCTGAGCCAATTCCAGATTTCCCTTTAGAAGATCCATATTCCTTTGTAAAGACGTGATTCTTTCAGCCACTGCTGGCAAAGGCGTTTCTATGGGAAATCGAGGAAGAATATTAGGATGATAACCTAAATTGGAGTAAAAAGGAGACTGCTTAGTGGAGGCGCTCTGAGAGTTGTTATAAGAGAACTCAGCCAGTGGAAGTAGATCCACCCAATCATCCTGTAGGTGGCAGATAAAGCAGCGAAGATACTGCTCCAAGGTCTGATTGGTTCGTTCCGTCTGTCCATTAGTCTGAGGATGAAAAGCAGAAGAAAGGTTTACTTTAATGTCCAATGCTGCACAGAAATTTTGCCAAAACCTTGAAGTGAATTGCACCCCTCGATCCGAAATAACCTCATCTGGTACTCCATGTAAGCGAAACACATTTTTAATCATCAAATCTGATGTCTGTCTTGCAGTGGGTAAGCCGACACAAGGATAAAATGAGCTGCTTTTGTTAAACGATCAACCACCACTAGAATGGTGTTCTTCCCTTGAGAGGTTGGTAACTCCACAATGAAGTCCATAGAAATGGATCCCCACGGGCGGGACGGGGTGGGAAGGGGTTGCAACAGACCAGTTGGTGAGGAGCGAGGTGTTTTGCATCTTGCACAGACTTCACATGAAGTGACATAGTTTAAAACATCCTTCCTGCAAGTGGGCCACCAAAAGAAACGAGAAAGAAATTCCTGTGTCTTTAGAATTCCTCTATGCCCAGCTATCTTGGAATCGTGAATGAGTTGCAATACTCTCAATCTGACTGTTTCAGGAATATACAGACGTTGTCCCTGAATCCACACACCATTCTTAAAAACAAGACTTACGTCCCTTGGGGGTTGTGCCAAAAAGGAATCCGCATGGTATGCTTCCTTGATGTCCTTAAGTAGGTCTTGATTATGAATCACCCCCAGGAATCTAGAGTCAGGAAGAATAGTCTTAGGAGGAGTAAGTGGACGTGTCTCTGCTGAATAAATCCTAGAGAGTGCATCAGCCTTTCCATTGCGCGATCCTGGTCTATAAGAAATGATAAAATTAAATTGGTTTAAGAAAAGATTCCAGCGAGCCTGGCGAGGAGTCAGGCACTTAGCCGACCTGATAAATTCAAGGTTACGATGGTCTGTCAAGACGACTATTTGCTGTGCAGCTCCCTGAAGAA